>VDFB02256738.1:0-240000 GCA_007258455.2 Sequoia sempervirens | reverse complement strand
CGACCATTTTAGGAATTAGGGCTTGGTTTTCAAAATTAGGGTTTTATGGATGGCAAGGGTTTTTACTCTCTTTTGAAAATTCAAGGAATACATGGATTTTATTCTTGATTTTGACTTAGAATTTGACCTAACCAAAATAGAAAAACCTTTCAAATGTTTAAATTTCACAATGCAGGTTATGAGAATAGAATTACTCAAATTTCTATTTGAAGAATCCTAATTTGAAAGTTTGAACACTCTGATGGCTTGAATTTCACAAATTCTTCATGGAGGATGCTTTGCAAGGTTTTTGAGAACTCAAAAAATGCAATTAACTTGAAAATACAAAAGAAATTAATAGATATTGGCAGAAGAAGCCATTAAAGATCATACACATGAATGGGGTAGTTGTATGTAATATTTTTTAGATTTTTAATATTAGCCCTTGATCTTGATCTAACTTGGAAAAATCTATGGCTATCATGACCTCTTAATAGTTGAAAATATTTTTGCTTTAATTGCTGAAAAAAATTTCTTTACAAATCACCTTGGTGGCCCCCACAAAATATTTAGAAAGCTTGGATGGATATGCTGACATGGTGCAAGAAAGGACACGTGTCATTGTTTTGCACCATCATCAATTTAAGTTGTCTCGTTAGTTATAACTCACGATATGAAACAAGATTGTGAAATCATGACATTTCTAAGTTAGGTGCTATCATGTACACTAACTTTAGGTAGTAGGAAGAAAATTGAGCCCAAGCCGACTAAGCTCCACGTGGTGAATGATTGCATCATTATAGGCCTAAGAAAAATCTCCTTTGAAATATTGCAATAAACTTGAATTGCATGATCCAATAGAATTATTCCATTTTTTGATGAAGTTAGCACTAAACTTTCTGAAGAGTGAGAAGTACAAGTTACACATGACAACTTGTCGCGAGTTTACATGCTGACAAAAGCTGGTCATTTTGAGTTTGTGATGTGAATTTTGAGTTTGATATAGTAAAAATATGTCACCTATTCACCACCATGGTAGAGTATATGAGGTCTTAGAGAGTTTTTTCACTTCATATGTGGGCCCCTAATTTGAACTTGTGACATAAGGAGTTGTTGCAAGTATGATCAATTGGCGTTTCCATTGATGTCAACAAGTTTGTGTTGTCATTGGTGTCAACTATATGAGAAGAAGACTATTCCAAGAGAACGTGTAGTTATTGGTATTGTCTATGTTTTTTGCATTAATGATGCTTGATTAGTTGCATTATGTTGTCATTAGTAAGCTACCAGTGTCAACCTCTAGTGTTGCTTCAAATAAGCTTCTATCTATGGATATATGGTTGAGGAAGTGATGAAAATGATGAGGATGTGTTTCTAGTGCTTGGTTTCCAAGTGCTTTTGAGAAAATTTGATAAAAAGAGGAAACAGTGAGTTGCAGTATTGTTCTAGGTTTTAGAGTAGTGTTCTGGTGTTGCTCCACATTTATTCTAGGTTAAATATCTATCTATGCATTTTAGATATTTTTATCCAAGGTGTTTAGAGGTGTTATATCCAGAATTTGGTATGCTAGATCATTGTGCAGAGGAATTTATGTTCACTAGTGTGTGAACTATGTATTGCAAATATATATGGGAGAAATGTTTTTGCTTCACATTTCTCTACAGTTTGGTTTCAAGTCTTACAGAATTGGAGGCATGTTGATAGCGTTGAAATTTTCCTTTAGTAAAAAAGGTTTGAGGTTTGGTGCTTCTAAATTTAGTTTCTTAAGTTATGGTGTATGACATAATTGTTTGAGTGTATTGGGTGTGTGAATTCCCCAGGTGTAATTTGTTGCGAACGAGTTTGTTGGATTTTAGGGTACTTGTGGAATATTCTAGATTGTGTTTAGGGGACATTTGTTGTCTATGAGTTGTTGAATCAAAGGAAGCATGTACTTAAAAGGTTAATGGTGTTTACACAAGTAATGACTGACCTGGGTGTTTAAAATACTTGCAAAATTTGTGGAAGTGTGGCATGACGTGTATGAGTAGATTTAAGTCCTAGATAAGGTGTGTTGTGGTCTTCCTTCATTCCTTTTCACTGTGGGAATGTTTTGGTTCTAATCTAATTTGAATTTTCATAGTTGAGGTGCATAACCAAACTTGGAGAATGTTTCCAAGGTTGAAGATGATATAAATATGAGTTGAGTTGTTGAGGGATGCAAAGGTAGATAAGTATGATTTGATGATGTGGATTGCAGAGTGTTAGAGTATGAATTTGAGAAGTGCAGTGCAAGATTTCATGTGTTAGATTGTTGGATGCAATGAGTAGAAGGTGTCTACAATTCTTTAGTCAAGCTACGAACGTGTTGGTGATATTTTGGTGGATTTATCTGTTGCATTAAGATGGATTTCTTTATGAAACATTCTTCTCTATCTTCTTTTCTATTCTAGCAATGAGCCTTTGGTAGCGAGCCTTTATTTCTTTAGGTATTGAGCCCTCCAATAGTGAGCCCTTTGTATTCAGTGTTGATATTACTTTATATGTGAGCTAATCCTCATCGTGGTTTTCCCATCTTGGGTTTTCCACGTAAATCTAGTGTTCTCTTATGCATGGTGTTGATTTGATTCAGTTTCTATTACTTTCTTTTAATGCTAAATCATTATAACAGATTAAGGGTTAATTGAATGAATGTAGATCTAAATGTTTGTGAGGGTTTTGAAGCTTTAAGGTACAACTAATTCACCCCTCATTTTTGTTGTCTTGTGCATTCAATAGGAGTCATGATAAAGACATAATTTGACACCATTATGACAGGTGTCATAATTTTGAATCCTCACAACCATCAACTAAATGCTGAAAATGAGCCCACGAAAAAATAAACCTACATAGTAAAACATGGGCTTGAAACATGGGTCTAGCATGGAAAATGGTGGGGGAAAAATCTTGAAGGCATAGGCAAGGCACTTAAGTGAGTAAATAAAGCACAAACATTTTATTGGAAGAATAAGTCATTAGGACAAAGGGGCCAATTAACTCACAAACATAAATAATTCAAAAAGGAACTTAAGAGACCAAAAACTAGTTGAGGAAGTCACTTTAATAGTAGAGACATAAAGTGAAGGACTTAAGGCATAGGAAAATATGGTTTTTAACCTTTAGGATTTCAAACTTAGGAATTGCATGGAAAAAATCCTAGGATATAGAAAATTCCTAACAACCTAGTTGTGGACCGTTTCCATATAACATAATTTTGTGTCTTCTATCTTGGTTTCATGTCTTGTTTTGGGCCCTTACCTATAGTTTTGATTCTAACATTTTTTTTTACCACTAGGGACCTATTTCCTTATCTTTGTGTTCTCATGCTCTTGTATGCCACATTGAAGGGCGTATACTTATTTTTTTTCCTTCTATAATTAGAAGGGTGCTATAGGCCATTAAGGGAAACATCACCTTTTTTTCCATGTTGAGAGAAAATTTATCTTCCTCAGTGCTATCTCTATCCCATGTGCTTATAGGATGCATTATGTATACTTATTGCTTTAGATGCTTATATGATTGCATGATTGAATTCTTACATGATTATATGTGTAGACATTTAAAAATGTCCTAAACGATATCATGAACTTGAATCAGGTATACTAACACCATTTCATCCTCAAACCTATCCTCTTTTTGCTTAATTGATTAAATTAGCCTAAGCTATTTAATTAATTATGCCATTTTCATCTATTAACCTAATTAATCTAATTGGGTTAATTCATCCCTTTTCATGCTAACATTTCATCCTATTAAATTAAATACATCAAGTTATTTAATTTAAATCCCTAAGTCTTCTTATTTAATTAAATAACCCTAAGTTGTTTAATTAAATATCACTTCACTTTCTCCCCTTTTTCATTAAATCACTTTATTTAATGAATATAATGAAATTCCCCTAATTGCATAATTAAACTTTTGTTTAATTATCAATTACTAATTAATCTAATTCCCCCCACTTGTAAGGGAATATTCCTCCTTTGCACATTCCTCCAAAAGGAATATTCCCATGGAATATTCCTTCCCCTTTTGCATATTAAAACTTTGTTTTAATGTGCTAAATATCTAATTTTCCCTCCCCCATGAGAATATTCCAAATAATATTCTCTCTCCTCACTCATTTGAAAAAAGGGAATATTCTTCCTCCTAACAAACTTACAAGATTTCTTGTGCAAGTTTTGAGTGTGTTTGTTTGGAAGAATATGGCCCCTTGATTCTTTCCTTGATCCATGTGATCATTGATTCTCATCCGTTGATGAGAATCCATGATCCATGTTTCATCTTTCTTCCATCCTTGACCATTGATTAACTCTTTTAATCTCAACCCTTCATTTCTCATTTGCCCTCCTATAAATAGGTCACCATTTGGAGACAAATGGATCCCATCTTTTAACAACATACTTATGCTATTAAAATAACTTGCATTTACACTCACATTTAACATCATTTTAGCTTAATTTACTTGCATATTAGCTTAGCTTCCATTAATGGCTTCCATGGTAACATAGATGCATTCATTTAGCTTATTTGGTAATTAGGGTTTTAATCTTTTTAGCTTAAAATCCATTTAGATTAGCTTTGCATACACCCATATCAATCATCTTAGTCTACATCATGTTAAAATAGCTTGCATTATGTTAATTTAGCATTTAAATCATGTTTCATCACATATCTTTCATCAGTTTTGTCGATTCTCTTCAAAAGAATCAATCAGAATAGGCTCATTTATCCATGAGATTGGGAAAGGGTCGCCATTCCACATCAATGTGACACCACTCCCCCAATAGGATAAGTTTCAATGGATTAGAATAGGTGTTTCTAAAGCTTTCGTAGATTAATATGTTAAGTTTTAATGGATTCTTAGTCTTCTTTTCATTGATTGATCTTATTGGACTGATGTTTAGTGGCATAATTATACTTCAAATCCTCATGGATCAAATGTAGTTGGCCCATACTAATCTGTCAGTCACATTTTGGCGCTAGTAGGAGGGTATAACTGATCAAAATTAATGAATTTTTCTCTTGAATCCATTTTTCCGGTTTTTGCAGATACAACGACACTCTTGGAGATTTCAGCGATGCCTTTGTAAGGCGTCGTGATATAGTGACGCTCTTTCCATCAAATACAATGACACTAATTAAATCACCGGCGCTAATTAAAACAAATTGCGATGCTAATACTTTTTAGAAGTATCGAAGATTTGAAAACAACGATGCCACCAAATAGCAACACTATCGTCATCTTTGTTTTACCATAGAGCGGCACTATTTTCCACTAGAGTGACGTTCATTTTAATTATGGTGATGCTATCGTGAATAATGAAGCTTTTTATTGGTAAGCAAAAATAGCGAGTGATTTTTAGCACGTGCTTTAAATTTTTGATTTTATCTGCTTTTCAAACACATCATTGACTTCTCGCTTTTTAAGGCTAACTGGGTTTTGCAGGTTTGGACCATTACAACTTGAAGTGAAGAAGCATACTACTGTCATTTGAATTATAATTGTAACAAGTGTTGCAACACTTATAGGGCAATTATAACCCATTTATGATGCTTTTTTATTTCACATTTTAGGACAAAACTAAATTTATTTTGGGCTTTAAAATGAATGTTCAAATTGGTTAAAATTGAACCCTCACATCATTATCCTTGTTGGTTTAAAATTGAACAACACAACTTCCATACTTGCTTAAAATGAATTCATTTTTCTATGATGGATTAAAATAAACATGTGTTTGATTTGTCCACATATTCTTGTTGTGCATATCCAATCCCCTTGCACTTCGTGCCATCTTGGGTGAAGAGAAACACAAAAGTCTACTTTTCTACATGGAAGCTCTTGCCCTTTCCCCTTGCGCCTATTGGAAATATTGGAAGATGAAAAGAATTTTATGCTTCAAAGATGTGTTACCTTTAGCGGGCCTACCTCCCAACTTGTGAGACAGAATGACCCAAGTAGTGCTTTCATTTCGGTCTGCGATATAAATATGTGGCATGATGAAAGCCATCGACCAACTAGTGTAGTTACACTATACTGACGATCATCTCCTCTAGTATTCATTTGATATGTCAAAACCATTAGATATTTCTAAGGGTTGGGAGTCCTCTTCAATGAGTGAATTCCCTACATGTATAACATTGGTTTATCTTGAAAGTCCGAATTACAAACCTTGTTATCAGTTGCTCGCCATTTCCCCCGAAGTGTATTTCAAGGTAGTGCATGGGAGTAGCACCGCGCCTAGAAGTTACCATGTCTAGTTTTTGATTGAGGCAATAAAGAAAATGTGGGAAGGGACTCCATTGCTTGGCGTGTCAAGATGTTACATTTCCTTGACATAGCCTATTTGTCCATTTCATCTTCACAGATTAATCATCTCTTCCAATGATGGTAAGACTACTAAGAAATACACACCTATCTAGGATTGTTCATGCTTGTGAGTCAATTTAACACTTTCTTGGTTCCAAAACAATTCCAAACAAACATCAACAAAGTATTTCAAAATTTAAAACCCTTTGGTCGAAGTATGGATACCCTTTGAAAAAACCTTGATATTGATGCTTGTCCTAAGGATTTATTCTTAGAGAATTCTAAATATTTTTGGTTTACATCTCAATCCATACTTCCCAAAGTTAACCTAGGTAACTATGCCCCTAACTTCATCCTTTTCACAAAATGGAATTTGTGGAATTGATTATGTTTTTGACATAGACATTTAGATTGAACTTAAGCAAGACAAACTGTTTGTGGTAAAAAGAAACTCATTAAGCAAGATAAATTGAAAAATTGAACCCCACATGACCATTTGGCGTCTGATCACCCTTGTTGAACAACTTGACCTTACACCCACTATCATTCAACCAAACTCTGAACTCATTTAAGGAGAACAAACCAATATAATTAGTAGTTTGAGAAGCTCCACTCTTGAAACAAAGGAAACACCAACCTAGTGGAGAAACAAAAAATACATCATAGACGAAGAAGAGGAACAAGATGATATTGTGGTTGGAAGGCCCATATTACCACCCCCCACTTGGCAATAAATATCCTATTTTCCATAAACTTGAACTTCTCTAAATGATCTCATGCAAAATCAAAATCCCCAAGAGAAGGTCTACATTCTGTCCCTTCAAACTTAGACTCCATAGTAAAAAAGCTATCAAACAACACCTTGTGGCACTCTATCAAAATAGGAACAAGTTAGAAAGGAATTTGTATAGAGGTGTTTCAATGAATAATCTAGACATGTATGGCCAATATGAACCTCTTATTTAAGTCAAACATTGTTCTTTTTCATAATCTTAGGCTTGTCTTAAATGATCTCTTTCAAAATCAAATCCCGAAAAGGTCTACATGCCGCTATTTCAAACTTAGACATCATAGTTCAAAGTATATTAGAAGACGTATCCTAAGACAATATCACAACCAAGAAAAATCACTAAAGAGAAATTTTCTACACTATTTCATGAATGAACTAGATCTACACATTTCACAAGAAATCCTTGATCATAGGATTTGAAAAATTTAGAGGTCTAGCATGTTTCTCACTACCTTGGTCTTGGAAAATAAAGGTTCATTCTAAGTCACCATTGGGTCAAACATTTCATCCACCCCTTATCAAAATCCAAATTTCACTTCACCAAACTTTACAAAAATTTTGAACACACCAACACTTTTGGACTTAGACATCTATTAACCCAAATCCTAACTTAGCTACTTTGTATGTGAAATGAATCCTTTTCCATGCATTTGGTTAAGTTAGTTATCATCTTTGAACTCTTTTATCTTGAAGGTTACCAGTCTACCCTAATTATTCATAAGTTCAAAAACATCCTTTATCCAAACATCAAAACATAAAACTTAAGTCAAAAGTGTTTCCCCAAAACATTTGCAAAGATCACTACCCACATCATTCATCCTTTTCATTTCCCATTCTCATCATTGCTCCAAAAATACTTAGAGCATCCCTTCTATCTATATTTGAGTCAACTAGAGAGTTTAAACATTACAAATCTTAACACAACTCTCCCATAGGTGACCCAAAATTTATGGTAAAGACATGATCCCAACACAAGAGAATCATGGAGCAAACCAAAGTCACATTCACCTCAAGTGATCCCAATCCTCAAGAATTTGATCCAAGAATTCAAGTCACCCCGTCACAACAACCCTCATATCCATTAGGGCCATATGAGATACAAGACATTAAGAACAACCCAGTTGAACTTACTAGGGAGGAAATTATGGAACGTCAAGCCTTAGAAAATGTAGCTCTAGTTTCCCCATCTTTTTTTGCACAATCATTGGCACAAGGCTCGACTTCATCCACTTTGCAAACAACTCTGTTGCTAGGGATAAATCAAACACCCATTCCTAATATTGCAACTAGTCTTGCTAAGGACTTCGTTCATACTCTTCCATTCAAAAGCAACACACTTGTGGGTACCCTAAATACCAATCCATCCAAAACCACCACTTGGACACCAATATTTGGCACTCCTACCATTCCCAAACACCTCTTACATCAAAATAAACCACATACACTTCATGAATCCATGAAAACCTCCACATATCGAGGTCATCCATCCTCATCCATCCCCACAAGTACCACAAGTCTTCCCAACATCCTGCAAGGTAGTATAGGCCAAGTGTCTCAAATAGACCAACAAGGGCATGCCAATACCCTCACGCAAAGTCAACCCTTAATACAAATAGGGACATATTTATCTAACCACCCCATTGGTTCATCCACACCATTGGTTTCACAAAACACATATGTACCATCAATCATCAACCCAAATCAAAACAATCCCTTGGTCATGAACCCCATCAACTAAAGTAATACCTTGATCACATCCCCAAAGCATCGATCAAGGGAATCCTTTTAATCAATGGGCTCAAGGTCCTAATGTGCCCTTAACATCACAATATCTAACGACACCATCATCCTCTTTACCATTTGTTCCTCAAGTAATGAAAAATCAAATAGGACCTCAAACTTACATTCCTCCATCCCAATCCACCATCTTGCAAGGAATGGTAAACCAAGGGAATCCCCAACATCTCATCAACAACCCAAAAACTGCACAAAAAATCAATACCCAAAACCCATTACAAACGTCTCAACAACCTGTTGATCCTACATTGCAAGCACATGCCTTAGCTTTACAACAAGCACAACAGGCTTATCAACAATCCGTGCAACAACAACAAGAAGAAGAAGTTCTAGTAGCACAAAAACAACAACAACAATAAGTAGCCCTAGTAGCACAACAACAACAACAAGCATCCCTAGCAACACAATAGTAGCAACAACATCAAGTAGCCCTAGCACCATGACAATAGCAACAACAACAAAAAGCAACCCTATTAGCACAACAACAACAAAAACAAGTGGTCTTAGCAGCACACCAAAAACAACAACAACAATCCCAACAATAGCACCAAGCTCAACAATATTCCCAACAACAACAATTGATCACACAACAACATAAAAAATAGCGTTTATACTATAACCCTCAAAAAAATATCGTCAACCCGAACACATTAGGAACATATATGCCTACACCACCATACACACCATACAACACCTAATCATATTAGAATCCCACATACACTTCATCCACCATCCCACAATATGCAACATATGTTCCTCCACCAAGTCCACAAAATGATATGGCATCATAACTCAAGGCACTAACACAAGAAATGCAGGATACCCAGATGGGAAAAATGAAGAAACCCCATACACAAAAATTATTCCCATATCCATTCGATCAAAACATCACAATGGTACCATTCCCTCCCAGTTTTGAAATCCCTAAATTTGATAAATACAAAGGAGAGGAAGTCCTATGGACTATATCAAAGAGTTTAACGTCATGGGTATGGAGGTCGCCTACAATGAGTGATATTAAATGTGCCTCTTTCCATGAAGCTTGACAAGCCCAACCATCGATTTAATTTCTCAATTGCCTCAAGGTATCAAAAATTTCCAAGAAATCATTGATAAATTTGTAGATCACTTCTCCTTTAATCTTGACATGGACGTAAGCTCAAAAGATTTGTACACTCTCAAACAAAACAATGGAGAATATTTTTCCAATTTCTTGCAACAATGGATAAAAAGGGCTAGTAAGAGAAAATGGCCGATGAACAACAAGTGGGGATCATCATAGCAAATTTAGATCTAGATCTATCCTTCCACTTGAAAATGCAGTGCATCACATCTTATGATGAGCTTGTTTCTAGATCCCTTAACATCAAGAGAACTCTAATCTCATAGGGAAATACTCAAGCCTACAAAGATAATCACCCATCAACCAATTCAAACGACAAGCCTCGTGTTTGTGCTAAGAAAAAGAACATAAAAAATGGAGTGGTAGATTCTAAGGTGGTCCTAAGTGCTCCTATGCGAAAAAAAATCAAATAGCTAATGCTCAACCGACTGTGCAACAAACAACACCATCACAAAACAATCAAGTCAATAACATTGACACACAACAATGGCGAACAACCAACATAAACAACTATTCAAAATGAAAATACACACAGTTGTCAGAACCTATTGAGACCATCATGAAGAAATTGGTAGAGTCAAACCTGATAACGCTTCCCAAATTTGAAAACTACCAAGAACCACAGGATAAACCACCCTAGTACAACAAAAAAGATCTTTATGATTTTCACAAAATCAAAGGGCACAAAACATCAAACTGTATGAGGCTCAAGAATATTATCCAAGATCTCATTGAGAGTGAAGACATATCTATTGAAGTACTAGCCATCAACCGAGATCTTAAGATATACAAGAACCTCGTGTTGGATCATAGCAAAGGGAACAACATTGGGAAGGATAAAGATTACACAAATGTGTGGCATACCTATTCCAATGTGGTTGCTTTCTGTGATAGCGCCATCATCATCGTCACCATCAAAGGGCCTAGTGCAGAGTGTGGAGTCACCACACAATGTGGAAAAGTCACCATCCAAGGAGATCCATCTCAATCTATGGCACAACCTACTTTTCCAACATAAAATCCTAGCAAGTACAATCTCTTAGATCAGCTTAAGAAGATCCCCGCATAGATTTTTGTCTTAGAACTATTGAGGCTATCCCCCACACAAAAGGAAATCTTAGAAAAATCTCTATTTGCATCATCCGTCCCTGAGGATATAGATACATACTAGTTTCAAGCTATGGTAGGGCATATCACAAATCATCTTCCCACCTTCTTGGAGCAAGACCTACCATCGTAACCATCTCATAATCGTTCTTTACACCTTGAAGTCATCACTCATAAGAACAAGGTTAAAAGGGTCTTAGTAGATGTAGGTGTTGTTTTAAACATTTGCACCCTTCAGTTGATGAAAAATATAGGATATTCAAATGATACTATTGAGAAAACAAAGAGTACCACCATCAAAGCATATGATGATCAAGAGTGGGTATCACAAGGAATCATCGCACTACCCATCCAAATGGGACCTTTCATTGTAGAAACTACATGCCAAGTGCTAGACCTTGATCTCCCCTATAACATCCTGCTTGGATGACCCTGGATCCATGCCATAAAATTTGTAGCTTCAACCTACCATCAATGTGTAAAGTTTCCTTTCGAGGGAAGAGAAGTTACCATCCATGGAGATCCTAAGCCTTTTTACTACTACAATAATCTTGAGGCCAAGTTCTATAAGATCCCCCAAATACCCAAGAATGACGAAGGGCATACAACTTTTACCTCATTTATTGACCCATCATCCCTTTCATCTACCTTAGAAATGAAAACACCCATTGTGTAAAACATACCCGACATCAAAGCAGTGATCCAGGATGATAGTTGTGGAAACTACAAGCTAATGAAGGATAATTTTGTGTTGGGAGAGCTACCTCTTTCTCCCAAATCTAATCGGAAACCCACACCTAGCACCAAAAAAGTCCCTAAAACTATCAAGATGGAAGCTATTACCTTCACCAAGTGGGGGGACCCAAAAAAAGATCTCAATGAGGATTATATCTCTAAATTTCTATATCAAGATGAACAACCCGTCCTTGTTCTTCCCATGGAAGATGACAACAATGACTTGTAGCTAATGAAGAGTTGGGGATACAACACAAATGAGAAACTAGGAAAAAATGACAATGGATTGATATAACCCATCATTCCTGAGAAACGTCCAAAGAATCTTGGCTTAGGATGTAGTACTAGCAAGGTTACCCTTATTGGAAAATGTACTTTTGCTAAATGGGCTATGGCTTCCTCTTGGTTACCAGCATCGTGTGATACTAACCTAGATGACTTCCCCCTCGATGTTGCCGACCTGTTTGAGAATAAATCCCTTATCATGATATCCACAACATCCTTCACCCCAAGCGGTCAACCGATTGAAATACACAGTATATCCACAACTAATTGACTTGGACCAATGAGGACCACTGATTCTAGATTTATTTAAAAATGCTGAAGCAATCTTAGAATTCATGGGACTTTGTGACAACCTACCATGGGTAGATCAAAAAGCAGGTTTTGACATAGAGCTCGAAATAATGGCATACTATGGGGAGACGATTGAATCCTTTAGTTGTGAAATTAATGACATGCGACTAACATGCAAATCTTTGAGTGGAAACCACATTGTGACACTTTCTGATGCTAAAATAGTAAAAAGAAAGGACTTATCCAAGGGTGAAAACCTCTCTGAGGCATCCAAGGATGAGGAATTCAATCTCCCCCTTAGTGCAATGCATCTAGAAAAGTCAGTAGTATTGGAAAAAAAAGCCACTCTAGTCAATGTGGGAACAAAAGAAGCACCTAAGATCACTTTCTATTCTGAATCCTTATTGGATGAAGAATAGAAAAACCTAGTAGAATTCTTGAAAGAGTGAAGGGATAACTTTGCATGATCATACACATATATGCCATGGATCGATCCAAAAGTAGTTGTGCATCATTTAGGAGTATATCGTGAAGCCAAACTAGTGAAGCAGAAACTGAGAAAGATGCACCCTCAGATAACACTCTTGGTGAAACTTGAGCTACAAAAGGTTCTTGACGTTGGATTCATTTGACTGATAGACTATCCTAAGTAGGTTTCAAACCTAGTACCAGTCTCCAAATCCACTGTGGGAATCAAAATCTACACGGATTTAAGAGATCTAAATAAGGCATGCCCAAAGAATGATTTCCCTCTTCCTAACATCAACATCGTTGTGGACTTAACAGTTGGGCATGAAATGCTATCACTCATGGATGGTTTTTCAGGCTATAATCAAATCATGATCACCAAGGAGGATCAACATAAAACTGCATTCACTTTTCCATGGGGGACATATTGCTAGAACATGATGTCATTTGGGCTGAAGAATGCAAGAGCAACCTATCAAAGAGCAATGAACCTCATCTTTCATGAAATGATCCACAAAATAGTCAAAGACTATGTGGATGATATTTTGACCATGTCAAAGAAAAAGAGCGAGCTCATAGAGGTATTGGAACCCATCTTTGACAGACTTGAAGAGTATAAGGTATGGCTAAACCCGAAAAAGTTTGTCTTTGGGGTTAAATCAAGAAAGATTCTTGGCTACATCGTATCACATAGAGGGATAGAAATTGACCCAAAAAAGGTAAAATCCATCCTAGACATGGAACCACCACAAACATTGAAGTAGATGAGAGGGTTACAATGAAGGATATATTCCATTAGAAGGTTCATAGCGCAACTATCAGACAAAATTCATCCTTTCTCACATCTTCTCCATAAAGGAATAAATTACAAGTGGGATGAGAAGTGTGATAAAGCTTTCCAATAGATCAAGGAATACTTATTGACACCTCCAGTGCTCATGTCATCGATACCAAACAAACCATTGATCCTGTATATCTCAACAACATCAATAGCACTAGGTTCTCTTCTAGCACAACATGATGAAAATGGAAAGGAAAGAGCCATTTACTACATCAGTAGGACCTTGTTGGGTTATGAAATGAACTATTCATCCATTGAGAAAGCATGCTTAGTGGTGGTTTTTTCTTCACAAAATTTTAGACACTACATGTTGTCACATTAAATCAGGCTTATTGTAAAGATCAACCCATTGAAATACATATTATCAAAAACAACTCTTACTGGGTGAATGGCCAAATGGGTAATGATCTTGACTAAATTTGACATAGAGTATGTGGAGCGCAAGGCAATCAAAGGACAAGTGATTGCATACCAACTGGAAGAGGCACCTATCTATGCAAAGAATCCATTGATATCTGAATTCCCTGATGAATCACTGTTCCTTGTTAATATAACATATCAGTGGAAGATGTACTTTGATGGATCATTTACCCAACATGGATTGGGACGGGTATTCTCTTTATCACCCCTCAAGGTGATTGCATTCCAAAGTCATACTGGCTATCTTTTTCGTGTACTAACAACATTGCTGAGTACGAAGCCCTAATCATAGGTCTAAGGATAGTAGTTCAATGGAAAATGCAAGAGTTAAAAGTCTATGGAGACTCATAGCTGGTTATCAACCAAGTCAATGAAAACTACCAAAATAAGGATGACAAGCTCAATCCTTACAAGAAGATGGTAGAGAGTCTCAAGGAAATTTTCATTGATATAACTTTTGAGTAGATTCCTCGCATGAACAAATGAGCAAAAGAAGCTATGGAAACAATTGGATCATTGTTATACATGCCACACAACATCCTTTAGTGCAAATTCTTGGTAGAACAACTTCCTGTACCAACTTTCAAAATCCTGGAATCTAAATTTGTGTGTGTCATCGTTGGTCCTGGATCCCTGTGGTATCATGACATATTCACCTACCTTAGTAGAGTAACCCTCCCCTTCGATATCACCTCCAACCTTAAAAGACCTTTGTAAAGAAGGCATCCTGATTCATGATCCTAGGTGATACCTTATACCGCCGAATCATTGAGGGGACATTAATATGATGTCTTAACCAAGAGGAAGCCCCAATCGGTTTAACATAAGTTCACGATGGTATATGTGGTTCCCATTCTAGTGGTATGAATTTAGCTAAGAAACTATTGAGGACAGGGTATTACTAGCCAACCATGGAAAGAGAAGCCCATCAATATGTGCAGAAGTGTGTCCAGTGTCAATAGCATGGAGATCTGATTCATGCTCTAGCTCAAGAGTTACAACCAATGGTCACACCTTAGCCTTTCTCGCAAAGGGGGCTTGACCTCATAGGAAAGATTACTCCCACCTCATCTAATGGCCACAAGTTTATCATAATCGCTACTGAGTACTTTACCAAGTGGGTGGAAGCCATTCCTATGACATACATAATGGGGAAGCAAATTGCTAAGTTTATCCTGAATTACCTAATCTGTCGTTATGGTGTTCCACAAGACCTTATCTCATATAATGGAACACTCTTCAAGAATTAGGATGTGAAAGAGCTATGTCAAAGATTCAACATCCAACACTAATTCTCTACCCCATATTACCCCTAGGGCAATGGTCAAGCTAAGGCTACAAACAAGACCATTTTGAAGATCCTAAAGAAAATGGTCATTGAATTTGGTGGTGACTGGCATCTGCAATTGAATCCCACTCTTTGGGCCTATCAAACTAGTATTTGCACACCAACAAGTGCAACCCCCTTTTCCTTGGTCTATGGATCAAAATCCATCATACCTATTGAGGTTGAGCTTCCATCACTACGAGTGTCACTACATAATCTGATCACTGGTGAAGAGTACAAAGTATCTCAGCTAAACGAGCTAGGGTTCTTGGATGAGCATCATCTTGACGCTCTTAATCACTTGCAAGTATATCAAAACCAACTAAAACAAAGCTATATAAAGAAGATCAAGTGTCATCCTTTCCAAGTAGGGGTTCTCATCCTAAAGTAGAATCAAAAAAATCTTCTAGATCAAGATAGTAAAGGAAAGTTTGAGCCTAATTGGTTAGGTCCCTTTGTCGTCACAACAAGTTATGGATTGAGAGCATATCAATTGTCAACACCTAACAGGAACCGACCAACAACTTGCATCTTCAAAAGTTTTGTGCCTAGGCTTGAAGGGTGTAAATCTAAAAATACAAAAAAATTAAAAAATGATCAAAAATACAAAAAAATGAGAAAAAGGATTGAAAAAGTAAAGAAAAACAATCATCCTCTAGTGAAAACCACTTTGGTGGCACTTTGGGAAAGTACCTTGGTGAAAACCTAGAAAACAGGTACCTTGCATAAATGAAGCACCTCCATCTACCTTTGGCTCTTTATCCTATCATTCTTTGCATCACATCCATCTATCGCATCATTCATCCTATTTATTCGATCACCCATCCATGTCTACATCATAGCTTGATATTGTGAAGCATCGTATTCCCCTTTAGAACTACTTGGCATATTCCAAAGGTCAACTTGTCTTTCCTGCATCAAGGTAATCTATTGTATCACGTCGGGGGAAATTCATTATCTGCATCATAGCTTGATATTGTGAAGCATTGTATTCCCCTTTAGAACTACTTGGAATATTCCAAAGGTCAACTTGTCCTGCCTACATTGATGTAGTCTATCACATCATGTCAGGGGAAATTCATTATCTACATCATAGCTTGATATTGTGAAGCATCGTATTCCCCTTTAGAACTACTTGGCATATTCCAAAGGTCGACTTGTCCTGCCTACATTGAGGTAATCTATTGCATCATGCCGACGATAATTCATTATTTGCATCATATTTTGATATTGTGAAGCATTGTACTCCCCTTTAGAACTACTTGTCATATTCCAAAGGTCAACTTGTCCTACCTACATCGATGTAGTCTATCACATCATGCCAAGGGAAATTCGTTATCTGCATCATAGCTTCATATTGTAAAGTATCGTATTCCCCTTTAGAACTACTTGGCATATTCCAAAGGTCACCTTGTCCTACCTACATTGAGGTAGTCTATCACATCACGTCGGGGGAATTTTTTTATGGATCGGATCGGGTTCTTGTATATCTTAAGGTTATTGGAAATCTCATCGAAAATCCCAAAAACATTCATAAAATGTTCATCAAAAAATCCAAAGACATCCAAAATCTTGGATAGCCGAAAATCCAAAAACATTCAAAAATTGTAAATTCAAAATCCAAAACATCCAAAACACATCAAAAATCTCCAAAAATGTCAAAACATCGAAAAGCCAAAAAAAGTACTTTGTCAAACTACAAGTCTCTGAGCTTGAATGTAGGCAAGGCCATCATTGATGTTCCCCCAAGATACCCTAGGTCAGCCTTTAGGAGTCTGTCATAATAAACTGACATCCATTAATTGTAAATCTCAATCTTTAAATAAGTTGATTCAGTCAAACTACGTGGTCTCTATGTGTATAACATAGGCAAGGATCATCTTTGATCAACCCCTGAGGCCCCTAGGATAGGTCTTTTAGGTTAGGTTCTTGGTCGAAACTCAGAAAATCCAAAAACATCCAAATATTAGAAAATCCTAAAACATCCAAATATCAGAAAATCCTAAAACATTCAAATATCATAAAAACCTTAAACATTCAAAATCTCAGAAAACAACAAAACATTTGAAAATTAGAAAACACAAAAACATTGGAAAATGTGGAAAATGTTGAAAAACCCTAAACATCCTCAAATAACTAAAAACCAAAACATCATATAAACTTTCAAAAAGATCAAAACAGCCTTAAAAACATTTTCAAAATACCGAAAACATTGAAATATTTCAGAAAATCCAAAACCATCCATCCCATTTCGCTTTCACCTACAATAAACCTTCACCCATAATAAATCAATCGTCATCTTCAACCTTTGGTAACACAAATAGAAAACAAGTGTTGCAAGTCATAAAGTGAGAGCCTAAGTGTCAAAATCTAAAGTCTAGATCATAGGTGAATGAGTCATTAGAGTTTGTATTAACAACTTATCACACACCTAATCTTAAGCAAACCATCTGATAACATGTCCTAGGATGCATCCTCCCTGCAATGGACATCAACATCAAAAATAACTTTAGATAAAATTAAACTGACAAGAGATATAAATGACACTAATTGTTTGTCTTTGATCTTTTCTTATGATTTATCTTAATGATCCATTTGAGGACTTCTCGATCATGTTTGAATGATTTAGAGAGAAAGGAATGGGGCATCGATCATTATCCTTCATTTGTTGTGCTTGTGGGTATTCTTGTAAAATAATCTTGGCACATACTTGCTTAGTTGTGTGTGGGGAGGTTGTTTGGAGTAGATTGTTGACTGTGGCATATGCTTTGGTCTGATATATTCCAAACTTCTAAGCTACATTCCAACAAGGTTTATGTATGTTAAGATGTGAACAAGAACTATCCTATTTGTTTGCAGAGTCTAAGTCCATTACACTAGATACAATTCCATCCCAGTTATCAATACCATGATGCATTGTGTCTATGTGATATATTAAAAATAACGAATGACAGAAAATCCCAATCCTAAGATATGGGAAAAATCATTCATCCATCTCTCATCACCATCTCTAATAAAGTCTCGATGGATCATAGACTTGTTGGATTTTTTGAATCAATCTTCAAAATCAATGGTCAATCATCTCATTCTTCTATCTACTTTCCACACTAACTTGTTATCATGAAATTCAAAAAAAACATAACCATGCATCCATCCTGCATCCACAAATCATTAGCATACATACATCTCTCATCATCACAACATATCATAATAAAAGAAAGCATAATCCACCACATTATCATTCCAAGCATCCATTGCATTAGCATTCATTACATTATCATCACACTATCATGAACCTCTACATTATCCATACATACATACATACATATGCATACGTCATAATATCATATAAAAGTACACAAAAAGAAATGCATCCATATCATCTGCACCTACATAAGCATATCATATCATCCATCCCATAATGTACCATAAAAAGATACTAAAAAATAATATAAAATTGCATCCATCCCATATCATTGCATATCATCACATATCGCATGAACATGAATAAAAGGAAGTACATCCATCACATTGCATCCATACATGATCATAATACATAAGCATTTCATGTCATATCATATCATATGCATCCATACATTCATATAACATGAAATAAAAGGGACATCACATCATGAATTCATATCATCTCGTATATATATCAAAAATTAATGTCATGGTACAATATCTGAATTAGTGTATGTATATCATCAAAATGTACAATGTACATGAGGCTATAAAAAATGAGCCTATGAGTGTATGTCTGTATCAATAATCATGCTATGCAAAAATGTGTATGAAAAATCAAAGGAGGTCTATCCCTCACTGGCTTTGTCCCTATCTCCTGGCTGGTCTGACTGTGTAATTGAAGTGGAAGCACTAGGATGAACCTTGATGCAGTGCTCAAAATCAAGCTACCTGCAGCGGGGAGGGACATCTCTATAATACAAGGTTCGCCAATATGCTACCTCCTCCCTTGTTGTCCCATATAAATGAGCGGACATAGTCTGACTGACTAACCATTGAGCCTGCTGGGAGTACTGCTAAGACACTTCCTCTAACTATTACCGTTGACCGACCTCCTGTGCCAATTGAACATCTGATGTCTGCCTCAGCTGTCTCTTGTGGTCTCTCTGCTGCTGGGCCTAGGCCCTCTCAGCTGTGAGTGCCAATACCTGTTGTCGAGCCTGATCTCACCCAATCATAACCACCTATAGCTACTACTATAACTACTATATCTGAGCATCACAAGGATCTGGCTTCGACGGTGGCTGTTGTACTGGTTGTTGTTGTATGGGTAGTTGTTGATGCAATGATGGTGGGGGTGCACCCGAGACCTATCTATCCTATCCTTTTACCTTTCCTTTACCTTGCCCATCCTATGGCTGGCATCAACCTCTGCCTACTCCCATCCATCTCGATCTCCCTCACAAAGTTATTCCTATTAGATCTATCAATCTGGGAGGGGGTACAAACCATGCATCATATGCAGGTGTTGTCTGACCATCTGCCTGCCCCTAATCATAAGACCATGGCCTCACAACCAAATTTTTTAAGCCATCAATGACCTTATGGGTTGGTATCATATATCCCCATGTCATCTCTCACATCGATCTCACAAAAATGGTCATATAGGCATCATCGGGTCTGTCCTGCCTCTCTTCAAATTGTCTGGAAACTCTATTGGGTAGGTACCTCTCAATCATGGTGTGCTCTTCACCCTGCATATATTGGGTCGGCCGAGAAAATAATAACTGATGTAGATCATCATACCATGCCGACATCTGAATTCATGGTTGTCATCAGAACACTGTCATATCGTTGATCACTCAATGCTAGTAAGGAATGTTGAGCTGTCTTGTGTGCTGAAGAGTGATGGATCCTTTGTATCTCCAAATGACCATATCATTTGGATCCACATCGACCATGTGGACAATTAGCCGAAGCATGGCTATGTGCTCCCATGCCCATATACATAGCATTGTGACCCTCTTACCAATAGCTCTGCCATCATAGTACATGAAGTCATGCACATCATGGTAAAGGGAGGCCAACATCACTGGCCCCATGCATATTGGTTCCTCCTAAACAACATATGATTCCAAGCTAGCCCCCATCTTGGAAATTCCCTGCTCTATTGATTTGGGGCAACCAACCCTGGAATCATTACAAAATGATCAATCTGAAGGTCTACAAGCGACCTTTGTACATCTCTAGGTCAATCTGTGAGTTGACCAGGACAACAGTCTCCTAGTCAAGAACCTCATGATAGGAATCATATCTTGCATTAGTGTTGTAAATCATGTGCTCACCATGTATTGACAATTGCAAAATCTTCCATACATCCTCCAACATCACTGTCGCCTCGCTGATGGGTAAGTGGAATGACAAGGTCTCACTATGCCATCGCTCGCATAGCGCTGTCGTCATCGCTAGGTGGGCCCACACGATGGGCATATATGCAACATACCACAATCCAATCTTCCTAAGATGCTCCTGTCAAAGCTCAGATAAATCATCAAGTCTAGAAAAAATGAAAGGTCGGTGCTCGCAGGACATCAAAGGCTGGATAACCTCTTGCACCCATCAAGTGCACAACATCAAATTTCACTAAAATTGGCTAAAGTTTGGATTTTTTATCCCCCAAATGACAAAAGCGGACACTAGTTATGAAAGCGTCACTATAGTCCAAATTCCAAATAGCGACACTATATACCTTTCAATTCTAAATCGTGACTAGCATTGCTCATCACACTCACATTTCCATTTGAAATTTGGAAACCCTAAATCTAAATGACAAATCGGGCATGTGCGTCACTATTTACACTTGCGCCATGATTTGAAATCTAGAAACCCTAATTTCAAATCTCAAAGTGCATCGCTCATTACAATAGCGTCACTAAAAATGAAAATAGCATCGTCAATTCTCAAAATGGCGTCGCAATATAGCAATGCCACCCTAACCTAAATTTCAAATTGCAATACATGCACAAAAAAGTCAAAATGCAAGCCAAGTTTCAAATCACATACCGCTGGTCCTGCACCTAGAGGCCGCTAGTACTCTCAAACCCAATCAAAAATGTGTCGTGGGAGCACTTGTTTTGCCATTTCGTCAAGATGTCAGAACTCAAATTACAAGAAATCTATCAAGTGTGAATGCACAAATGAATTGAAAGTGACCATCACCTATTTATTCCTAAAAATTGGGGTTTTTTGCCCTAATTTAACCATGCAGCTAGGGTTTTTCACCAATTTCACCAATCTTGCCAAACTAAAGCTTATTTTGTACCATTTTTTGCATTTTTGGCATGTTCTTTGCATCCCAAAGCCTTTTCAGA
The DNA here is from genome assembly GCA_007258455.2 of Sequoia sempervirens. Classification (NCBI taxonomy): domain Eukaryota; kingdom Viridiplantae; phylum Streptophyta; class Pinopsida; order Cupressales; family Cupressaceae; genus Sequoia; species Sequoia sempervirens. The sequence continues at coordinate 218,177 of VDFB02256738.1, read as the reverse complement.
TACCCGAGGCAACATTTAACCTTTGTCGAGAAATCAACCCAAAATTCCAAATTTCTACCTGATTTCTTGAGGGGGCAGGGAACCAACTAATTCCTTCCATTGGGGAAACAATGGGGCATCAAAAATTAGATTTTTTTTAATTTTTTGATATGAGGAGCAGTTTAATTCGAAAAGTGTTAGTCTTTGAACCAACATAATAGGTACCTCACTTCAAAGAGGGGAAAAATGTAGACACCTAAAAAATGCTCTGAATGATATCATGCACTTGAATCAAGTATACTAAAACCATTTCATCCTCAAACCCATCCTCTTTTTGCTTAATTGATTAAATTAGCCTAAGCTATTTAATTAATTATGTCATTTTCATCCATTAACCTAATTAATCTAATTGCCCAGGTTAATTCATCTCTTTTCATGCTAACATTTTGTCCTATTAAATTAAATACATCAAGTTATTTAATTTAAATCCCTAAGTCTTCTTATTTAATTAAATAACCCTAAGTTATTTAATTAAAAATCATTTCACTTTCTCCCATTTTTCATTAAATCAATTTATTTAATGAATATCATGAAATTCCCCTAATTGCATAATTAAACCTTTGTTTAATCATCAATTACTAATTAATCTTAGAATTCCCCCCCACTTGTAAGGGAATATTCCAAGGGAATATTTCTCCTTTGCACATTCCTTCAGAAGGAATATTTCCCTTTTGCACATTAAAACTTTGTTCTAATTTTCTAAATATCTAATTTCTCCTCACCCATGAGAATATTCCAAAGAATATTCTTTCTCCTCACTCATTTGAAAAAAGGAAATATTATTCCTCCTAACAAACTTACAAAACTTCTTGTGCAAGTTTTGAGTGTGTTTGTTTGGAAGAATATGGCCCCTTGATTCTTTCCTTGATCCATGTGATAATTCATTCTCACATGTTGATGAGAATCCATGATCCATGTTTCATCTTTCTTCCATCCTTGACCATTGATTAATTCTTTTAATCTCAACCCTTCATTTCTCATTCATCCTTCTATAAATAGGTCATTATTTGGAGACAAATGGATCCCATCTTTTAACAACAAACTTATGTTGTTAAAATCACTTGTATTTGCACTCACATTTAATATCATTTTAGCTTAATTTACTTGCATATTAGCTTAGCTTCCATTAATGGCTTCCATGGTAACATAAATGCATTCATTTAGCTTATTTGGTAATTAGGGTTTTAATCTTTTTAGCTTAAAATCCATTTAGATTAGCTTTGCATACACCCATATAAATCATCTTAGTCTACATAATGTTAAAATAGCTTGCATCATGTTAATTTAGCATTTAAACCGTGTTTCATGTCACATATCTTTCATCAGTTGCGTTGATTCTCTTCAATAGAATCAGTTGGAACAGACTCATTTATCCACGATATTGGGAAAGGGTCACCATTCCACATCAATGCGACACCCCTCCCCCAATAGGATAAGTTTCAATGGATTAGAATAGGTGTCTCTAAAGCTTTCGTAGTTTAATATGTTAAGTTTTAATGGATTCTTAGTCTAGTTTTCATTGATTGATCTTATTGGACTGATGTTTAGTGGCATAGTTATACTTTTAATCCTCATGGATCAAGTATAGTTGGCCCATACTAATCTATTGGTCACAATACGTTTACATGCTTAGATCTTATTTACTTTTCATATAGTAGTTTTTCTTGTTTTGAAAATTCCTTTTATCCTATCAATACAACCAATTGTTAGGGGCATATATTATAAATAACATTCCTATGCTTAAATATACAATATATACATGAGTTAGATACTCATCTTATGGAGAATACATATGTAGAATACATATATGATAATCTTTATAGATTCCATTACTTTACATGGACTCCATGTCAATATCCTTTAATCATCTAAATATTTAATTTATATGCATGCTAGTGAGTGCTACATATTTTGGGATACATACTAATTTTAGGATTACATGCGCTTGAAAGTGGGTGAAATTGTAATGGTGAAATTTTCATATTCATGCCATTTCCCATTCAGTTTTGTCCCTATTTTCCGGAAATGTCTTGGTACATGTACACAATGAAAAATGACACAATCTTATGAAAACTTGGGATCATTACTATAGCTATTTTTTCCATTTACATACACATGCCTATATACCTAGCCCTAACCTATCCATTTACATACTTGTCATACATTCACATTATCCACCTAGTTATCACAACAAAATATGAACATACCTCCATTTAGCTACTTTCCACTTAGATTTGATTGTTAATAAATTTTGAGACAAGTCTATAATATCATGGTTGTGAAATTTTCCCTCTATAATTTAAAAAAAATAAAAAAAATTGGCCTACTAGCCTCCTTTACCTTTCTACCTTGATCCAACTAAACACACTTTTTACATAATTTGGTGCTATGTTATGGTATTTTAAGAGATTCAATGCATTCATTCTAATAATCAAGTACAATTAAGTGTTTATCTCCTAATCAAGAATTCTAGAGCCTTGGAGTAAACAATAGCAACATATTTCAATTTGGTGTAATAAGACAAGTAAATAATTACATACTTAGGGACTTGTTTTTTATCTTGTTCATTTTTTAGGGGTTGGTTTGGATAACTTGTTTCCTTGTAACTAGTCAACAAGCCTTAACATATTTTAAAATATCACCGAGTCCCTAAATATTCATAAATAATAGAGTAGGAGGTCACACATTAGGTAAAATTGCAAAGCATAACACCACTAATTTCTAGGACAATTCTAGAGCTCAAGGGAAAATCCATGATCACAATTTTGTTATAGTCTTGCAAACTTCTCATTTGATAAAGCAAATTTTGAATATAGAATTCTAGACAACTCACTAATAGAGAGGCTCTATTTCTAGGTTTGACCTTAAACAAATTCTAGAATCTCATCTATTTTCATTTTCATTCATTGGGTATCAAGTTAAGTATCAACATCCATATTATTTAGTTTTCAAAGTACAAATATCAATTACCATTCAAAAATATCATGCTTAGTTAATCTAAGATGATTATGCTTATTTGATTGTATTTTTTAATCTTCATCAATTAAAACCTTAAAGAAATTTTATTTTCCTTTTGAAGGCGATAGACACACAAATTTGATACAATTTTTGTCATATTAGTCATTCACATTGTGAATCTATGTTTGTTCAAGATCATTTTTATTTTTGTTGAACTTGTGGATGGCCACTCTTTAGGTGTTGATTTTTTTAGTTTATTAGATATATTATTGAATTTAGATCCATTCTTGTTACTACATTTTTGAGATTATTAGACTTGCTACTTTAACATGACCATCACATAATGTCATGTACCAATACTTACTACTACGTACCTCTCCATTTGCAAATTCCTAGTAATACTTCTATTGCCACAATATTTCCATGTTCTCCACTTGCATCCTTTGACATTGTTTGACCACATCAATGTTGCATTTTCTAACACTATTTTGTTGCATTCTACCTACAAATCTAGTTGGGCTATTGCTCAACACACCTTAAGGTGGTAAGATATCCTTGGGGAGAGTTGAACATTGGTATTTATCATAAGAAATAAATAACCCAACCAATCACAATGATGTTGACACTCTTTAGGTGTTTCTTAACTTCAATACATAATCTCATTCAAATTATTATTATTTTTCTTTAATTTTGAAAACCCTTCTTGTATGTCATTATATGTAAAGAAACATGCTATTTAGTTCCTATTGTAAACTATAGTTTAATCATCAACAAATCATGATTTATATAATGATATTTATTAGTTAAATAATCAATTAATAATATCATTGAAGTATTTTTATATTGGAAAAATATATATTTTAATTTTATTTTATTTATAAAAAAATACTTTTTCTTTCCTTAACATCGAACCCCATTTTCAACAATGTTGATAGGTTAGCTTGTTGGCCAAGAAGGAATTAAGGGAGCTCCACTTTGATGATATGATGAAGGTGAAATCCACATAGGAAGATTTTGTGGAGGCCATCAAGGCATACTATTTTCTTAATGATACATATGAAGAAAAAGTACATCCAATGACAATTGTAAGAGAAAAATGACTCCTCATTATAAGACCACTAATAATTTTGATTTATTATTTGCAAAGATCAACATAAAGGACTTTGAGTAACATTGAGTCCCTAAGTAACACAACAACCTTCATTGTTCCTTTTTAAATAAAGTATTGGTGTTTTATATATGACACGACAAATCAACCACATACATAAATATTGTACATTGAAATTACTAAATTACATTAACAACCTAAAAAGTGAGTGTTGTAGTGAAACATAGGAACACATAGGATTTATATTAGGAGAACTATATAACTAGTTCATAAAAAAATATATCTTCAAAAATCACTAGATAGCCACAAGACAAAAATTAACATAAATCAACACAATATTATGGAAAATCCAACACACTTGTGCCCCATCCCACTTCCTAGAGGATTTGTTTTCTAATTTTAATATGCATGATTATAGACACAATTTCCAAACATAGGGGTAAACACCACCATAGGAATTATTTGACCTTCTACATTCATTACACCACTTTATTCCTTTAAAAACATTTTTCTTTCTTGCATCCCTCATGAGTATCCCATTTTATAGAAAGAACATCAAGCATCCCCTAATAAAATACACTATCACATTCCTCATCATTTTCCATAATTTTGACATAAGTCTTGTAATATTTGGACATCCACCATTAGCTCATGGTTTTTTTTCTTGCATAGCCCTTATCTCTCTATTTGAGGTGTTGGATAAGAATTTCCCTCTCTTTACATGAATATTTAACTTGTACTATTATCTCCTCCTCGTCATTTTTGGACCCAGTAAGTGATCAAACACACAAATCAAGAATAGTCTCTCCAATATCTAAGTTTTATATTTTCCATTTTTAATATTTTATTGAGTCTCATAGAATCAAGACATGTGCTATCAATCTACTATTGTTATCTAAACCATTCACCTTCCAAAAAATTTAATTAATTATAGTAGAGTAATTAAATATTTTCTTCATCTATTAATGAAAGTTGAACCGTGGTGCATGCGATCTTTTGAACAAATTACATCTCAGCATGACAAGGGTATCACCTAAAAGACCTAACAACAACATAAAAACATTTTTAACAAAATCCTCCATCCAAATCGAGCCTCCAACACATATAAGGAAAATATTGAAAGCTCTCCCTACATGCATCATATTACAATAAACTAGAGATCTATTACAAGAACCCTATATTGATTAATCACCATCATATAATATGCATGTGATTGGGGTTTTTCAATCATGGTTCCTATCATTCCTTATCATTGAAATCTCATACCATCATTTCTAAACGCTGAGATGAACGATCTGATTCTTAGGACCTCCTGATCTGAGAGTGGAGACGGAATGGAAGGAGGGGAATCGATCTGGAATGAATAATTTCAGCAACAAAATAAATACCTGGGCGTGCAGTACCCACATCCATCTCAATAACCTTAAACACATCGTAAACAAAGTTAAGAAAATAGGAGCTAAAACTGCCCAAAGGCCATCATTTTTTATTTAATAAACTAATTGGGCCCCTTTTTTTTAAAAAAAAGATCTTTTAGATCCATGTTTTTGTAATCTACATTCTATGGTTAAGGCCCATCTCAACATTGTGTGGGAGACCAAAATCAACTTCTAGAGCCTTGAAAATTACATTTTTTTATTCTTAACATTAGGATGTAAAGTTGAAATACCTTTCCTTACCATTCTCCCACTTGTCAAACACTTTGAAAGAGTAAAGGGAATACTAACATTGTCAACTAAATCCTAGGGGTTGAGAGGCCCATAGAATTGTTGTATCACCTTCACTTCTTTTTGCTAGCTGGGTTTGTTAATGCATTTGTAACATTATGCAAATTGTTAAATTTCTCTATCATCACCCTTCCATCCTCTACCATGCCACAAACAAAAAATTATTAGACATCTATCTACTTTTTCCTTGCATGAAAGATCAAGTTCTTTGTTATACATATGACTCTCAAATTGGCATACAAAACTTTGATAACCCCTCAACTTAGCCCCACTTTTGAACACAATATCTTAAAACATTTAATCCTTATAGGCATAGCTATTTTCCAAGTACTTAGCCTCTATAGTGTACAAATTTATTACAATATGTTTCTTAATTGTTGAAATAATAACACCACAAAATAAAGTGAACACATATCTACTAGTGGATCTATTTTCCACATCTTTTGTCTAATAGAATTTCACAAATATGCACTAAATGTGTCATTTGTACAAATATCATGATAAAAAATAGAGTTATCTAAAGTATCCTACAAATATTTGAAGACCCTCTTAAATCTATCCTAATGATCTAATCCAAGATTAGTCATAGAGAAGATTAAAAGTCACACTACTTGAATGATGTAAGAAAGGTGGTTGACACTTACTATTCAACACAAAATAACTTGACTCAAACAAAGAAATTTTCCCTTGAACTCACAAACACCTAACTATCCCTTAATACACCACTAGAGGCTTCTAGCCCTCAAAACAACATTAGAAGAGATATTTTCGAATAGGTCATACAAAGGCCAACAAAACATCAATTTGGACTTCCCTCAGAACCAACACAGCTTTCCCAAAAGATTACAAGTGACTTATTTGTCACAACCATGAGAAACAACAACCTACCCATATTTTAGGCTACTAGATTAGCCCTTTTTTTCAAAGGAGGTCCCTCCCAATCTTCAAGTTTTACCTTAAACTCTTTAGATAGTCACTATATGTGATGCAAAACCATAGATTCCATGATCAATTCACAATTTCAAGTCCAATAAACCACTGATCCAAGAAACCCTCAATTTCAATGCAAATATCGAGGGTTTTCTAAAAAAAACTCAACTTTAGGGCTTTCCAAACTCATCCAATGCATCCAAAAAGTTACACTAGGTCTATACAAACTCTTCACACCTTCACAAGAACAATTCCATCAACAATTTAACAAAACCCTTTACAAACCTACCAATTTCACATAGAAAAATGCCTTTAACAGCCCTAGGGCATCACTCCCTTTCTCATAACTCATTCCCTACCTTCTTGATCATAGAAAATTATAACCTACCCTATAACATTCCATTCCTTCGAGCAACAGAGTCTGACAGTAGGAGGAATGGCCTATTCCATTATTTAATCACCAAAATAGGGCCTCACTGGTTTTTACCAGATAGTTATAGAAAATTTATGAGATCTTCCCCTCAAATTAATATTAGACTATAAAAATGGATTCTAATGAAACTTAAAACATGCTAGAATGATATCAAATGGATTTCAGAGCACTCCAAGCCTGTACGGGTCCGTATAGAATGTGTAAAGTTCAAAAAACTCATAAAATGTGAAAAAAAATGTATTTTGTTTGTAATTTCTTCAATACATCAACTGACAACCTTGTTTGAGCCTCTTAGAGCATTTTTATACATGTTTCAATCCAACTTCCAACTGCCCAACGCCCATAACTATTTTTCAAATTCTATGACCCTTAATATTCCCTAAAAGTTGCATTTTACAATTTTTTGCTTGACAACAATTACATCTTTTTTCAACTTCTATCAACTTGACACCTACAACTCTAAATCACCCAATTACATAACAAATGGTCTTGATTGACCTTATTTAAGGTAAATATACTCAAAACACCCATACTAACCTACTGACCATCTATCAAACCTCAAGTATTCAAACTTCCAAATGGTGGATTAGGTGCTCCTACATCATTGAACAATGTTTAGTCTAGTAAATACCATAGCACAAGTAAAACACCCAACTATATTGACATAAGGAACACAATCCACATCCTTCATCTTTGTGGGTTATCATAGGACATTGCCCAACTAAAAGCATAGCTCCCATAAAAATAAAAAAACACTTAATGGGTTGCTATCTACCTTGTTGAAACATTTTAGTATAGGGTTCACATACTTACTATGGCCTAAACAAAATATTTTTGCTCACTCTATATCTTTTCATCTCCATACCCAAGAGATACTTGGTATTTCCCAAGTTCATTTCAAATTGTATAGAAAGTTGAGACTCTAAATCATAAATCCCATCCTTACTATTACTAAAAATAACATCAATGGTGTACAACATGATAATAAAGAATTGATCAACATCAAATGTATACTAAATAAAATTACTCAATTTGGATATAAAAAAACCCAAATCCAACAAAAATTAATTCAACATTTAGTACATCTTGACAAAATTATTGAGACCATACAAATATTTTTCAATCTATAGAATAAAACTTCATTACCTCTTTCCACATAGTGCTTAGACTATCATGCAGGTCTCTTCCTCTAAGTCAACATGTAGAAATGATGTCTTCACATCCATCTATTTTATCTATAAATCAAAAGCTACTACTACAAATAATAGGAACCTAATAGATTTCAACTTACTAAAGAAATTCTCACCAGAGTCTATCCTCTTAACTTTGGAATATCCTTATGCAATTAGTATTGTCTTGTATTTTCAATATCGCTAGCTAAACTGGTCTTCTTTTTGAATACCCATTTACATCAAACAAGATTTCTTACTTTTGGTGTTGCTACTAAATACCATATGTTATTCTTCTTCAACACAACCATCTCTTCATCCATAACTACTTTGTAGGACTTGGAATCACCCATATCTATTTACTCATTTATGGTTCTAGGTTCATTGGTATTAGTAATCAAGAAAAAAATATATCTCAAATTGGTACACTTGTCTAGTTTCTACCTTTGCTAAGTGGACCTCAAAAATTGAGGTGGAGGTTCTACCTCCTCTTCCTAGCTATTAGAACTATTTGGGTCTCCTAATTAGGTCCTTCATGAACTTTTAGTTCAACCTTCTTAGTCCTTGGCGTTACTTGAATCATATATTTATTTCCATCCTATTTTGGATACAACAATGTAGGAATGACTTAATATCTCTAGAAATAGCGCTTCTATTATACAAAAATATCTCAACTACATGGTCCCCAAAGCTCATACCCTTTTACATCAACACCATAGCTAATGAAGATACATTTCACTATCTTGTTCTCCAATTTTGACTACTCCTTAGGCACACATGCATATGACTTGCAACAAAAAAGCTCTAAGATGTTGTAATAAGAGTGTTTTCTCATCCGTAATTTTGTATGAGTCTTATTTAATGTAGGTGACTTGTTAATCAAGTAACAAGTTAGAGGAACCATTTTTTCCTATAATTTTTATTCCAATCCAACTCCACTAAGCATAATTATAGCCCTCTCTATTAATATCTCATGTTTTCTTTCTACAACTTCATTTTATTGAGGAACATATGGAGTTGTCTTATATTGCTCAATTCTATACTCTTTATAAAATCTATTGAAATTTTTGGAACAAAACTCATTACTATTTTCAATACTTAAAACCTTAATCTTCCTACCAATTTGATTTTTTTTAAAAGACTTAAATTCCTTGAATTGATTGCAGACTTTAAATTTTCTCTCAAGGAAATAAACCCGTGTCCTTTTAGAATAATCATTTATAAAAGATACATAGTACAAAGATACAAATAAAAGAATGTTATGATATTTTCTTGAAAATATTTGTAAAAATTAGAAATATAGTAGGCCACTTCAAGGTGGTGAGCTCCAATAATCAGATAATAATATATGAATTTGATATTTGATGATATGAGAGAGAGTTCTCTTCCTTATTTATAGGATAAACTATGTAGGGACATACCCCTTCATGCTAATTACAATCTATTAGTATATTAACTAATATTTATGTTAGGATTAAGCATGCCACAAGTGCTTATCCTTATTATATATATATATATATATACTGAGGAATATATCATATTAGGATCATAACATTCTCTTCCCCTTCAAATAAGTATTGCCCTCAATGCTTAAAAACTCTAAAATATTTTGTATAATTTGTTCATCATTCCATGTTGAGTATTCAATTGGAAAACTCTTCCACCTAATTAGGAATTTTGAAGTGGCTTTATTTTGCAATCCGATTTTGAAAATAATTCCACGGTTTTTTAATATTTTGTATGAATACATTCTCCACAGTATTAGTAGGAAATAGATGAGAGAGTCCAATTTTTTATTATTATTAATGAGTCTATCCACATCAAGCAATCTTAAATCAAGATTATTTGACTTTGACAACCCCATAATGAAGTCCATCAATATTTCTACCCAATGTTGCAATCCCTAATATCTGTAAGAGGCTTCGAATCTTTATTATTTTCCTTATTTTATTGGAATATCAAGCATTCCACCAAAAAAAATTGGATGTTCAATTTAATATCTTCTCAAAATAAATATTTCCTTATAAGATGATAGGTATGCGCAAATCTTCTATAGTATATTGTTAGAAAAAAAATTCTCTCTTCTTATGGTCCATGTTAACACCTTTAAGAGACTCCAGATGTCCTGAGTATTCTAATTCTTTCACCCTAAAGACACCTTTGGATTTTTTTTGCATAGATTTTATCATCTTCTAGTTCATTAACAATAGGTTCATATGAAACTTGTCTTCATGAGTGATCTTGTTTAGCTTCTTGTAATGTGAGAACATTCTCCATGGATCATCCTTTTTATTAAGGAAAAGAATAAGGGAAAAATAGGAACTATTGTTGGGATGAACAATGATTTTTGGTATTAAATCAATGTCATGGTTATGGTCTCCAATTAGAGGTACAACCTTTGATTCTTGAAATAATTGTTGGTGGTGTTGAATAATCTCTTGAATTTTTGGTTGATCTCGAGTTATCATATTGTGTGTTTCTATAAAATTTAATTGTGCCCTTTATTATAAGAAAATTTCTTGAATAATTTCTCCATCCTATGGGAGCTAATGATTTCACATGGTGGTGATTTAATTCCCAAAAGTTTAAACTTTTTCCCATGTATCCTAAAAGACATGGATAAGTATTGAAAATTGAAAGATATTGTTCCCAATTGTTTAAGCCATTGCACACCAAAACTACATCCACTCCCCTAATAGGTATAACAAATTACATTTCTAAATCTAGTTGAGAATTTCCCATTGAGATTTTTATATGATGGAATTTACCACCACAAGGTAGTTGTTTCCCATCAACTACCATGACTTGAAAATTAGAGACTAGATAAACAAAATAATTTAGCTCATTAGTTAATCTTCTATCAATAAATTTAGGTGTACTATCAATATCTACTATCACTTTCACATTTTTCTTTTTTATATTACCAATTAATTTGAGTTTTTTGGTATATTTGTTCCATTCAATATGCGTAGGGAGATAATATTGCTTCATTTTTCCTTGGAATCTTTTTTCTTAAGTTTTATGTTTAATTCTTTTATAGGTACTTCTCCCTCTTCTTCAACCTTTTCTCTTTCTCATTATTAGAATACTTATTGATGTAGGGGCATCACACAAGTCAATTTTGGTGTTTTGGATTTTGGTCTTGTTGATATTTTGACAAATGGTGGTTTATGTGCTTGCTTTTGGTGGCCTTTCGGGTTTCTTTGTGACTAAAAAAATCAGAATTGCCATGTGGACAAATCAGATTGGGCGAAAAAAAGCATACTACATCAAAGAGTTTAATCCGGCAAAAGATCGTGGTGACAAAACCTATTTAGGTGCAGCTATTAAAGGGAAAGCGATGATGTTAGTGGCACAATTGAGGACGGGATCGCATCACCTTAGGTGTGAGACCGGTAGGTGGAAGATAGCCAACGAAACTTGGGAAGAAAGAACTTGTATTTTTTGCAATAAGGGGGTTGTGGAAACGGAATGGCACTTCATCATGGAGTGCACTGCTTACGTGGATATCCGTACTCAGCATGAAAATAGTTTGAAATTTGACAATATGCATTGGCTATTTGAGGAAGATAAGATTAATCAGACGGCTAGCCTTCTGGTCAAAATTAATAGCAAGAGATCCGACTTGGAAAAGAGCATGAAGACAAATTAGGCTTGTTTTGTCTCGGTCCCATAGACTGTTTAGTCTCATGGGAGTTATGTCATTAAAATCTTTCATTCATTCATTCATTGTAGTTGGATCGAAGGAAATGGGAGTTACAAATAATTCACCCCCTTTGTGTGGAAGTTGTTGCCAATAGAGGACGATAGTTATTGGTTAAATCCGGTGCCAAATGCTTGCTGACAAGAATGGTTTTGAGTGCAAAAAAAAGAGCATCACATTTACTTTTGGGTGTGACGGTTATGCCTCGAAAAAGATAGCGCTAGATTAGTTTTGGGGGAGACAAATTTGCATGGAGAGACATAAGTTTTAGTCTCCGAAATAGAAATAAGAGAATGTGACCAGTCGCAAGAAGAGAATGGATGCCAAATGTAGGACTTCAGAAACTAGTGGAATGGTGAGGACAAAAGACTAAAAAGAATAAATCGATGGGAAGAGGACAATAACGGAAGTTCCTGCGAGTAAAGAGATTGATATTTTTTGTGTCAAGAGAGGAAACGGTTATTTTGAGGAAAGTGAAAGATCGATACAAGGGGAGGCCATGATATGTGGAAAGGCAATTATCAGGAAGTAGGCGCGATAGAGAAGGGAACCAAGTTTTTCCCAGGCTGCGCTATCTTGACAGAGATTGATGTGTGCAGTGAAGATTCATGCCAATGGGTAGAATACAGGCGTGAATGTAGTTTGATTGGTGTCATCCCAGCGTAAGAAGATAAAGAGAGTTCACAGGCAGAAGAGAATAGAAGAGGTCGATCCAAGAAGAGAAGAGGATAAAGAACATAGAATTACAATGCAAATTGTAAGCATTTATTTATTATGAATATAGATATTGTTGAATTGTCTCGGGTCAAATTTTAGTGTGTATTCATCTTTAATTGCAAAAAGAAGATCTCAACTTAAAGTATTTGTTTGTCTATGTGATTGGGGAGGTTTATGTTCTCTTGTGTCATCATTCGGTATCAGAGCCCAAACGATCTGGGCAGGGGACACTAAGTGTGTTCTTAATTTTTGTTGGGTATTGCTATTTGGGTATTCATAAATGTTTGGAAAGTGTGTGTTGTAGATTGATAGGTCATGAAGACCCTGGATCCCAAAAGATCTAGGCAGTGAACATTGACTATATTGCAATTTTGTTACTCAGAAATGCTTGGAAGGATATGTGTGTTGCCATTTGATAAGGTAACTGGAGTAGGTGAGGCACCGAAATACTGGGCAGACTGAAAAAGAAAGAAGCCCTAAGTGGGGTGTCTGAAAAATGAAAGAAGAAAGAAAGATGCAGAAGCATGCAGGAAAAGAGAGTCTCATGAAGCGAGACAAGAGAAAAGAAGTCACCAAGAAGCAAGATACAAACTTTGAGAGAGAAATGACATAATTACAAAGAGATTTAGAGGCATACAAGCAATGGCTAGATGAAAGAAGTCAAGATTATGTTTGGGTTTGGCCAATGGAAAAAAAAGTAAAATGGCCTGTGAAGATGATTGTTGAGAAGAGAAGGTAAGAGTATGTGAGGATCCCAGAAAGTTTGGGACAACAGAGAGTTGCCTATTGAGCAACATGGACCATAAGAGGTCAAAGAAGTTCTCGTAGTGGAGGACTCGAAGGAAATGAGAAAAGAGGAAGCACAACTTAGAGCACTTGAAGCAAAAAGTGATGGGGAGAGAAAAGTGTCCTTGAAGGAAGCACTTATGGAGACATTTTGGTCTTTTATTTTAGTGGCTAGTGTTGTATTTGAGTATGTGTATGCAAGTATGAAGAGCCTTATAAGGGAGGTCAAGAATGATACCTTGGAGTGGATAAGAGAAGAGTCTAGTAGAGAACCCATCGATAGAGGTGAAGATGAGAGAAGAAGAAACCGAGTTGTAGCAGTTTGTGGAGCCAATATGCAAGGGCAGTTTGTAGCAGTTCATTAGGAAGAGGTACAATGCAAATAATTCAAATATAAAGATGAAAATAGTATTGTAATGTTTCAAGGATGATCATGAAGATGTTGATGTGTGTGGAAAATATTAGTGTCAAAATGAGATGACAAAAACACAGCAATGCAACATTAAACTAAAGAAAGCTAAATAGAATGAAATCAAAGAAATCAAACAAAGCTTCTTCAGAATCATTCCATTGTCCTCTTTCTCTAGTGATTCGCTTGAAGTTGCTGCTCTCAGATTGTATAAGCAAAGCTTCTCAGAATGGAAACCTACAGAACGCGTATGCAAAGGGAGAGTACTTATCTATCATATATGTTGGTGGAGTGAAATGTTGGTATACAGATATGCACAGGGGTTGTAAATTATGCACAGGGGCTGTGGATTATGAATGCTATTGAAACTATGATATGAGGTTGATAGCATAGGCTATGATATGGAATGTTGATATGCAAGACTATGCTATGCTAAAATATAGAATGCTAATGCTAGAATGCTATGGATGCTAGAAGACTATGCTATTGCAGATTGGCTATAGTTTTCCCGTACAAAAGCTTCTTTTTTTTCTTTTTTTTTAGAGACCCGACAGTCCCTTTTATAGCTTTTTGCAGGCAAGAGCCTGGCTGGCAAAGATCAATGGCTGTGAGATTGTCTAGTAAATTTGAATGGTGAGAGATGGAGAGGTTGAGAGGAAGATGGAAGATGTTGGGAGGTTGGAGAGAAGAATGGAGGTTTGTCTTCAACCCACAGGAACAACTTTGCTCAGAAATAGAGAAATTTATTCTTTTTTGTTTTTGAAGTTGTTTCACGGTTGTTGCAGATAATCCAAATTAAATAAATAAATTTATTTAATTTTATGTGTTATGTGGGTTTAAAATATTTTTGAAATATTTGATTTTAGGACTATAAAAGACTCAATTAAATGTTTGGAATATTTAATTGCAAATAGACTTTAGAAGAATTAATTAAATATTTGGAATATTTAATTGTGAATAGAATTTAGAAGATTTTAGAAGAGAAGAATATTTAATCTTTATTTGAATAAAATATTCAAGCCAAGATTATAAATGATAATTAATATAAATAAATCATAATGTTTATTTAATTAATTAAGAAATGGATAAGAAAAGTGATTAAATAAACTTATTTATTTAATCGAAATGAAAGAATAAAAAATATAAATAAATTATTTAAATTCATTTATATGCAGATTGAATTCAGAGATTTAATTAAATATTAAAAATATTTAATTAATTACCAGACTATTGTGATGTGACCATTTTTAGGTGTATACATTTTGCCCCTCTTTGAAGTGATGTGTTTTACGCATTGCTTCAAAGAATTTTGAAATTTTTCTTAGATGCTAATTGTTGAATGTTGATAGGTATATGCCCTCTCAGATGATGAATCGATAAGATTTTGATTTTTGTGAAATTTGTTCTTTGAATTTTTAGATTTTTTTGGATTTTTTTGGATTTTTATGATGTTTAAGATGTCGATTCATCGTTCGAAAATGATGATGTGAAGAAATTGACGTGGAAAAATGTGAGATGAAAAATTGATGACCTAAATTGCCCCTGCAATGATAGAATGTGATAAAATGCCCCAATTTTTCCTTTAAATAGGTTAAAAATATCTTTTTCCATGTCATTTTCTGATTTTAACCTAGTAAAAATTGAAATTTTTGAGCTCTCGAGTAAGAAAGATGGCACTTCCTACCCACCAACACTATTTTGAGCGTATCTGATGACACCATCGGCCGACACACTATGGACCTGCGGTATGTACCCCGTTAAACTTTGAGCGTTTGAAAATTTTCCGTTTAGGGCACGTTTATCCATGGTTTGATGTGAGATTTAGTGTTTTAGCGCTTTTTCACTTTTCTACAACACTTTTTAGATTTTCCATAGCGCCTTTAATTATTTAGCGCCCTGTAACCCTTTTGTAGCGCCATTGATTTCTCAGCGCCCTTTATGATTTTTGCAACGCCCATTACTAATATTGCAACACATGGCTTTGTATTGATTGTTTGCATATTGCAATGCCCTGATTTGATGATGTTTTGTATGATAAATTTGTTCCCAAGGTTGTTGGAAAAAAATAGTAGTCGATAAATTTTCTTTCAAGTTAATGAAAAACAAATAGTTGTCTAATAAGTTTGCTTCTAAGGTTGTTAAAAACAAACATGATTTGATAAATTTGCTTTTCATGATGATGAAAACAAATAGTTTGTTGATAAGTTTGTTTCTAAATTTGTTAAAAACAAATAGATTTTGATAAATTTGCTTTTCATGATGATGAAAAACAAATAGGTTGTTGATAAGTTTGCTTCTAAAGTTGTTAAAAACAAACAGGATTTTGATAAATTTGCTTTTCATGATGATGAAAAACAAATAGGTTGTTGATAAGTTTGCTTCTAAAGTTGTTAAAAACAAATAGGATTTTGATAAATTTGATATTCAGATTTGATTGATTTGTCTTGATGATTTGATATTGATTTTTCTTTGACTTGATGATTCTTACTATTCAATAGGAGAGATTGAGCATCTTGCAGTTACGTGAGTGATTCCCAAAGACATGGAGGTTGATTCCGCAACTTGTACAGGCGGATAGAGATGTGATCGAGGCATGCAGACTAACCTCATTACTTGACATGCCTGAGGTGTGTCTCAATAGAGCCTTATTGACAACACTTGTGGAGAGGTGGCACAGCGACACGAACACCTTTCATTTTCCGACAAGAGAGATTACCGTGACTCCTGAGGATGTGTATCGCATCTTGAAGATTCTAGTGATGGGTGAGATAGTGAGATTTGACAGCTGGGAGGCGGGAGGTACTGATGCCTTGAGGCCGATATTCAGAGATGATCATATTACGGGATATTATATCTCATGGGCGGAGATGACGGATTCATATGCGCCCTTACCCTCTGTACTTGTAGGCTTCATTGGAGGTGTTTTGTGCCCCGACCATAGGTCGAAGGGCTTTGCAGTCGGGTGGGGTCGTGTACTTGAGAGTATGGTGATGCAGGGTACACGATATGCTTGGGGATCGTGCATGCTTGCACATTTATATGATGAGCTACACCATGTTGTGTACGGTCGAAGTCGGAGTTTAGCTGTTGGTTGTTTGCTTTTATAGATATGGGCATGGGAGCATTTTGTCATTATGCAACCATTGACTCGTGGACGATGGCCTGTTAGTTGACCGTATAGATTCAGATATACCAATGTCATTGCTCAGCTGAGGCTGGGCAAACTGGATCATTGGCAACGTCTTCTGGATGATCTCGATACAGTATGCTGGCGGCCCTATGTAGATTGTGAGGCATGTCCAGAGGATGCTAGGGAGATGCCCTATGTCTTTACCTCTAGATATCTGATTGGTCGTATTCCTAGGATTATTGAGAGGTTTCTTCTTGGTCGGGTGTGGTGATAGTATGGTCGGCCTCAGGGTATGCCATAGGGTTCTTCTATTTATGCGCATCGGTAGCAGGAGCTTATAGTGTGGGGTCTGTGGATTGCATATGATGCAGCAGTGGCAGAGTTCACTGATTTGGGAGTACAAATGTGGGACTATAGAGTTAATATTCTTGATGGGGGGATGACTCCAGAGTATGCTCAGTATGTGTTGGAACATCCTACGCCACAATTATTTGATCATGATGAGCCTGCCGCTCCAATTACGAAGCAAAGACCACATATAGGCGGACATAGGTGACAACGAGAGGCATCTTCAGAGAGTGATGACTCTGAGGATGATGACGATGATGAGTCAGATGAGGATGGAGATGACAGTGATGAGGAGAGTGGAGGTGATAGTGGTGGAGGAGGTGGCAGAGGTGGCAGAGGTAGCGGCAGAGGTGGTGGTAGAGGTGGACCGTGGATGAGACATTCAACTCCATTGTCTTCAGTAGATCCAGTGGTGCCTAGTCAGATAGCTACCTTGCAGAGTAGATTACAGAGCTTATAGGGTCAGTTAGCACAAGCGCAGGCCTTGGTTACACAGCTACAGGGACAGTTGACTACACTGACAGTTGAAAGAGATACAACCAGACGGCAGGGTGAGTAGGCCATGGCCCTAGCTGACAGTCTGTAGAGAGTAGCAGCAGGTACCTCGATCAGTGACATGATGAGAGAGCTGACCAGGGCCACTCGGGAGGAAGAGTTCTATAGGATCAGGTATCATGATGCAGTGCCATCTGAGCGGAGAGTGAGTTATACATAGTCTCGGTCTACACATAGTCGCTCTCGAGCTACCAGCAGGGGTGTATCTCAGCCATTACCTCTAGGAGGGTCATCAGGGGCAGGTGGAGCAGGTCCAGTAGGTGCAGGTGGGGTAGGTCCCAGACCAGCAACATCAGAGGATAGCACTTCGTAGTGCTTTTTTGCATGATGTCTTATTGATACTCTGTTGAGACATTTGTATACATACTGATATGGTCCCATTTTTGATGATACATATTATTTGACATCTTTTGTATATTTTGACCTTCATTTTTGAGATATATGATATGCAGTGATGATTCCTTATGTGATGAATGCTTCTATTTTCTATATGCATGATGTTTTATGTGATGGTTTCACGATGTTGATGTTTTATGTGATGGTTTCACGATGTTATGCTCATGATGTATATGTATGCATGATTTTTAGATATGAAAATGTAAGTGCAATATTA
The DNA here is from genome assembly GCA_007258455.2 of Sequoia sempervirens. Classification (NCBI taxonomy): domain Eukaryota; kingdom Viridiplantae; phylum Streptophyta; class Pinopsida; order Cupressales; family Cupressaceae; genus Sequoia; species Sequoia sempervirens. Next base: position 199,552 of record VDFB02256738.1, on the reverse strand, counting down.
TGATATTACGATTGCGATCTATTGATGAATGATTTTATGAATATGAATGTGAAATGATGGATGGTACAATTTATGAATGCCCATGAATGTTTTGATTATGATGTATGCTTTGTTTTTATGATTTTCCAATGTACATATGTATGAAAAAAATCTATGAAATGCAAAATGCAAAATGTAACTTGAATGTAATCTATACTAACCATGCAGATTTATCTGTGCAATAGTTCCATTCTGAGAGATTATTTGTGCTTTTTGTGTCATCATAGAGCTTTGAAATGTTGAAAGATAATACGAGCATCAAAGGGTATGTTAGCACTAGTGATGACCTGAGTATTGCTTTCATGAATTTTGATATAGCAAGATAATACAAGCATCTAGGTATAATTGAACCGAGATGACTTGAGTATCGCTTGCATAAATAGACAAGAGTTAACTCGTTTCCCATGCAAATTCTGAAATGTCATCAATGATACTTAGTAGAGCATGTCTCGCGACTAATTTGCATAGTACTAATGATTCACTCACAAACAACAAACAAAGAAAAATCATACTCCTTCCTTGCTTTTCTAGTTCAGTACATCATCAAATTGCTCTAGAGATATGATAGAAAATCAACCAACAATTCAAATTTTTCCTAAAGTATTCCAAACATTATTCAGATTAAGATCATCCAACTTGGTTATCAACATTGATGTTTTTGTGTTGATTAACATTGTTTTGACCATGTTGTTTGATTTCATTGGCATTGAGTGATCGTTTTGGTGTTGTGGTTGATTTGATACGTCAATGTATGTTGCGTTTTGTCAAACCATCATTTGTCTGTATGTGATGTTCTAAAAGCTCATTGACCTCTCTTGTTTAGTCTGTGTTTTTGCCCCTAGTGTAAACACAACCTGAATATTATGGATATGTACAAATTTCATCAAGCCATGATGAAACACAAGGATTCTTGTTGCATGATATGGATATGATAGATATGTACAGATGATAGATATGAATAGATGATGTCGTAAAGCAAATGCAAGACATAAGCTAATAGATAGAGGAGCCCATTTTGATCACAAATAGCGCCTGTTTGCCAGGTTTTCACCACTTTTTTTTATTGCACTTTTGTAGATCATGTGAATTTTTTTTTTCTTTTCTGATTTTTATGTATATTTTTCTTTCAGTTTAAATGATTCAAATATAGAACTTTTTCAAATGAATGTTATTGATCGGTTCTTCAAATAGGTCCCCTTCTGACGTAGATAACTGATATGCTCCAGAACCATATGCTGCAATGATGACAAATGGACCAAGCCAATTTGGTTCAAATTTTCCTTTCTTTTCTCTGTCTTGTTGATTGCGTGGATTTTCTTTCAAGACTAAATCACCTACTTGAAATGTCTGTGATTTAACTCTACGATTGTAGCTATGGGACATAACTTGTTGATAACCCTTCAAATGATCAACTGCATGTTGACGTCTTTCATCTAACAGTTCTAGCTCTTGCAGACGAGATACTCAATAGTCTTCATCATTTATCAATTCTTTCAGTGAGACCCTAAGCGAAGGTATTTCAACCTCCAATGGTAAGATCGCTTCGACTCCATATACCAAGGCATATGGGGCAGCTCCTGTTGGTGTGCGAATGCTGGTTCTGTATGCCCACAAAGCTAGATTTAACTAGACATGCCAATCACGACCGACATCATTTACCGTCTTCTTCAAGATCTTCAAGATTGTTTTGTTTGAAGCTTCTGCTTGACCATTTCCTTGTGGATAATAAGGTGTAGAGAACCTGTGTTGGATGTGAAATCTTTCACAAAGTTCATCAACATCCTGATTCTTGAAAGGCCTTCCATTATCAGTGATGATAGAATTAGGAATTCCATATCGGTAGATGATGTAATTTAGGATAAATGAAGAGATTTGTTTACCAATCACGGTCGTCAAAGGAACAACTTCGATCCATTTTGTAAAATACTCTGTAGCCGTGATGATGAATTTATGCCCATTTGATGATGAAGGATGAATTTTTCCAACAAGATCTACTCCCCATTGAGAAAAAGGCCATGTCGGAGTGAAAAGTTGCAGTTCCTGTGCAGGTGCATGAATAAGATTCCCATGGATCTGGCATTTAGAACACTTCTTGACAAAATCAAAAGATTCTCTCTCCATGGTAGGCCAATAATATCCCATTCTAACAAGTTTCTTGGCTAAGGTTAAACCACTTGAATGAGTTCCAAAAATACCACCATGAACCTCTTGTAATGCTTTTTCAGATTCGTCACATTCAAGACATCAAAGGAGCGTACCATCAAGACTACGTCAGTAAAGGATATTGGCAATCAAGGTATATCAGGATGATTGGCGTATGAAATTCCTTTTTTGGTTTCGGGATAAGTCCAAGGGTAAGATGTTATTTATTAGGTAGGTATAAATCTTGCCATATAAAGGTGAATCAGAACCGGTTAAATGGCATATGACTTGGGTCTCAGGATTATCATAGGCGGGAGAAAACAATTGTTCCACCAAGAATTCGTACCATTTTTTATTTTCTAATAATTGTAACAAGGAAGCAATTGTAGCCATTGCATCTGCAGCTTTATTATCAATCCTTGGGATTTGTGAAAACTTGATTGCCACAAAATACTTTTTAAAATCGTCCACCATGTTCTTGTAAGGTAGCAGCTTATCATCTTTAGTCTGATAATCATCATTGATTTGATTAATGACAAGTTGTGAATCACCGTAGACTTGCAGCTCTGTAATCCGCCATTCCAATGCTATCTTCATTCCTGAGAGCAATGCTTCATATTCAGCTATGTTATTTGTGCAAGGAAACATCAACCGATATGATTTTGGAATGGTATTTCCTTCAGGTGTGACAAAAAAAATCCCTGCCCCCGAGCCATGTTGCATGTAAGATCCATTAAAGTACAATGTCCATGATTTCTTAATTGTTGTTGTGAAGACATCTGCATCAGAAAATTCAATGTGCATTGGGTTTTCTTCTTGTAAAGGTGCTTCGGCCAACTAATCTACTATGACCTGTCCTTTTATAGCTCTTCAATCTACATAGTGAATGTCAAACTCACTTAAGATCATTACCCATTTTGCAAGTCTTCCTGTTAAGGTAGCTTTGCTTAAGAGGTATTTTAGTGGATCGATTTTGGTTATCAGCTTAACTATATGAGCCAACATATAGTGGCGCAACTTTTGGGAAGCAAACACTACTGCTAGGCAAGCTTTTTCAATGAAAGTGTAGTTTAGTTAATGACTTGTTAAAGTTTTGCTGATATAGTATATGGCCCTTTCTTTGCCTATAGAATCCTCCTGTGCTAGTAACGCTCCCAAAGATACTTCTGTTGCTAAAATATAGAGTATGAGTGGCTTTCTTGGAACTGGTAGAATTAGGACTGGTGGATTCATGAGATATTGGTTGATCTGATTAAATGTTGCTTCGCACTTTTCCTCCCATTTGAATGGGACATTTTTATTCAATAGATGTGTAAATGGTAAGCTTTTGTCTGCCAGTTGAGCTATAAACCTCCTGATGGATTGTAGTCATCTTTGCAGTGATCGGAGCTGACTGATATTTCGTGGTGGCGGCATGTCCATTATAGCTTGTACTTTTCCTGGATCAACCTCTATGCCCTTTTCTGAAATAATGTATCCCAAGAGTTTTCCAGATTTAATGCCGAAGACACATTTCTTTGGATTGAGTCGAACATTGAACTTCTCCATTCTGATAAAGATCTTTGACAAGATTTCTAGATGTTCTTATCTTGTGTGAGATTTGGCAAGGAGATCATCGATGTAATCTTCCATGAATGTATGCATCATATCATGAAAAATTGTTGTCATTGCCCGTTGGTATGTAGCTCCTGCATTCTTTAACCCAAATGGCATTACGTTCCAGCAATAGGTACCCCAAGGGCACATGAACGCTGTTTTATCTTGATCCTTTGGTGCAATCTTTATCTGGTTGTATCCTGAAAATCCATCCATTAATGAATACATTGCATGGCTAGCAGTTAAATCAACAATCATATCTATGTTTGGCAAAGGGAAGTCATATTTGGGACATGCTTTGTTCAAATCTCTGAAATCTGTACAAATTCTAATCCTTCCATCTGGCTTTAAAACAGGTATGATATTGGAGATCCATTATAGATAGTCAATAGACCGAATGAATCCAACATCTAAAAGCTTCTTTAGCTCTTCTTTAACCAATAATGCAACATGTGGATGCATTTTTCTGAGTTTTTGCTTCACAGGTTTTTCCCCTGTGTTTATAGATAGATGATGCATTATTAGATTAGGATCTAACCCTGGAATATCAACATATGACCAAGCAAAATTGATTTGATTCTCCTTCAAGAACTCTATGAATTTCAGTACTTCTTCTATTGTTAATGATGCTGCAAGTTGCAAGATTTTTGGCTGCTCTGTTGCACCTATGTTGATTGATTTTGTTGGCTCAATCAAAACAGAAGATTTTTCTTGATAATGTTTGGGAAGAGTGTCAAGTTTCTCATCCTTCGATGCCTCAAAAAGGTTTTCACCGTCGGATTCGCTCTTTATTTTTCTCTTGTTGTGATCTACCACTGCTGTTTTTCAGTTTTCACCGATAGATCCATCTTTTATTTCATTTATTTTACAGCTAAGAAACTTGACACCCTCCCTATCAAAATATTGAGTATGAGATTCTTTGATGGAACAATTTTTTTCTTGATTAGATAAACAAAGGAAATTTACAATATCCTCATCATCATGGAATGTAGGGATATGGATAGGTGCATCGTTGTCCCAATCAATAAGTTCCAAATAGACTAAAGGTATGGAATCATTAGGTTGGGTAAGTTCTTGAGCTGACAAAGTCATGATATGGTTGTCATTTTCATGATGGACAAGGTCTATGATGGTATTCTCCTGTCGATTATCAATCTCGTTAAAATTTGAATCGTCCCCACTTGAGTCATCGTCATATCGTGGTTCAAATTCAAGTGATTGTGTTCTCGAGCTTTCTCCTTGTATGAGAATGGGTGAATATTTGTGTATGGTATCAACTTGTTTGTCTCTCCAAAATTCATCGTTATAGATGGTGTCCCATTCATATTCATTAGAATCAGTGTCTGAACCATTCTTTAATTGGAAAACTAATTCATAAAATTTTTGTAGAGTGACATCTTCATGGGGTTTATCTGAAATTGATTCTCCTTCATGAGTTTGTTGTGCTTGTTGTGAAGGTGACTCTTCCGTATTTTTACCATATCCAAGTCCTGTTTTATCTTTTGGATACATTGAAATAGGTTGAATTGGCTCAATGATTCCTTCTTTTCTTTTTCCTATAGGACCATTTCCTTCATAGCCCATTCTTTGAATGATGGTATACCCTTTGCCATATTGTTCGGTAGGTAACTTGATGTGCAAGAGAGATTCATCTTCATCTTTGTATAGCCAGCTTAGGATGTCCCTATCTTTAGCTTCTTCCTCGGTGGTGTTAGCTTTAATGAATTATCCATCAAACTTTGTGATGGGCACAGAAGCTTGGGATGTAGAGGTTGTTGTGATCTTTTGATTTAATAAGGTTGGCTGACCATGTGACCTCAGAGAAAGAGGTAAGCTAGAAAGGCATAGCGAATATTCGCCTACTCCTTTGTCTTTTAAATGTAGCTTGGTGTCAAGATTCTTTGTCAATTCTTGCAATTGGCCTTGTAGATTGGAAGAAGAAGCAGTAAGAGCCTCCCTATTGTGCGACATAAAGGCATCTTGAGTTGCTTGGAGATTTGAACAAGTTTGGGTGCTATTGTAGTCAGCTTGTATAGTTATTTCATGTCCATCATACAAAAACTTGAGGCATTGATGGTACGTTGATGGTACCGCCTGCATATCATGAATCCATGGATGACCCAAAAGTATGTTATAGGAAAGATCACGATCTAGAACCTGACAAAAGGTATTTTTCACAAAAGGTCCCACTCTGATAGGTACATTATTAGTCCTTTAGAAGCTCTTTCTTCATCATCATATGCCTTGATAGTTATTTTCCTTCGTGGATCAATGGAATTTTCTGATATTCCTAAGGCATGTATTAGCTTTAAGGTACAAATGTTTAAACCAGCTCCTCCATCTATCAAGACACGTCTGATTCGGTGTTTATGGATCATGAATTCAATATAAAGCGATGAATTATGTGGATGTGTCATGGAGGCATCATCTTTTTCAGAGAATGAAAGACAAGTTGGGGAAGACAAATGTCCCACCATGGCTTGAAATTTGTTTACATCCAGATCAGTGTCGACGGTTGTGTTTACAAGAGCTTCTTCTAAAATATTCTTGTGTACGGGAGATATTTTGAGAAGTTCAAGGATGGAGATTTGAGCTGATGTTTTTCTCAATTGATCAACTAGATTATAATGACTTGGAGGAGGAATAGCTGCCTTAGATGAAATTCCTTTTAAGACAACTTTTTCTTGTCCTCTCGTAGTCACATTAACATGTTGATATTCTTGTTTTTCCTTGATTTTGATAACATCAACCCGCTGATCATCTACATAAATGTGGTGGATTATGTTGTCTTCAACATTATTTATGCTTTTCGCTTTGGTATCTAATTTTTCCCCCTTTTGATAGTTTGGTAAAGGATTTTTGAATGCTTGATGATCGTCGTTGGTATGATGTCCTTCAATTGTGATAGTGCCATTGTCAATTAAATCTTGTACTAGATTTCGCAAGGCTTGACAGTTATTTGTTCTATGACCTTTACATCGATGATAATTGCAATAATACGAGTCATTCCATGATTGTGGTTTGACTCATGGCTCATAATCTCTTTGTGGTGGTAAGGTGATAACCTTATTATCGAGAAGCTCCTTGAGAGCAGACTCAAGAGATTGACCCAAAGTGGTAAAATTTCATCGATTTGAAAAGAATGGAGGTCTAGATGGATTTGATGTTTGGGTATTGCCAAGATTGTTATTGAAATTATCACGATTATCCTTGGTGTTTTGATTGGTCATGCTTTCTTGATTGAAGTTTTGTCCTTGTTGATTATTGTTTCCTTGTTGGTTGGTTCGTGGAGCACTTGATAGGTTGAAGATAGATGATCTTGTTCGTAGATTGTTTGCATCCACTATACCATCATTGAAGACATTTTTATTTCTGTTCCAAAACCTTGTTTTATCATTGTTGTTATCGTTGGATGAACTTGAATTATCAAGTTTTATTATTTCTCTTTTGACCAAGGCCCCTTCAATGGTGATTGCATTTTCAATCAATTTTTCAAAATTAGGAGGACAATGAAGATTAAGCCTGTAGCTTAATTCTTGATCTAGGCTATTGATGAAGATATCCATCTTTTCCTTTTCAGGAACGGGACGGGAATATCGTGCAAACACCCTTCTCCACCTTTGCAAAAATGTAGTGAAAGATTCCCCTACTTTTTGTTTCACTTTACAAAGATCAAGCATGGTTATCTGATGTTGGATGTTGTAGGAGTATTGTAATATAAAGTTATTTATTAACTCCTCAAAGGTTTTGATGGGGGGAGTGATCTTTGAAAGCCACTCCATGGATTGTCCACCCAGAATTCATGGAAACAATCGCATTAAGTAGGTATCTTCATAAGCGAATTCTAGACTCATATTTCGTAAATCCCTCACATGTTCAATGGGGTCAGTTTTCCCATTGTACCTATCAAATTTAGGGATTTCACAATGTTTTGGAAAATGAATCATTTGAAAACTCCTATCAAATGGATAAGGACATATGTCATCCAAAACATACTTCTTTGTTGCACCCCCTTGCATTTCCTTTATTTGCCCTTGTAATTCTTTTATCTGTTGAGTAAGGGCACTAAAATCATTAGGAGGAATTTCAGGATTCTCTTTAATCCCTTATATATCAAAATCGGCAAGTAACTTAGCTCCTTGATTAGCTAATGAAAGAAAATATCTTTCTTTGTTTCGTTCTAAAATCCGCTCCATAAAAGTATGGAATTGGGGATCCTGCTCTGCTTCTTGAAGCTTTTCTTCTGTTATCTCTTTAGTATGAAATGGATTCTCTTCCTTCTCACTATTATCACCCATTTTGCTTGTGGTACTTTCTCTTTCATCTTTTTCTATGTGCTTTCGAGATCTCGTGACAACAGGCATAAGCTTTTCCCCAAATTCTACTAAATTTTGATCAAAAGAATGAAATAGTGCAATTTTTTTGATGGATATGAAAGTCGGGATAGAATGAAGATTCTATGACTTAAAAGATTTCTAGTCTTTAGCTCGTGTTTTCCCTGATTGAAAGGATGAAAATCCTGTTTGCGGGAAATTAAACAAAAGATCAAGAAAAAAAATGATTTTGCACTTTATGAAGTTTGATCATAGCTTCGTAAAAAGATGGATTTGTGATAAATGCCTAATGTGACTGAGTTCTCTATTGCAGAAATTGATTCAGACGAGTAGAATATACAATTGCAGGTTGGGGAATATAAGAAGAACGAATACGCTGACTGTGGTTGTACCTTTGAGAAAGGGCTCTTCTTTGAAAGAAAGCTTGTGAGTATAATGGTTCTACAGCATAATCGTCAGTGAAACCTCTAACAAAGTTGTGATATCGATGGATAAAGGTTCTATGTTCAAGTAAAACCTTTCGACTTTGGTACAAGAATCATCTATTCTTCAATATTTTCTTGAAGCTAAGGGGTTTCTTTGGCTTTTTGATTCATTTGAGAATGGATTTCTTAACAAAGGTTGTGGATTTCCAATCTCTTAACATGAGAGTAATCAATGTAATTGTGAGTTTTGGATGTTCTTTACTGAATTAATGTTTCGAAGACACATCAAGCAAGTTGTAGAATATTTGTTTCAAAGACCAATGATAAAATAAATTAAACAAACTCACTCCTATGGTCAAAAGGTCACCATAATTTCACAGCCCACATCTTAAAACTACGTTAGCTCACACAGCCTTGTCACCCCCTAAAGGGCGCCCGTGTTTTTTCCTTTTCCAAGTCTTAACCAAAGAGAATAGTCGATGGTTAGGGTCTATGGTAGTAATATGGTGAGTATCTTGGGGGAAGATTCTTCCCTCCCCTTGCACTGTGAGAATTAAGGTGTTCGGAAACTGACAAGTTAGCCAGTAGTTCTAAAGTTCGTAATATGGGTTTTTGTTCGGTGCGACAAATGATATACTCCCTTGAGAGACCTCCCAACCTTTAGAACAAAGGCTTTGGGGATGGTTATCAATGCACACTACCATCGAATGGGATTTTCATCAACCATCCGCATTTAATTAAAGTGGGTTGGAAAACTTGGCTTTAGTTGTTCCCACTTAGGTCGTTCCCGTAGGGTGAGTACTTTTTCCCACTATGGCAGGCCTTCTAAAAGGTTTTAACAAAGCTTAAAATTGCATGAAATAGAATAGATGAGTCTGGTATTTTGATCACCCAATTAAGGGGAGAGCATAAGCCTATCACCGTTTAATCATAGCAAGCAAGAGTTCAATTTTAAGCCCAAATAAACAATTTTCTATGCTAGGTGAAGATATTGCTTCACAAAGACATGGAGTTCCTTTTAGTCCAAAATAGAAAATGAGGTGACTATTCTAGGATTGCTTCATTTTTTAATTAAGTGACTATCCTAGGATTGATTCATTCCAATTAAGTGACTATCTTAGGATTGGTTCATTTTTTATTTTTTTTAAGCTCTTACTGGCCGCGGTCGCGTTGGATCCAGTCAAATTTCTACTTAAGTTATAGATTACAGTTGCAGACTTACAAATTCTATGCTAAAATAAAAACAATGTGCTAAAACAGACATCAAGAGCGCTAAAACATAAATGCTCTAAGGAAACTGCAAAGAGCGATGTGGAAACTACAAAGAGCACTGTGGAATCTGCAAAGAGCGCTACAGAATCATTAAATAGCGCTAAGGAATCACTAAAATGCGCTAAAATACTGTTAAAATGTGCTGAAAGATGATTAAGATGCGATGTAACAGAATTAATATGCGTTGAAAGGATGTTAATATGCGCTGAAACGTGTTTGATGTGCTAATACGCTCTTCTAGTCGTAACTTGTCAGAAAAATCTGCACAAAGATGTTAAAACTGGGGCAGTGGCCCCACGGTGGGCGCCAAAAATGTGTGGAAAATATTAGTGTCAAAATGAGATGACAAAAACACACCAATGCAAAATTAAACTAAAGAAAGCTAAATAGAATGAAATCAAAGAAATCAAACAAAGCTTCTTTAGAATCATTCCATTGTCCTCTTTCTCTAATGATTCGCTTGAAGCTACTGCTCTCAGATTGTATAAGCAAAGCCTCTCAAAATGGCAACCTGCAGAACGAGTATGCAAAGGGAGAGTACTTATCTATCCTATATGCTAGTGGAGTGAAATGTTGGTATATAGATATGCACAAGGGTTGTGGATTATGAATGCTATTGAAACTATGATATGAGGTTGATAGGCCATGATATGGAATGCTGATATGCTAGGCTATGCTATGCTAAAATATGGAATGCTATGGATGTTGGAAGACTATGCTATTGTAGATTGGCTATAGTTTTCCCTTACAAAAACTTCTTTTTTTTTTTTTTTTAGAGATCCGACAGTCCCTTTTATGGATTTTTGCAGGCAAGAGCCTGGCTGGCAAAGATTAATGGCTGTGAGATTATCTAGTAAATTTGAATGGTGAGAGATGGAGAGGTTGAGAGGAAGATGGAAGATGTTGGGAGGTTGGAGAGAAGATGGAGGTTTGTCTTCAACCCACGGGAACAACTTTGCTCAAAAATAGAGAAATTTATTGATTTTTTGTTTTTGAAGTTGTTTCACGGTTGTTGCAGATAATCCAAATTAAATAAATAAATATATTTAATTTTATGTGTTATGTGGGTTTAAAATATTTTTGAAATATTTGATTTTAGGACTATAGAAGACTCAATTAAATGTTTGGAATATTTAATTGCGAATAGACTTTAGAAGAATTAATTAAATATTTGGAATATTTAATTGTGAATAGAATTTAGAAGATTTTTAGAAGAGAAGAATATTTAATCTTTATTTGAATAAAATATTTAAGCCAAGATTATATATGATAATTAATATAAATAAATCATAATGTTTATTTAATTAATTAAGAAATGGATAAGAAAAGTGATTAAATAAACTTATTTATTTAATCAAAATGAAAGAATAAACAATATAAATAAATTATTTAAATTCATTTATACGCAGATTGAATTCAAAGATTTAATTAAATATTAAAAATATTTAATTAATTACCAGACTATTGTGATGTGACCATTTTTAGGTGTATACATTTGAAGATGCCTCAGAATTTCAAGATGCTCTAGAAGATTTTGCAGATGAAAGAAAAGAAGCCCACAAAGGGAAAGAGTTGGCAACTAAAGAATTTAGGGATGAAAGGAAATCCGAGCAGCAAGGTATTGAACAAATAAATGTGAGTACCAATAATAGTTTTGGCAATGAAGTTAGAAACAAGAATGTTGGCTTACAAATGAATAGGGAGAAAAGGGAGATGGAGTTTTCAAATTTTGCAAAGGATCATGGATACAAGGTGCCAAGTTGGCAAAGGAAACTAGTTGATATGGGGCAACAAACAAAGGTTCAAGGTGAGATTGTAACTAATGAAAGGGGAAAGTTATGAAGGAGTTCAAGAGGACACTAAAAGGTTGGCCAAGGAAATTGGTTGTTGTAGGGTAGCAGGCAAAGTGTAAAGAAGGATCTTTTGATAGTAACAAGTAGATGCAAATGATGAAATATATGTGGAAGAGCAAAGAGAAAACAGGTGTTAGGGAAAGTTGGCAAGAAAGGAAGTATAAAGGAGATGATTGCAAGTAGAAATCAGGTCAAGGTTCATGGAGAACAAGTACAATAATTAACAAACATCAGCCCACTAATATGAGAAGTAAAGTGTGGGTAATTAAGCATAGGGTAGCAACATAAGAATGTGGGGTTGCAAGACATAGTGAGGAGCAGCCAATGCAAGATAATAGAAGATGTGAAGAAGAGGTCAAGCCCAATGAACAAAGGACCAAGATGAAACCAACATAGTATAAAAGGGAAAAGGAGATACAAGTGAAGAGGATGGAACAATTACAAGGGCAGATTGGCTAGAGGTTATAGTAAATACCAGCACAAAGGAAGGTAAGCAAATTAATTTAGATGTCTGTAAGAAAGATGTTTTTCAAACTTTGCATGAGATTGAGAATTTGAAAGTAGACGATGAGTGGGATGTTGAACTCAACAGTGAATATGAAATGGATGAATGTGAGGTGGAGTTTTGGAAGCTTACAGATGGAAAAAGTATGAGAAGAGGTAGATACAAGAAGAAAATAGAAAACAAACAAAGGAAAAACAAGAAAATCAAAATGCACAAGGAATGGGATGAGAAGAATAGAAAACAAGAGTGGACAACAAAAACATGGCATGATGAGAGACTCCAAGGAGGTGCAGCAGAAAATGTAGAGATAGATGTTGGAGCAACAGTAGCTAAGAGTGAGGAAGGTAAAGAAATATTTGATGAAGAAGTTGAAGAAATGAAATGTGAAAAGAGTACAACAAATTGTGGTAGTAGAGAAGATCTATGGGATCAATATTTAGCAATAGAAAAAGAATGGGTGGAAAAGATTGTGGATGAAGAAATGCAGATAGACGGGACAACAAAGACTCCTACGATAAAGCTTTCAATAGTTGATGAAGAAGTTGATACAACCATACAGGAAAAGGTAAATTTGTTAATAGTCTATGAAGAATTGTTTTGAATTCAATTGTCATGTTGTATGATGGGAAATTTGGGCAATATTATGGAGTAATGCAGCAAGTTGTGAATAAAGATGTGAAGTGTTATGATGAGAAAATGATACAAGCAAAGTATGAGATAGTAAGTTCAGATTTGTATAAAGATATAAATGATGTTGTTGTGGAAAGGATGGAAGAGATTGAAGACATGGAAAATTTTAATTTCTAGATGGTTGTTTGTCTTGCTAATGGGATAAGCAATCGTTGTAGAAGGATGGTAAGTGAAGGTTGTATAGTAACGAGTGTGAAGAAAGACAGTGAGCAACAATGTTGGAGGAATAGGATGATCGTTCTAGAATGATGTTGGAACAAGCGAAAGGAGAAGAATGACAGGAAGAAGTTGTGGATGATTACTTCCATGTGCATGAGCACATGCCTTCTTTTGTCCCCTACGGAGTCTGATGCAGGGGCATCACACAAGTCAATTTTGGTGTTTTGGATTTTGGTCTTTATGTTGTTTGCCTTGTTGATATTTGACAAATGGTGGTTTATGTGCTTGCTTTTGGTGGCCTTTTGGGTTTCTTTGTAGTTGGATTGAAGGAAATGGGAATTACAAGTAATTCATCCCCCCCTTTGTGTGGAAGTTACTGCCAATAGAGGGTGATAGTTATTGGTTAAAGCCGGTGTCGGATGCTTGCTGACAAGAACAGTTTTGAGTGCAGAAAACAGGGCATCACCATTTAATTTTGGGTGTGACAGTTATGCCTAGAAAAAGGTAGCGCTAGATCAGTTTTGGGGGAGACAGATCTACATGGAGAGACAGAAGTTTCAGTCTCCTAAATAGAAAGAAGAGATTGTGATCAGTCATAGGAAGAGAACGGATGCCAAATGTAAGACTTGAGAAACTTGTGGAATGGTGAGGACAAAATACTAAAAAGAATAAATTGATGGTAAGAGGACAATAAGGGAGGTTCCTGCCAGTAAAGAGATTGATTGTTTTGTGTCAAGAGAGGGAATAGTTATTTTGAGGAAAAGCGAAAGATCGATACAAGGGGGGGCCATGATATGTGGGAAGGAAATTACCGGGAAGTAGGCACGATAGAGAAGGGAACCAGGTTTTTCCCAAGCCGCGCTATCTTGACAGAGATTAATGTGTGCAGTGAAGAGTCGTGCCAATGGGTAGAAATACAAGTGTGAATGCAGTTTGATTGGTGTCATCCCAGTGTAAGCAGATAAAGAGAGTTCACAGGCATAAGAGAATAGAAGAGGTCAATCCAAGAAGAGAAAATGATAAAGAACAAAGAATTACAATGCAAATTGTAAACATTTATTTATTATGAATATAGATATTGTCGAACTGTCTCAGGTCAAATTTTATTGTGCATTCATCTTTAATTGAAAAAAGGAGATCTCAACTTAAAGTATTTGTTTGTCTGTGTGATGGGAAGGTTTATGTTCTCTTATCTCATCACTTATGACTCCTTGACCATTTTCTATCACAATTCCAACATAAGCCTTTTTATCCTTTCTTTATCTCTTGTTGAGGAGAGAGATTATTGATTTCTCTTTGGTTAAAGAATTTGTCCATGTTTTTTCTTGTAGGATAGTCAAATTTTTATTAATTATTCTCATGGTTTCATCTTTTGGCAATGTTTTATTTACCAATATGCAATACTTGTTGCATAACTTTCCTAACTATACAAGGTTCCAATAAATGAACATCATGTTGAATTTGGTCCTTAAGTCCATTGATGTACAATTGTAGCCTTTGGTAAGGTATCACCTTAGGAGATCTAAGTGACAATCTCAAATGCTCAACATTATATTCAACTAAAGACCTTAATTTTTTTAACTTTTTTAGTTGGGTAAGGTAGTTTTCAATGGATGGTTGCTCATAGAAGCTTCTTAATTCTTTACTAAATTCTTGCCAATTAAACATTTGTCCTTATCTGTCACTCATTTTCCATTGGTACCATTGGTAAGGTCCTAATTCTAAATATACTAAAGTTATTTCAACCATGGCATTATTTGGTATATTGTAAAGTTTAAATTGTTGTTTTATGAGGCTTATCCATGAAATTACATTTCTACCACCAAATTTATGAATGTTTATTCTTGGCAGGTATAATTGTTGACCTCGAAGTGGTTCTCCTATCTCTTGATTTGGTATATTATCGCTGTACCCACCTTGGTGGTTTTTTTGGAACTTTAATTATGATAATAATTCCTTCATAAACCTATCTAAACCCTCATTTAAGAATTTTTCAAATGGGTCAAACAATTTATCTTTAATGAAATGTTTCATTGTTTATGTCCTTGTGAAATACTTTCCTCAATTTTAGGTGGTGGAAAATAAAATGGGTCCTTATATTTTGTATGTGTAGAAAGGTCCTCTAATCCTAAAAATGATATGGATTTAATTATGTTTTTATTTTAATATTTATTAAGGTAGGAAAGTATTTGGTGTGAGAGAATTTGATGTTTCAATTGGGACCAAACTTAGACCACTAAATTAAGGAATACATGTTATGTCTAAAAATAAATTTCAAAGAACTAAACCTGCCTATTTTTTGATAAGCCTTCCAAAAATGTATTTTTTAAAAATTTCAAAAATTACAGCCTGTAGAGCAAATTAATGAAAGTTTTGACTAAAATTTAACCACTAAATTAAATAAGTTATTTTATTTGTAATAGTAAATTGCAAAGAACTAACTCTACCTATTTTTTTCAATATTTTCAAAAATGTAAAGTTTTTAGAAAAAAATCAAAATTGTGACCTATAGAGTAATTTAATGAAAAAACATAAAATATTAATAACTTTTAGAAAATTTACCTTAAAAGTCTATTTTTTTCTTAGAGATTATCTAATACATTTAGATCCAAATTCATGCAGGTTTGGAAGTTATGGTGGAAACAAAAATGTTGGCCCAAATTGTAGCTCTGATACCACTTATGATATTTTCTTGAAAATATTTGTAAGAACTTGAAATATAATAGACCACTTTAAGGGGTGACCTCTAATAATTAGATAATAATATATGAATTCAATATTTTATGATATGATGATATGGAAGAGAGTTCACTTCCTTATTTATAGACTAAACTATGTAGGAAAATACCCCTTTATCTTAATTAAGACCTATTAGTGTATTAACTAATATTTATGTTAGGATTAAGCATGCCACAAGTGTTTATCCTTATTATATTAAAGACTATATAATATATACTTAAGAATACTTAGGAATACTTAAGAATATATCTTATCAGGATCATAACAAAGGAACACTAACAAGACCAAATATATCTAAATGAATTAAATTCAACATCTCATAATATTTGTGAGAACTAGAATAAAGCTAAACATGGTCTAAATTTCTATATACACAATGTTCATATAAATCAAATTCAAGAATACAAACATTTATCCCCTTAATAATATTTGTATTTTTTAGGGTCCTTAAACTATTTTCACTTATATGGCTCATTCTTTGGTGCTATAGTGTTGTTTTCTCTATATGTAAGTTTCCCTATGAAGTACGATCATGCTTGGGTACAACAAAAACACACATTAGAAGTAGACAAGACTCCTCTTTGTTGCTAGTTTTGATTAATTATGTAGATTTTGTAGATCTCTAAAATATATGAATTTAAAAACTGTTATATTGGAAATTGCATGAGTGTAATTGAAATAAATTTCCCACACAAGCAACCTTAGCAAGCACCATAAATCCACACACCATCTTCCACCCTTCACTTGAGAAAATAATTTACATACACGTATAATTAAGTTTACTAATTGATAACATGTTATCTATCAAGCTAAGGATATGCATCATACCATTGATCCCCTTCACTCATTCATTAAGGAGTCAAATATGGAATCTACCATGGTCAACTATGCTCAAGTGAGAGACATCATTGAGGTACACATTCCCACCATCATATTTTTCATACTTTGAAAACCACCGCCAATTAAAATTTATATGGATGGAAACTTAAGAGTCTATCAAGCATGCAATTTTTGATGCATGAGTTGCTAAGTCCATGACAAATACACCCACATAATTTTGAGAAAAAAATTTAGACTTGTCATCTAGATCATTTTTCTTTTCTTTTCTTTGCAATCTCTATGAAAGTGCCCAGTCTTGTTGACATTCCAACACTTAGCCTTGGAATTTCCAAGAGATCTAAATCTCCTATATGATTTGGATCTAGACTTTTATTTCTTCTTTCTTCTTTCCTTTTCCCTTTGATATTTCATGAATAGCTAGTGCCTCCTTAACATTTTATAGGATTTTTGCTACATCGGTTGGAAGTTTGTGTTGTCATTGATGTCAACAAATCTATGTCATTGCATTGATGTCAACCTATGGAGATACTTTGATTGGTTGCATTATGTTTTCATTAGTAGTCCCATTGATGTCAACCTCTAGTGTTGCTTTGATGAGCATGTGTTTGTGGATGCTCAATGTCTTGTGTAGTTGAGTTGATGAGAGGAGTGTTGCAGGTGATGAAATGATGTTTGTGGTGCTTTGTTTCCAAGTGCTTTTGAGAAAATTTGATTAAAAGAGAGTTTGGTGTAGTAGAGTTGTGTTCAATGTTTTGCTCCACATTTCTTCATGGTTGAAGATTTACTTGTGTGGTTCAAATTTGTTGATCAGAGGTGTTACATCTAGAGTTTCATGTTTTGGATTGTTCAGCAAAAGAAGTTGTGCTCACCAGTGTGTGAATTATGAAGCAGTGTTGTCTGGGAGAAATGGTTTTGCTCCACATTTCTTTGCATTGTGGTTTCTGGTCTTGCAGATCTGGGAGTGTGCTTAAATTGTTCATATCTATCTTTACTTTGATTTATTTGAGTTTTGGTGCTCTGCAAGGTTGGATTCATGAGTTATAGTGTCTGGAAGGTTAACTGGGTGTACAAAATGATTACATTCTTCAAGTGTATGGTGTTGTGAAGGATTTGTTAGATTTCAGGGTGTTGATGGAATATTCCAGATTGTGTTTGAGTGTTGTGCTTAATGCCTAATACTATTGGAAGTAGTGAGCAAAAGGTGTCTACATTTTTCAATGAGGTTGTGAATGTTTTGGTGAAGTAGTGGTGGATATTTTTTGTTTCTCTGAGATGGATTTCTCATTATAACAATCTTCTTTCCTCTTCTTTCTAATCTGGTAGTGAGCCTTTCTTTTCTTTTGGCCAATGAGCCCTCTGATAGTGAGCCTATTGTATTTGGGGTTGCAATTACTTTATATTGTGAGCTAACCCTCATCATGGTTATTCCCTTCTTGGGTTTTCCACGTAAATCTAGTGTTCTAATTTTTTACGGTCAAAATGGCATAGCAACAGTTAAACAAGATATTGCTACCCTGTTTCTCCTGAAAGAGAAAGATAACACATGGATATCTTAGCTCCCAAGGTCTTTGTAGTTGGTTCTCAACTGTACTGATGTTGCTCAGTGGTCAATGTGACAGTAATGTTCAAGGGGCCTGCTGGTGTGAGCTTCTGGATTGTTCTAAGATCAAGCATGGATTTAACCTACTCTAACCAGGGGTTTTAAAGAAACATAAATAGATGGATCAGAGCTTTGGGACAAAAAGAATGATAATTTACCTATCTTAACCAGACTTGTTATCCTTCAAGGAATTATAAACTAAAACTGAAGAACAAAATTAACTTGTGATTAACACACAGTTGCATTCATTCACAGTGATGATTTCTACAATAGAGAACTAGTTACCATTTTAAATAAAACACCAAAATAACATCCCATTCCTTGAAGGCTTCACGAATCAAATGATTAACTTAAGACAAACACCATTCTGAAACACAATCTGAAGTAGATTAAGATATGGTTGCTTCTACTGTTAGTGAAACAGATAAGCAACACTTACAAAGTTGGCACAATCACTAGTGTACATAAAATCTATGACTCAAAATTGTTTCCATTGATATTAAGAAAGATTGAAAGATACATTACAGGCTTCTGCTGAATCTAAATCCTAACTAAGAAGACAAAAGAAGTTCCTATTACAAAGAATCAGGATGCAGTTTTGTCTCCTCTATCTTTCCTCTATTTTCCTATGTATTCTAAAATTTCTTCTTCTTTCCTAACCCTAGAAGTTCTCTATCTACCACTTTTTAACCTTTCACAAAGAGGCCAGAATGCCATATATATAGAGTGTACCAAAAAGAATGCGTTGTCCCCCTGCATTAGGGTTTACAAAATATCTGCTTCCAGGAGAGTCGGCTCTCAGATCTTTTTGAAGAGAGTCAAAGTTGTATTCAATGTAAATCCCTGTTGTCCATGCCAATGAGAGATTGTTTTGGGCATCCTCTTAGATCTTTTGCAGTTGTCGCATTTACTTTGGCATTTCGTGTCCATCCTTGAACTCCATCGGGGCCACCTTGAATGCTCTAAAAGCATTTTTTCCATTAATACGGATCTGCCTCTTGCCAGGGGTCACTATAGCTGTCCCTGCGAGTCATAATTTCTTTTTTCTTCTGGCCTTCTTCATGTTCTAGAATTCTGTTGCAGGTTGACCATCTTCTGGAGCATCATCGGGCTTTCCTTCAGATCTGAACATTATCACCTGAGCCGATCCATTGCTCTTTGATATCATAAGGAATCCATCTGGTTTGTGTTCTATCGGTCTCCTTCAAGGTGGTAGTCAATCGGTCAATGGCCAATAGGTCATTCCTTTAGTTTCTTCTGATTGGTTAGGCATACGCCACACAAGATTATCAGGCGGTCAAAGGTGGTGCACATTGAATCGCATGTCGGTGAGACACTAATCGTGTCTCCCCGATGCGATTATGTCTCCTCTGGCTGCTATCGGCATAGCATAAGACAGTCGGTAAGACCTTCCATCGAGCCATGTAAGTCATATCGATATCCCTTTTTATCGCTGAGACTTTACTTAGTCAGCGGGACATCATAGCGAGGGAAGACCTTTCACCCTGAGCTCATTCTATATCGGCAAGACGCCATCGGGTCGGTGAGAAGTTTTGTCGAGCCCTAAATCTTTCGGCGACCTCCTACAAGTGGGAAAGACTTTCCGTGGTCGGGGAGACCTTTCATCAAATTCTCTTTATTCTTGTCGGGCTCACTTTGTTTCGGCAAGACTCCTCGTTGTCGGCCAGACGTTACACTGAGCCCCCTTAGTCCTTTGGGGAGCTCCTTCCGAGCTCAAATTTCTTTCGGCGAGACATTTCAGAGTCGCTCAGACACCACACCAAATGCATCCAGTCTCCCCGAAGGCATATCTTATTGGTGAGACATAAAGATCTTGCCGAGACCTTATGGCGATGGAATCCCCTTCCGTTGAGGCCTTCATTTCATGTCGCCGAGACAATCCCACATCGGGGAGACCTTTCCCCGAGCCCTTCATGTCATATCGAAGACTAACCCTTTGGTAAGACTTTTTTGTTTCGGCTAGACCTCCTGCAGAAGGAAAAATTATCGCCGGGCTCAGACCTTTAGTGGGACCTCCTCCTTTGCTTTGTCGGCGAGACCCGATGCACTCGCCAAGACATCTCTCCACCGCAAAAAGTCTCCCACCGAGATGCATACCCTCATCGGTGGTCAGCAAGACACAAGGCGCTTGAAGACCACACGCTGAAGGAACAACTCTCGCCGAAGTGTCCGCTCCATATGCGCTAGTCGGTGAGACATGAAGAAGTCGTCGAGACTTCTTCCCGAAGGAAAATCTCTGGCCGATATGTGCATCCCTTTGTCGCTGGTCGGTGAGACCCAAAGATCTCACCAAGACCATTCTCCGAAGGAGACTTCTATGCCAATGGGAAAGTCTTGGTCATTGGGACAATGATTGATGTCTTGCCGATAGGTATCTGTATGTAAATTTCGATCGTTGTGACATCCCTGAGGTCTTGCCGATAGACTCCACAGACGCCTATTAACAAAATGCACCGGTAGTCGGCAAGACATCTACAAGGTCTTGCCAACTTTCTTCTTAGAGGAAAATTATGACCAACTGGATTGAGGAATACATTCCAACTGAGCTCCCTTGGCAAATATCATCACGTGTGTGATTTGATCCTGCAAAACAGAGTCCCCATTAGTCCTCAGAAGCACATAAGATATATTATCCTAAGATACACTATTTCCTATGATAATGTCATTCAATTTCCAGCAAGAAGACAACCAACTCAAGCTGAAACAGAACCAGCAGACAACTTAGGAAGAAAACGGAAGAACCCCAAGAGCAAAAGCAAATAATAGAGGCAAAGAAACCAAAAAGAAAGGGGGACCCATTTTGTTCCAGAATTAAATGGGGCGGTTGTGCAAGGCATAACACTAATGTGTTTGGATGTGTTTGTATTACTGTTTCTCATGTTTATATTCTACTAATGCATGATAAGGGTTTAATGGTTGTTAAGGGTTTAAGAGGCTAATACAAATCTGAATATTAATGAGGGTTTTGATGTTTTGATGTACAACTGATTCACTCCCCCTCTCAATTGTCTTGTGCATTCAACAACACCTGCTTTGAGAGTTAAGCATTTATTATCTCATCTATTTTGAGTTTTTAGGTAGTGCTCCTAATTTACATCACCAAGTGATCCATTGAATGTAGCAAAGAACATATAAGTGTCATGCAACAATCATTCTACATTTTCACGTCAATAAAGTGTAAGTGGGTCACAATCATATTAAACAATTTTAAATGTTTGACCATAGAACTTCTTTCTTAGGAAAGTTCGTTAATAAAATATTTTACTTGGTACAAGTTTCCCAACATATTTCAAAGAGCTTGTGCAATGGCTTCTTGAAGTAAATTTAGCAAAATAGAATCTTCTAAGTAGAGAATAATGAGGCCCTTTTCCTTTCTATCCAACAAATCTTAGTTTGTTTATGACATGTTACAATGTGTTTATAAATAAAAATGGTATTCCATAGATAATTATCTATAAACATGTTCTCCATCGTGAGCTTCCATAGCTCAAAGTTATTGGAATTGAACCTCTCCATCTCTATCCTTGATGTTCTTTCTATTCTCTCGTAAAAATATATTTTTCCCAAACTCCCAATCAAACCAATATTAGAATAAAAAACCTTGTCTCGAACACCAAGGACCTAAGGTGATCAAGCTCTAATACCAAATGAAAGGAAGCAAAGGTTCATAATATGCTTCCTACACTAATCTATGAGAGGAGGTGTGTACAAAAAGTTAAATTGGTCATATATTTACAAAGAAATACACATAAAAATAATGACTATAAAACAATGATCCATGTGGAGAAAACCCTTTCAAGAGAAAAAATCTCACACTCCAAAGTAACTCAATGTTTTATTCAATAATCAATGGTTATGATACACTAGAAAATTCTAATCCTTTATAGGAGTATCATGATGTTGGGAAAGGTTTCTCAGCCTTCCATTCTCAATGTTGTTCATATTTATTGTTTTTGTTATTACATGAGAAGTGGGGTGTGCCACTTTGAGGTGATTCCACATTGCTTGTGCAACCTTTCTTTTTTATTAGAGGCTTTACTAGGATAGCTAGTTCTTCAATATATATATATATATATCCTTGATCTTTTCTAGACCTTGGTGGAATCAAAGCTTAAGGAAGATATAAATTTCTTTCAATCCTTCTCATACTTAACTGTAGCTTACAAATGGCATGTTTCCTCTTTAATTCTTATTGTCTTCTATATACTTGATAAATGCTATGTGAAATGGTTTACGGAGGTTCTTTCAAAGTATGAATAAATGTATCAATAGTAATTTTTGCATAATCTAAAAGAGGGTTGACAATTATCTCTTGCTACTTTAACTACCCTTAATTAATAAATTTAACACATTATGCAAGATAGAAGGGACAACTTATCGAAATTTCTTTGTCAAAGATCTTCCAAGAAGAAGGATGTATCAATTAGAGGTAGGAATAATATGAAACAACATGAGTTCTTCTCTTTGTGCAACTTACAAGCATATGATGATGCATCCAAGAATGTCTTGCATTAGATCATTGGAGAATTTTAGAGATACCCCTAAATGTGCATAAATTTGTTAATGGGTATAATTAGTAGTAGATACTCCTTTGTGTAAACATGAAAGTGTCACTTAGGAATTTCGAGAACTCATTTGATGCTCATTGCCTATGTGCTATATGAATTATGATGTGAAGAGTTGTATTGTACCCACTACTAGGAATTTCATGAGGAAATGTAATGAGTGGCATACAAGTAGTGGAATGTTTAGATTGATCTTTAATATTTCTCACAAAGTTGTCAAAATCAAAAGAAGGAATATCAAGTTCTTCAACATGCACATATTCCTCAATTACATCCACGTTATTATCTTGGACATGATGTGGGAAAGGGTTAGTGTAGATTTATGTTTTGATCTGGGGGAGCCATGAAATGATTTCCCCCATTATCAATACTTTCAACTTGAATTGTGTTGTTATCAATAAGATCTTAGATCCACACATTTCCCCATATCATGCTCATTTACTCTATGGAAAGTACAAAATTCCTTTGCATCATTAAATTTTGGCACATAACTAGATATATCCATAGTTCTACAAGGTGACAAGGTTATCATGTTAGCCCTAACAACTATTGTAATACTACATGGAGGGAATTATGGAATTTTGTGTTCTTTACATTTTGAGCTTAATAGACATGGCATTGGAGATGGAAGATGTAGTAAAATTATAATTACATAACCTAATATCATTATTATGTGGAGCTTCATCATCTTTAAAATAATCATTTGGTGGAATCCTAGAAGGGTAGAATGATTTTGGATGATAAGAAGAAAAATAGTCTAATATTTTTGTCTACTAATTTCAAGTCACCATTGTTTACATTTACATATTAGACCATAAATGATGTATAGTTATTCAAGCATAGGAATTTACATATTAGACCATAAATGATGTATACCTATTCAAGCACACCTCTACTTGGATTGTAGGAAGTAAGCTTTTAAGGAGCAATCTTTCAAGCTCAACATCTAAAATTTGGTAGTGCATTTTAACAAAAGAAAAGATTGAAAAAAAATAACACAATCATGAATACTCTCATTAGATCCTTGTTTACATTCTACCAAATTAGAGATACTTTAAGTCAAATATTAACATTGAAATGTTGTAAAATGTATTTGCAAATTTTGTATACAATTGTATGGAACTATGATGAAAGCTGCTCAAGTGTGTAATATTTTAATGCCCTTATGGAAATTTTTTTGGAAGAAGACTATTATCATACATATAATCCAAATAAATTAAGTCAAATATTAACCTTGAAATGTTGTAAAATGTATTTGCAAATTTTGTATACAATTGTATGGAACTATGATGAAAGCTACTCAAGTGCGTAATATTTTAATGCCCTTAGGGAAATTTTTTTGGAAGAAGCCTATTATCATACATATAATCCAAATAAATGGCATTGCATGATCATAAATGAGTTATTGGATCTTGTTTATCATTGTACATTTAAACTTAGGGGCTACAAAACCCATTCGAAAAGGATATGCTAAAATGTCATAAAAGTGGAGTATGCATAGTTTTACTTGTGGTATCCTTCTTAATGCTTGGAGGTAAGGTTTTCACTCAAGTTTGCATTTCATCAATCCTCTTAATAATAGTGTAAATAGTAGAAGGGTGTATGACAAAGGCAAAAGTGGAAGCATGGTGTAAATAATGGGTTGGGTGTAAATAAGTTTAAAAAGTGGTGGAAGGTGGAGTAATATTGTTAAATGGAAGAATGGAGTTAGGTTGAATATGTGATGATGGGGCTATAAGAGGACTCTTTGTAGTGGAAGCTATGGAGGATTGATGAGAATTGAACATGGGAGAAGTAGCATGTGGGATGGAAAATGTAGGAGAAACGTAGGAGATAAGGTGCATGGGTGGAAGGTAGGGGAATGGATGTACTATTAGGTGAGCTTGATGAATTATTCTTTTGATCTACACCTCAAAGTAATTCCATTCCATATGGTCTTGTCCTTAGCACAATATGAAGAGCATCCATTGAATTGGAAAGATTAGCATTATCATCATTGTTTGCAAAGTCCTATTTAAGCATTTGACTGATATGAGCAATATTGCCACTATGGATAGTGATAGTATGGGCATCATGAGCTAATTTAGGCATTATGATCAAATGATTCCTCCTCATTAAGATAGATAAAAAGTTTTTAGATTTTTAGTAATAGGTGTATTAACTTGATTAGTGGCCATGGTGAGATTCATACACACAAAGCATCAAAAGAGAAGGTTAAAAAATATGAAGGTGGGTAAGGTGTGATTACTTCATATACAAATTTAAAAAATAAAGAAAATATTACTAAAAAATCATTAACAATTTATTTCAGCTGCTTTTAGTTTGAATAAATTATTTATTTTAATTTGTTTAAGTTATTTTAATTATTTCAGCTACTTTTAATTTGTTTAAATTGTTTTCATAGCTGTCATGTCCCTCCAGGAAATTCGGAAAAGTTGTTGCCGTACCCAGAACCACATCCTGGAAACTTGGAAACTGACTGGTAAATATTAAGTATCATTTGTCTGAATATCATTGTCATATTCTATCATAGCAGACATTTAAATTAAAAATGAATTGCAACCAAACTGACAACGAATGAATATTAATTAAAAAAAAACTTCTCTGCGAGAACTGAACAAGCTTCAAAAGTGAAGTCTGCAGAACTGAAAAAGCTTTTAAAGCAAGTTGCTGGGGACAGTCCCGGCATAGTTCAGAATCACATAGCAATAACAACTGGTGAAAAGTGCAGATGGAGTCTATACTGAACAAATTTCATGTGCAAATCATCCTCTCTAAATGCATTCTGATACAGGGCAAAACAATTCCAAGACAATACAACGTTTGTGCTGGCGCCTACAACTTAATGTTTGATTAAATATGTATATATACGTATATGTGTATGTATGAGTACATGCGTATTGTTTGATGGGTAATGATAAACAAGGATGTATGCATTCGAGAAATTGAATGAACCATTTATGTTTATATATATATGTTTGTATATATAAACAAATATACACATAAGCAGTAATGCTTAATAGAGGAGTGTGTATGCGTATATATATAGATATATAATATATATTATTACAATGTGATTACTATCTTGTTCAAATTCATTTAAATATCAAATGTATATATACTTATACCTATATAGGTCAACATATATTATGGCACCAACATATACTAATACAATGGTGAAACATGTATATATACACATTTTAAAGCATACATAGTGGTATATATATATATATATGTTTGTAAATAAATATATATGTATATAATATATTATATATATAAATAGTATATGTATAATACATGAATTCAAAACGTTGTATTGTTTTTATATAGCGCATTGTGTACATGTGAAGTTTCATATGAATATAGACAACATAAGTTGTGTGCTTTTGGAAGGTTAACCCAAACGCCTAGATAGCATAGGTTGTGTAGGCAACATGCTGAGTATATAATAGACTTTTCCTACGCCATAATCCATGAGTTACGCCATGAATATTTTGATGTCACTATCAAGACTTTGTCAAACAAGAGTGAAGGTGCAAACCATGCATAAAGGGAGGAGTTTTGATCAACATTTAAGCTTGTGTATTAAGTACAAAGTAGATTGCTGCCATATAGAAGAGTAAGTATATGGTTTTGAAGTTGATTATCATAGATAACTTGGAGGCCAATTTATTAAACTAAATCAAGGCCGAAGTTTGATAAATATGTGACTATATTCTTTATTCACATTATACTCTTCTTGTCTATGAAAGAAGAGTTTATAATCTACAAATGTTGAGCAATCATTAAGTCGATGAATGAAGATAGAATAAGTTGATGCCTCTTTTGTGGAAGTCATGGACTTAGTAAACTCTTTATACCATGTTTTTAAGTATCGGCCAACATCTGTAAAGGCTTGTAAATCTATCAATGACTTTGTCAATCGATTTACTATATGGAACGACTCATATTATGATTTAGTCGATAGAGGCTTGGTGTTGCAAATCTGATGTTGATTGTTTTAGTTGTGAAGGATATTGCGCCATCTTTGTATGTGATTATGAAGCTTTTGCACCACCTTTGAATCCTTATTCCTATAGATATCCATTTTGAGATGCAAACCAAATTCTATCATGTGGGGTTTGAATTGGTCTCTAATTGTTGTCATTTAACTAAGTCGATATGTAACTGTTTAAACTGAGTATGTGCTTATATGTTTGACACCTTTGAGCTGAGATAGATGTGTTGCTATGCATGCTTGTTGCTGTCAAAACCATGCCTAAACTATAGGCAGAGTAGTTACCTGATTGTTGTATAAATAGAGGAGTAAGTTCATTTGTTTGGACACATTCTTCTATGCATTATATCTTGAGCAAGTCTCTGCATTTTACTTACATTTTTGTCCGCAATATTCTATCAAGAACAATGAGTGAGAGCCTTGAGTTTTAGAGAGAGTTTATTATTATTTTGAGAGAAGTATTTGCCAACTTGTGAGATTAGTGGTTATTGAGTCTTTGCTAAAGCATCGATACTAGGCTAGTTGTTGTTTTGGAAGTGTTGTGACTGCAACCAGTTAATTGGAAAGCTTATCACAGGCATGAGGATATTCTTCCCTTACTTGTATTAGGGTTGAATGATTTGCTTCTTGAATTTTTAAACCTGTCTTTTATAGTTACTTGCATATAGCGAAAGGTAATGTTTTCTTTGAAAGAAAAGTGGAAACTATTTACTCTATTTGTGTAATGTTTGTAATTACTCCATGATAGGAGAGACTGTTTGTCATAGGTATTGTTATTATACTCGATATGATTTAACATGGGTAGGAGAGATTGTTTGTCATAGGTATTGTTATTATACTAGATACGATCAAACATAGACAAGATTAAGGATCACTCATAGCTAGATATTTAATTATGCTAGATGGCTAGTAGGTTACTCTTGGGATTGTTATCCAGTGAAGGGAGGGAACTAGTAGGTTACTCCTAGGAATGTTGTCTAGTGAAGGGAGTGAACTAGTACTTTGCTTTATGAATTGCATTTCCTTAGGTTGTTTAAGAGATAGGTTATCCTGGGGAGTAGCTTGCCCGTGGAGAGGGATTGCCTAAGCATAGATATAATGGCCTTAAGTCAAAATGAGCTTGTTATATTGTAAGTGAATGGTAGACCATTGCTCGATTATACTGAGTGAGAACACTTTGGCCAAAGTAGTGTGATTTCTCGGTGCTCCATATCAGTTCACCGTGTCTATTTAAATGCATGATGGGTACCTAGCGTAGGTTATAAATCCTAGTCATGTAGGGCACATCACTAACCTCAGAGTGGTATGTTGTATGGGGTTACCCAACCAATACCTTCGTTGAAAGGTAGGGCCATCTATCATTGATAGATGTGCAGAGGACCGCTTATGAGTCCATGGTTGGCAGAAAAGCACTCGAGTGATGTGTCTCCTCCTCAATAGGCAACTGGAGACCAAGGTTTTGGAAGGTAGATTCCTAGACCATCTATATCTTATGCTAAGAAGCTCGGTGGAGCCGTGTTTTTAATTGTGTACATTCTTGGAATATTGTAATTTGTGAAATTATTATATTGGAATGGAATCCTTATTGAACATTGTATGACATCTTTGTTCAATATGATATCTATTTTTTGGAAGATTTGTATAATTACTTTGGATTGCAATGACAAATTGGAATTTGAGTTATTTCAGTTAGGTATGTAATTTACATTATTGGAAGAAATTTTTTTATTGCTATGTCATGGCATCATGATTTATTCACTTAAGGTGAAAACATTGGAAATTTTACTGTGAAGAACACCAGGGTTGTTACATCTAATTTTTTTATTGGAAGGTCTTCTTAGCCTTAAATTATAACCAAAAAATTCCATTCTAAGAAGAGAATCACCTTCTTTTTCATTGTCAGAAAAACTTCTTGTTTGTATTCCTCTTTTTGACATCTTCTACCATTTATATCTAACTCCATGCCATATTCTTCAAATGAAGAATAACCTTCACTTACAAAGAATATTCTTACTGACATCATATTCACATCATGATCATCATTAGAATAGTTAGTTTCTTAATGTACATCATTGCAATCATCACATGGATCAGTTGAAGTTAATACAAACAAAGCCACCATACATTGTGAAGGTACATGTGGTAGTTGACATGCTACACACCAAGGATTATCCTCCACAACATTTGCACTAGGTTTATTCAAAAGGTTAGGAGTGTCTTTATTAGAAGGACCCTTTTGTTTGTTGTGAATTGGTCTTCCTTAGCCATTTGGTGCTGTATTGTTGGCCAAATAATTTGGACATCCTTTCTAGTTTAAGAAAATTAGGTTTACCTTGAGGCAACCTTTCTCATTCCGATCCACCTTATAACTCAAATCCTTTAATACATTCATGACCTTATCTAGCTTATCTTTTGATGAAGTTGTTTTGCTTTGATCCCTAATGTTTTGCAATATTTTTACGTCATCCATTTTGTGACAATATCTTTTGATGAAGTAAGATCATGCTTGGGTACAACAAAAAAAATCACAAATTAGAAGTAGACAAGACTCCTATTTGTTGCTAGTTCTGATTAATTATGTGGATTTTGTAGATCTCTAAAATATATGAATGCAAAAACTGCTATATTGGAAATTGAATGAGTGTAATTGAAATAAATTTCCCACACAAACAACCTTAGCAAGCACCATAAATCCACACACCATCTTCCCCCCTTCACTTGAGAAAATAACTTACATGTATAATTAAGTTTACTAATTAATAACATGGTATCTATCGAGCTAAGGATGTGTATCATACCATCGATCCCCTTCACTCATCCATTAAGGAGTCAAATATGGAATCTACCATGGTCAACTATGCTCAAATGAGAGTCATCATTGAGGTACACATTCCCACCATCATATTTTCCATACTTTAAAAACCACCCCCAATGAAAAGTTATATGGATGGAAAGTTAAGTCTTATCAAACATGCAATTTTTGATGCATGAGTTGCTAAGTCCATGAAAAATACATCCACATAGTTTTAAGAAAAAAAATTAGACTCGTCATCTAGATCATGCTTTTTTTTTCTTTTCTTTGCAATCTCTATGAAAGTGCCTAGTCTTGTTGACATTCCAACACTTAGCCTTGGAATTTCCAAGAGATTTGAATCTCCCGTATGATTTGGATCCAGACTTTTATTTCTTCTTCTTTCTTCTTTCCTTTTCCCTTTGATATTTCAAGAATAGCTAGGGCCTCCTTAATATATTTACATGATTTTTGCTACATCTCCTTTGAGAGTTAAGCATCCACTATCTCATCTATTTTGAGTTTTTAGGTAGTGCTCCTAATTTCCATCACCAAGTGATCCATTGAATGTAGCAAAGAACATACAATTGTCATGCAACAATCATTCTACATGTTCATGTCAATAAAGTGTAAGTGGGTCACAATCATATTAAACAATTTTAAATGTTTAACCATAGAACTTATTTCTTAGGAAAGTTTGTTAATAAAATATTTCACTTGGTACAAGTTGCCCAACATATTTCAAAGAGCTTGTGCAATGGCTTCTTCAAGTAAATTTAACAAAATAGAATCTTCTAAATAGAGAAAATGAGGCCCTTTTCCTTTCTATCCAACAGATCTTAGTTTGTTTATGACATGTTACAATGTGTTTATAAATAAAAATGGTATCCCATGGATAATTATCTATAAACATGTTCTCCATCTTGAGCTTCCATAGCTCAAAGTTATTGTCATTGAACCTCTCCATCTCTATCCTTGATGTTCTTTCTATTCCCTCGCAAAAATATATTCTTCCCAAACTCCCAATCAAACCAATATTAGAATAAAAAACCTTGTCCCTAATACCAAGGACCTAAGGTGATCAAGCTCTAATACCAAATGAAAGGAAGCAAAGGTTCATAATATGCTTCCTACACTAATCTATGAGAGGAGGTGTGTATGAAAAGTTAAATTGGTCATATATTTACGAAGAAATACACATAAAAATAATGACTATAAAACAATGATCCACATGGAGAAAACCCTTTCAGGAGAAGAAACCTCACAATCCAAGGTAACTCAATGTTTTATTCAATAACCAATGGTTATGATACACTAGAAAATTCTAATCCTTTATAGGAGTATCATGATGTTGGGAAAGGTGTCTCAGCCTTACATTCTCAATGTTGTTCATATTTATTGTTTTTGTTCTTACATGAGAAGTGGGGTGTACCACTTTGAGGTGATTTTGCATTTCTTGTGCAACCTTTCTTTTTAATTAGAGGTTTTACTAGGATAGGTAGTTCTTCAATATATATATTCATTACCTGATCTTTTCTAGACCTTGGTGGAATCAAAGCTTAAGGAAGATCTAAATTTCTTTCAATCCTTTTCATACTTAATTGTAGCTTACAAATGGCACATTTCCTCTTTAATTCTTGTTGTCTTCTATACACTTGATAAATGCTATATGAAATGGTCTATGGAGGTTCTTTCAAAGTATGAATAAATGCATTAGTAGTGATTTTTGTATAATCTAAAAGAGGTTGGCAATTATCTCTTGCTACTTTAACTACCCTTAATTAATAAATTTAACACATTATGCAAGATAGAAGGGAGAAATTGAAATTTCTTTGTCAAAAATCTTCCAAGAAGGATGTATCAATTAGAGGTAGGAATAATATGAAACAACATGAGTTCTTCTCTTTGTGCAACTTGCAAGCATATGATGATGCATCCAAGAATGTCTTGCATTAGATCATTGGAGAATTTTAGAGATACCCCTAAATGTGCATAAATTTGTTAATGGATATAATTAGTGAGTAGTTACTCCTTTGTGTAAACATTAAAGTGTCACTTAGGAATTTCGAGAACTCATTTGATGCTCATTGCTTGTGTGCTATATGAATTATGATGTGAAGACTTTCATTGTACCCACTACTAGGAATTTCATGAGGAAATGTAATGAGTGGCATACAAGTACTTTAGATTGTTCTTCAATATTTCTCACAAAGTTGTCAAAATCAAGAGAAGGAATATCAAGTTCTTGAACATGCACATATTTCTCAATTACATCCACATTATTATCTTGGACATGATGTGGGAAAGGGTTAGTGTAGATTCATGTTTTGATTTGGGGGAGCAATGAAATGATTTCCCCATCATCAATACTTTCAACTTGAATTGTTTTGTTATCCATAAGATCTTAGGTTTGCATGTTTCCCCACATCATGCTCATTTACTCTATGGAAAGTATAAAATTCTTTTGCATCATTAAATTTTTGCACATAACTAGATATATCCATAGTTCTAGAAGGTGACAAAGGTTATCATGTTAGCCCTAACAACTATTGTAATACTACATGGAGGGAATCATGGAATTTTGTGTTCTTTACATTTTGAGCTCAATAGACATGGCATTGGAGGCCATGGACGATGTAGCAAAATTGTAATTACATAACCTAATATCATTATTACGCGAAGCTTCATCATCCTTAAAATAATCATTTGGCATAATCCTAGAAGGGTAGAATGCTTTTGGATGATAAGAAGAAATATAGTCTAATGCATTTGTGCCTACTAATTTCAACTCGTTGTTGCTTACATTTACATATAAGACCATAAATGATGTATAGCTATTCAAGCACCCCTCTACTTGGATTGTACGAAGTAAACTCTTAAAGAGAAATCTTTCAGGCTCAACATCTAAAGTTTGGTAGTGTATTTTAACAAAAGAAAAGATTGAAAACAAATAACATAATCATGAATACTCTCATTAGATCCTTGTCTACATTCTACCAAATTAGAGATACTTTAAGTTGAATATTAATATTGAAATGTTGTAAAATATATTTGCAAATTTTGTATACAATTGTATGGAACCATGATTAAAGAGCTACTCAAGTGTGTAATATTTTAATGCCCTTGGGATATTTTCTTACAAGATTAAAGAGCTACTCAAGTGTGTAATATTTTAATGCCCTTGGGATATTTTCTTACAAGAAGCCTATTGTCATACATATAATCCAAATATATGGCATTGCATGATTATAAATGAGTTATTGGATCTTCTTTGTCATTGTACATTTCAAACTTAGGGGCTTTAAGGGCTACAAAACCCATTCGAAAAGTATATGCTAAAAATGTCATAAAAGTGGAGTATACCTAATTTCACTTGTGATATCCTTCTTAATGCTTGGAGGTAAGGTTCTCACGGGCTTTAGGGGCTACAAAACCCATTTGAAAAGTATATGCTAAAAATATCATAAAAGTGGAGTATACCTAATTTCACTTGTGATATCCTGTTATTGGATCTTCTTTGTCAATGTACATTTCAAACTTAGGGGCTTTAGGGGCTACAAAACCCATTCGAAAAGTATATGCTAAAAATGTCATAAAAGTGGAGTATACCTAATTTCACTTGTGATATCCTTCTTAATGCTTGGAGGTAAGGTTATCACGGGCTTTAGGGGCTACAAAACCCATTTGAAAAGTATATGCTAAAAATATCATAAAAGTGGAGTATACCTAATTTCACTTGTGATATCCTGTTATTGGATCTTCTTTGTCATTGTACATTTCAAACTTAGGGGCTTTAGGGGCTACAAAACCCATTCGAAAAGTATATGCTAAAAATGTCATAAAAGTGGAGTATACCTAATTTCACTTGTGATATCCTTCTTAATGCTTGGAGGTAAGGTTTTCACTCAACTTTGCATTTCATCAGTCCTCTTAATAATAGTGATATCCTTCTTAATGCTTGGAGGTAAGGTTTTCACTCAACTTTGCATTTCACTTGTGATATCCTTCTTAATGCTTGGAGGTAAGGTTTTCACTCAACTTTGCATTTCATCAGTCCTCTTAATACTTAATGCTTGGAGGTAAGGTTTTCACTCAACTTTGCATTTCATCAGTCCTCTTAATAATAGTGATAGTGATATCCTTCTTAATGCTTGGAGGTAAGGTTTTCACTCAACTTTGCATTTCATCAGTCCTCTTAATAATAGTGTAAATAGTAGAAGGGCGTATGACAAAGGTAGAAGTGGAAGTACAAAGGTGTAAATTAGTTTTTAAAAAATGGTGGAAGAAGGTGGAGTAATATTGTTAAATGGAAGAATGGAGTTAAGTTGAATATGTGATGATGGGCGATAAGAGGACTCTTTGTAGTGGAAGCAATGGAGGATTGATGAGAATTGAACATGGGAGAAGTAGCATGTGGGATGGAAAATGTAGGAGATAAGGTGCATGGGTGGACAATAGTAGATGAAGCATGGAAGGTAGGGGGATGGATGTACTATTAGGTGAGCTTGATGAATTGATCTTTGACAATAGTAGATGAAGCATGGAAGGTAGGGGTATTGATGTACTATTAGGTGAGCTTGATGAATTGATCTTTTGATCTATACCTCAAAGCAATTCGATTCCATATGGTTTTGTCCTTAGCTTAGTATGAAGAACATCCATATGGTTTTGTCCTTAGCTTAGTATGAAGAACATCCAATGGAATTGGAAACATGGAAGGTAGGGGTATGGATGTACTATTAGCTTAGTATGAAGAACATCCAATGGAATTGGAAACATGGAAGGTAGGGGTATGGATGTACTATTAGGTGAGCTTGATGAATTGATCTTTTGATCTATACCTCAAAGCAATTCGATTCCATATGGTTTTGTCCTTAGCTTAGTATGAAGAACATCCAATGGAATTGGAAAGATTAGCATTATTATAATTGTTTGATAAGTCCTATTTAAGGATTTGAGTGATATGAGCAATATTGCCACTATGATGACAATTTAGGCATTATGGTTAAATGATTCCTCCTCATTAAGGTAGATAAAAAGTTTAGACTTTTAGTAATAGTTGCATTAACTTGATTAATGGTCATGGTTGGGTTTAGCTAAAGGCTCTTTCTAAGTGGAAGGTGAGATTCATACACACAAAGCATCAAAAGAGAAGGTTAAAAAATATGGTGGCTAGGGTGTGATTACTTCATATACAAATAAAAAAATAAAAGAAAATATTACTAAAAAGTCATTACCAATTTATTTCAGAACCTTTTAGTTTGAATAAGTTATTTATTCTATAATTTGTTTAAGTTATTTTAATTATTTCACCAGCTTTAAGTTTGTTGAAGATATTTTAATTATATTATAATTATTTCAGCTGCTTTTAATTTGTTTAAATTGTTTTCATAGCTGTCCTGTCTTGTCCTCTCCAGGAAATTCGGAAAAGTTGTTGCCGTACCCAGAACCACATCCTGGAAACTTGGAGATTGACTGGTAAATATTATGTAACATTTGTCTGATATCATTGTCATATTCTATCATAGCAGACATTTAAATTAAAAATAAATTGCAATCAAACTGACAACGAACGAATATTAAAAAATAACTTCCATAAGAGTCTGCAAGAACTGAACAAGCTTTAAAAGTGACGTCTGCAGAACTGAAAAAGCTTTTAAAGCAAGTTGCTGGGGACAGTCCCGGCATATAGTTCAGAATCACAAAGCAATAACAACTGGTGAAAAGTGCAGATGGAGTCTATACTGAATAAATTTCATGTGCAAATCATCCTCTATAAATGCATTCTGATACAGGGCAGAACAACTCCAAGACAATACAACGTTTGTGCTGGCGCCTACAACTTAATGTGCAGATGGATTCCACAGAAAAGCGAAGCACATAATACCTTGTGGGTATAGAAACACAATTACCAAAAACAGGACCCTCCATTGGTGGCCCACTATAAACAAAAAAAAAAAACATTTGACCAGTTCCCCCTGTTACACTTATCCCACAAAACTTAATTGGGGAGTTATGCTCCAGTACCATAAAAAAAAATTTAAAAAAATCATGGGAACAATGAGTTATCTGGAGTCTAACATCCCGTACAAACTTGGGAGAAGAGGATTTTGAGTCTTGGCTTTCTTGGATTACTCAAGCTTCGATTGCTTCACATATGATTTGGAGTACTTATGGAGGTAGAAGTTGTAGAACAATACCACCAAGGAGATCATATAGTAGAATAGTATCTGCGACGAAAGAAACACAGTTAGATTGCTAAATACAATTGATCTGCAAATGGAACTTATTATGCACTGTGGAAGGCCATGATACCTTGCACAAAAATCTGGGATATGGAGCTTGTGTTTTCACACAGTAGTAAGCATGAACCATATTCACACCAAATTGTAGCATTTGGATTTGGGTGAGATATCTGAAACCAAACACAGAACATCAAGCACCTTGAAAAAAGGACTAAGAATTTATAAAAAGGTTTTGGGCAAAGATGGCGTAGATTCAAAATACCCTATGATAATATTAATCACAATATCCTTTGGTATTAGAAAATTGTTCTCATCTGGTTAATAAAGTAATCCATTCCAGGTCTGAAGCCCTAGAAGAAAAGATATAACTTACCTGCCCCAGAAGAGGTATTTTCGACGTATTTTTTCTTTGCTTCTTAAAATTGATGAAAGCAGATAATAGAAGTACATAACTACATGAACTGCCGAGTTCATCGCCGCAGAGAAGTATGCTACACAGGACAAGATGGAGGAAATCAAAAGTTACACAAAATAAATAATGTTTTTGTAATGCATGTAAGGAGAAAACAAACTCTCTCCTCAAGAGAATCACCTTTGCTACCCTTTCAATATAAAAGGAAAAACTAATATCCCTCATCTAGAATATATCACTGCTGCCAATAGAAAGTAGAGAGCACAACTCCTGATAAAAACGGATGATTGAAATCAGTAGAAAGTACCATCTCCTCCTGGCGCATGATGGGCAATGATCCACCAAATAATAGCAATAGAAACATGGTGATATACATGAAGTACAGTGATCTGGCGAACATTTCTTTTTAGCACCATTATTATCTGAAAACAGAAAAACTCATGTAAAAGGTCCATGCAAAAGCTGAGATACTACAGTGTAGGAATAGTTTACAAAAGCTGAGATACTAGAATATTTTAAACATGCTACAAAGTTAATTTACAGGCTTCAAAAGTTACAACATATCAGTATGTTCAAGCAAACCTTCAAACACACTACAACGAAAAGGATCTTTTAGGCTTTGGAAAGTACCAACAAACTGAAATGTTTAAGTCAAATTTTAGAACAAAATCTACAATCATAATTTGAAAGATCTGGGACGCACAATGATCTCACCGTGTCCATCAGCTCAACAATCTTGGACATGTAGAAAAGGTAGATGAAGTATGCCATCTGCAAAAACAAACTCCCAGAATGATCAGTGAAGACTCCATGACAGTTCCAATTCATTAGTAGGGAATGTACAGGGAAAAGAGTCATAATGATAATGCAAATCATAAGTATTAAGATATTTGAAAATGCCCACGTGGGTAAATAAAATTATAGACAGTGATATTTCGTGCATTTACATTTCACAGTTTTGAAAAGGAACATTGCAAGAACTTCAGGATCAATAGTATTTTGTTCTGAAACATTAGATTTTCTCATAATCTATAATGAGATGCTAACAGACTTTCACCAATGGCACTTCAAATCCATTATGACGATTACTAAGCACCCAGAATTTATATGCATATAAGAAGGGCATATAAATAAAATGATATTTGCCATTGTGGAATATATACTATGATCTACATTTAAAACTCATAATTTTGGCTCATAAAGGATCCAGATCTGAATGGAAATATCATCCAGGATAGATTGCTTCCAATTAGCACAAATAAATCCAGACCCCTACAAGATGTCTAAATACCCACCTGTTAAGCATGTAGTGCAGTGGATTGCAGCTTAATAATATTTTAAAGCTGCAATTTTAGTAGCAAATATTGAACAAGCAACCTCTTAGATAGAGTCTGTAGCTTCAAGCTTTTTCTCTCTAGAAAAAATTCAGATTGTCCACTGGTAATGTTAGATAAAACAATTGGCTCCACACTTTCTTTACGCAGAAAAGTTCAGACAGCAGGAAATGCAAACACCACCATAATGGATGCACCTTAGACAACAAATACTGGATGTGCACGCATATCCATACAAATATTTTAAATTTCCTAATATTTATTTAATATGCCATATACAAATAATAAATATAAACTTGTGTCTAGAGTTCATGAACACCCCTAGCCCATGCACCCAAGTTTTGGGAGCCAGCACTGGTTCTATATATGTGTATTCTGCACATCAGTGCACCCAGATAAAATTTTAGTATTTAAGATTCAGTGATCGTTCAAAAGAATCTTCATCAAGTTTCCCATTGTGCTTCTCCATTTTGTTGTAGTCTACAAAGGCTTGACATATTACAAGCAACCCTGCTATCAATAACTGTTGAAGTGCGACACATGAATGTAATGCAAATTCATCATCATCATCCTGCTGACCATCAGTAGCATTACAAATATATCCTCAGATTGAGTAGTGTGCAATGAAGCAAATTGTCTGATCTGCAGCTGGGCATTGCAGTAAAAGCTATGTTGCCATTCAGGTTCAGGTTCATCTGGGTTAGCTCTTAACATATGTGTGTGTGTGTGTGTGTGTTATATTAAAAGAACTAATGATAACCAAGTTAAGCAGCTGCTTCTTGGAAACCTCTTCCAGAAGGTTTCCTAGAATTGAATTTTGATGGTGTGTCTGCAGGTAATCCCATTGTGGCTGGCACAGGGTGTAATGACCCTGCTCAAATCTGATTGAAAACTTTTGATTTTTGGCCTTGGAAATTTTGTCAAACACTTTGCATACAAGGGTCATATGACTGATATAACATTTCAGTTTGCTAAAATGACTCTTTTCTTCAATTTGCATCAATGAGGATGCTTACAAATGACTCTAAATTGTCTAAACAATGTCCTAGCACGAATGTGCAACTTAATTTGACAATATCCAATGCATATATATGATCTAAGCATGAGAAATAAACACCTACAGCCAACTGGTATATTCACAAACAGTTGGTATGCATACTAAATCTGAGTGTGAATAATATGGAAATGCTTATTGACAACTTTATCAACAACCAGCAACCTATATCTCCAATTTGCAATACAAAGACTCAATACAATGCTCCTTAAATGATTTCTACATGTGAAGTATCCACCTACAGCCAAGTGACTTTTTATCAAACACTTGGAATGCATCCATCTAGATTCTAGAAGACTATGAATAATGTTACTAATCTAAACTAAACTCCAGCACTTGTTTTATAAACCAAAATGCAAAGCATTGCCAAGACTCTTGGCAACTTACAACATTTCTGAAGTTTGCTAATTTCTGAGTACAAAATCAGACTTCAAACATATACAAATATGACATGTAATGAGCTCCAAACAATGCAAAGAAACCTGGAATGAAGTCGCCTTGGATTGGTGATGAAATAGCAACAAGAACAAAGGATGAAAGCACTTTATGAGTGATGGATGATGTCTCAGCCCTAGCCGCCCCTGCTGGAGATTTCAGACCTCAAAAATAAAATAATGGCAGCTATAACCTCTGATTTTAATCACCAAACATCATTGTCCATCCCCTAGAAATTGATTGCTCCAACACCCATAAGCCAAAAACAAGTGTATGAATTTTAATGAATTTATTTGTGCTTCCCAGCCAAATTCGCCCCTATTCTAGCAGACCTCAGAAAATAAATATAAATCAGCCTCTAAAGATCTCCTCCAGCTCCAATAATAATCTCCATCTTTTTAGAAGTCAAGCACTACTAATCAAGACCAAGATCAATGTATGTTATGGCTGCAATAAGCAAAATCGTGGCTCCCTCAAGCTGGATATATATGACTGTAATTTATTCCAGAATTGATAAAGATGCAGATTGAACCTTGAATAACAATCTTGATGAAGTCTCAATACACCAAAATGACTCCAGCAATGCACCAATTGATCTCTTCAAATCGATACCACCAAAATTTGGCCAAAGGCCATAAAATTTTGCTTTGAAGTACAAGTAGAAAGTCTGAAGCAACTTCCTCAACTTTGCAATAATTCAAGTGATATTTCACACCCTCAAAATTGCTCACCAATTGAAAGTTTTCGTTCTCAATGGCCAACGACAACTGCAGAAACCCTAGGCTCCACAACCATCAAACATCAACATCAACAACAACAAATCTGGATGATAGGAAATGAGCCCTCAATGCCTATTTATTCTTTTTCCTCAATAGGTCGGCCTCCTTCTAGAACTTTCCCAAGTCACCTTCTAGAAGGAATATTATTTTATTATTTTATTATTTTGCACTTTATAATAAAATAATTATTCATAACATAAAGTGCAAACATAACATTACTTTATAACATGAGGTTTCTAAATATAGAAACATATTAAAAAATCATTAAAACACCTCCATATGTAGACTGAATCACAAAATGAGCCAACCAATCAACTGGGTATCTGCCAAACGACCCTCTTTAACTTTCCCAAGTCACCTTCTAGAAGGAATATTATTTTATTATTTTATTATTTTGCACTTTATAATAAAATAATTATTCATAACATAAAGTGCAAACATAACATTACTTTATAACATGAGGTTTCTAAATATAGAAACATATTAAGAAATCATTAGAACACCTCCATATGTAGACTGAATCACGAAACGAGCCAACCAATCAACTAGGTATCTGCCAAACGACCCTCTTATCAAGCTCCATTAGCCTACGAGGATCAGGAATAGGCTAATTCCTCTAAAATCCATCGCTCATAAAAAAGGGGACATTACACAGGGCGTGGCGCACTCTTCCTCAGCATAGTTCATTAGAGTTGGTTCCTTCTTTTAAGCTTCCATGGTTAACAATGAAATAGAGGTGGAGATAGTATTGGAGGATCTCAAATTGGCTTCTTCTTTAGGGTGCAAGAAGTTGGTTGTTGAAGGGGTTCTCAGGTGATTATTTCAGGTATGTCTAAGGGTCTCCCTCAGGGCTTATAGCATAACAAAATTTTATCAGAACTGTGTTTGCTGACTAAGTGTTTTGAAGAAATTAGTTTTCTTCGCAGCTATAGTAAATGTAAATTGTAATAGAGCAGCTGATTTTTTCTTGCTATGTGTTGCACAGATCAAGTTAGAATTCCTTCTTGTGTTGAAGTGGTATTTTCAGAATGAAGCATGGATCACTGCCTGCGCAAGACCTTTGTTATTCCAGATGCCAATACCCTTAAATTTGTTAAGTTGATTTTGGGTTGGACAGACTAGGAAATTTCTGCATGCTTAGGACCACAGCTTCTATTTTGGTGGTCAAGGAGTAGACTTTAGGCAAGGTTCTGCTGGGTGGGGAGAGAATGAAATTCTTTGCAAAAGTACAGAGGAAGGGTTCATGGTCGTCGATGAAGGCCCTCTTTATGGTTTGACTGAAGAGGTGGTTGCTTTATGTAAAGATATTTAGGTCACCTACAATCAGAAAGAAGAGCTTGCGTTGCGTTGTTGGGTCTTGGCATGGTATGTTGATGGATTGATGGGGTGCATGTAATTTTGAGGGATGGCTGTTTGGATGTGTCAAGCCTCTTTACAATGCCAGCTCTCTCCAAAGGTGGTTTTACATGTGCTACAAAGAAGGCTTTTCTGGAGACATCAAAGTGGCTTGTAGTGCCAATGCCAAACATTATGGTCGGGAGGTGAGTGGCTGTAGTGGTGCTCTGAATGCAGCAGTGGATCTGGCCCCTCTTGTCATAGTAGGTGATCTGGTTGTATCTGTATTTGCTGAATGTCCATGTGCAAGTACTTTGAAGGTGACAGTTTCTCATTTCTCAAGGGGTTATATTTTTCTGTCCTTTGCAGGTATTGTTTTTTATAGTTGTGCTATCATGTGGTTTCAGGATTTTTGTTTAGGATGTAGATAGCCATTTTTCACACGTTTAGGATGTAGGATGTGGCTTCTTTTGGTTCTTCATATGTCATATGTTTGTATTATTTCATCTGTGTGAGCTCTAATAGAAGTCTCAATTTACCTATGAAGAAAAATATCCAGCCATAATTTGCACAAAAAATACAAAATTATGGATGTGGCTTCTTAAAACATGTTTAGGTTGTAGGATGTGGCTTCTTTTGGTTCTTCATATTCAAATGTTTATGTTATTTCGTCTGTGTGGGCTCTAATAGAACTCTCAAATTACCTATGAAAAAAATAACCAAACATAATTTGCACAATATATACAAAATTAAATACAGAATGCAGCTGTTAGGTAGAGTGAGTTAGGGTTTTCCTAATTTGTTTTCTTCTCATTTAAAAAATGACAATTTTTTGTCCCAAGCAGCTTCTCTCTGAGCTTAAACAAGGTCCTTCCCTGGCCTGCAAATTTGGTCCAGGTTTGTCTGAACATATTCAAACCGAATTGAAAGGCCTGGGGCAGGAGCCTGGGCAAACCCAGGTCTAAACCAGACCAGTATCTGTACTTGGTCTGGACCAGTCTGGGGTCAGCCAGGGTTCTTGAAGAACCCAATAACAGAGTGGTAAAATGAATTATATAATCTGCATTCCCACACTCACAAGGAATGTTCAGTCGTATTAAAAACTACAGGAACCACCGAATTTAAAAACTTGTTCTCAACAAATGCATATATCAGTGTATTATTCATTTACCTGGCTGTGCAACTACAAGAGATTGATAAATATGATGCAATCAGTAAGACATGTACACCCAAGTAGAATGGTAAGATTATGGAGATACACAAGTTTTAGGCACAAGCAATATATGGGAAAGAATAATGCATCGGATTCTTTTTAAAATAATAAACAATACAATCAGAAATTTAAATCTGCAAGAAAAATGTAGAACCCAGCTTGTAGAATGCATGCAAGAAATGCCTGTTTGCAATTTGAATCCTCAAAAGGAACAGGAGAACTGAAATAACAATAATTATTGTCTACTCAACGATCAGAATATAAAGCATCTTTACAAACTTGTCAAGACAAGTGAAATTTTCATCTGAGATTGAAGGTGATGCACAATAGCTTTTCTACTCCAAGGAATTCAGCATAAAGATTAGATGAGTGAAGATGTTAGATAACTCACATCCTTTTCATCATCCTTGTAAGCATTGCCCCAAACAGAATATCTGCTCAGAAGAAAATCAAGTTTTAGATTTTGCCTCAAATCCATACCAAAAATCCTAATTAAAAATGCCAGCATATCTTCAAAGCAAACCAGAAATTTTACAAGCCTTTACTGTTCATAGCTCATCTATAGTTGCTGAGATGCAATGAAAACATGGACAGACAACCATCAAATGGAAGGGGGGATATTTTCGGTAGATGAGAATGTCTCAAAAATCTGAGCAACAAAACATCTCTTCTTCCCCAGATCCAAGAAAATTCAGTTAAAATGGAATATAATTTATAACATAAAATTCACTGAATCGTCATGCTAGCTACCTAATCCCTATTCCCACATATAAATTATAGAGCGCAGTCAGAAAATAACACTTAAAGTTTTAAAACTACCAAAATATCCCAAAACCAATCAGAGAAATATCCCTAGAATATATAAGTTGACATCTTACTTGAGCTGAAAACAACCATGATCCTCTGGCAATTGGTTTTTTTTCTTATAAGTTGTTTCTTGGTCTGTATGATTTGATTTTGAGAGGGCAAGGCTTAGAGCTCAATCACTGTCCCTTGATATTAAAATGCCAGCACACCAAAGCTTGAGCTGAGCTGAAAAGGAATTCTCAAGCAGTTGATACGCACAGGTTGCTGGAGATAGGCAGGCGCTCCCAATGATCCAGGATTATACCCTACATGCAGGGTCTATCAGCGCAGCCCTGCAAATGCTAGAATAAAAAGCATAAAAGTCTAGCCAATGTATACTCAGAAACTCAAGTGGTTTAGTCCTCTACCCATTCAACTATACGATCTTTGGCAGTCTTGGATTCTGGAATGGCCTTATGCTGTTTGTGTTTTTTACTTTCCATGATAATGGGTTAGAACTTGTAGCTTTTGTTCTGATGACCATCCTATGTTCTTTTACACGGTTCAAGTAGGAGAACCAGTTTTCAAGGTAACGAATTCCCCAACTTCCAAGAGAAGAAAGGGGAAGGCATGCGTTCAATGCCTTGTAATTTTCTTGATTTCGATTTTGAGCTGGTGAAGCTCTGCCCCTGGACTCAAACCCATGCTTATTAGAATGCCTGAGCTCCCCTTTAGAGAAAATTTTCAGCAAGGCATACACATTGCTGGAGACAGTTGATCCTGATGACCTGCGGATTATACCAACAGAACAAATCATCACATCCCTACAAAACGTAAAATCCCAATAGTCCCTCCACTATGTACCCCAGCAAAAGGGTTTTAGTATTTACGCAACCAATTTTAGACAATGTTCTAGCTCTTCGTTGCCAGGATCTTAATCGCTAATGAAGAGGTGGCTTATAGCCACAACTGTATTTAGCTTTAATGAGACCACATTTGTTTTAGCAATTGATGTGTCTAAAGCTAGATTGGTATACGCTATAAACTATAAAGCCTAGAAGATAAACTTTTATTCCAGAAGACAGCCACATTCATTTCTTTGTTTACTGATGACTCTTTCTCCTTTGTGCACAATAACTTTATATCAGTAATTGGGTTATCTGTTGTATAATAGTTTTGAAACATGGTAGTCTTTAAAAACAATCTGAGCCATTCGGACCACTTGAAACTAATTGGATCAAGACTTGAAAATGAAATCCAAACCAGCAATATCACTTCAAAACTACCGAATCCAACCATTGAATGACATCAAACACCATTTGAAACTAACAAAATCAACTGTTGGCGTACATCAATCATCACTTGAATCTGGCAAAATCAACCGTTACATTAGGGAGAGGAGCCTATAGTTAAGGAAGGTCATAAGATTGTGATGGTGCAAGACCATTTTTATTTGAAGAAAAGGAATTAACTGTGACTTTTAAATCTAGTTTTTAAATAAAAAAGTACTAAAAACATCAAGTTAGATAAAAGATGATGAATTATGTTATCACGCTCAGGCACACAAAAACCCATGGCCTAATGCAATTTTTGGACCAACCTGCTTAAATCCCCTCTAAAATGCTGTTAAATAGCGTGTTTAATATAATTTAAATGTTTTAAAGA
The DNA here is from genome assembly GCA_007258455.2 of Sequoia sempervirens. Lineage (NCBI taxonomy): Eukaryota > Viridiplantae > Streptophyta > Pinopsida > Cupressales > Cupressaceae > Sequoia > Sequoia sempervirens. The sequence goes on along the minus strand of VDFB02256738.1, from coordinate 154,726 downwards.
AAAGCTGTAAAGTTGGCTCAGACCATTAATAAAAACTAGCTTCCCAACAAACAATTAGTCCAGGTGGCTCCTGACAAACACAGGAAACTTCAGCACAAGATTCCCCTGCCCAACTATTAATCACCACAATATACCAAAATCAGCCATTGCATAGCGTTAATCATATCTGGTGAGGACCACACCCAATACCTCGGAGGTCACTGACCTAAAGTGGCTCAATCATTTCAGTCCCTAATGGACAAAACTACAAATACCAACCCTCCAAAAAGAAACAATCAAGAATGCAAAATGTACTCCAAGAAAACCCACTTAAAAACAACTTAGACAAAAAAAACTGAAAAAACAAATCCTAGCTCAAAAACACATCACTGAAGCTCAGTCCAGAAAACATGGTAAAACAGAGCATGCAGCTTCAGCAGCCCAACTTAAAAAGAAAATAAGATCAAACACAGCTAATCTAGTAGGGCTTAAGATGGGTTTTAGCTTTCTTACTTGAGAAGTATAGACTGCGCAACAATGCCGGAGCACATATACACACTGAGCATCAAACAAAAAGCGTTGTGCAGCACAACGAGTAGCCTGAGCCAGTTGGGCTCGACAGTTCTGGGCTTAAGCCCGGCAATCTTAATCCACAGAGATCCACCGCAGACACCCACCAAATAAGCCGCGAGAGCAACAAACATCGGAGTGGGACTGTCCACATACGGCAAACCGCGCGTGGGAACCGCGCTGGCCAGCTCAACACCCGCAGTCACATTAATAAACCGCAGCATTTTCTCTGTAATTCTCTCGTTCAACGGATCGTAGAATTCCTTCACAACCAATTCAATAGACCCCATTTTCTCTCTTCCTCTGTGCGTTCAGCCCGTCTGCCTTTCTTGCTTCCTTTCTTTGCCTACTGCTGAACGCACGAAGAAAAAATGAACTGTAAATATGAGATTTTATCACCGTTTCTTTCTCCACTTGGCGGCCTGTTAACCCCCGAGCTGTTAGGGTTCGCCGGACACCCGCCAGAGCTTCCTCGGATACATCGCCGCCATACACATAGGCAAACCACCTTTGTCCTTTAACGATATATTATTCTTATTCTTATTATTATAACTTTCTATTTTACAGCTGCTGCCCTATTTTTTGGTGCACGTGGCTTTCGTATCCGTATATTTATACGTTCAAATCGTATTATCAAAAAACCATGGCACGTGAGCACCGAGATCATTTATAAAGTTGCCATGTGGTGTTGTCTTAAAAAAACTAAAGAAAACGGACCCCAATAAATTAATAAATATATAATATATTTCTAAAAGGTATACTGAGATGCTCCTTTAACTATAATCAAAATCTCATTATTTCGGGAGGCACAGATTTTATGTACTAATATGGGCTTTTAATTTATTCTAAGATGCTGACAACTAAAAAGAAAATAAGTACCTTACATCACCATATAAATTATTTTAATATATATATTAATAAAAAAAATATAATTCTTTTTTCCACATTTTACCAATATATATTAAAATTAAAATATAAAAAAATCTAGATATAATGGTCAACATGATGATATGTCTTTAAATAAAATATCTCATGGACAAGTATATCCTCAAAGGAATATTATACCTAATAAAAACAAATCTCTTGGAAAACTTTAGGGCAACAATATCCTTGAATACCGAGAAATAGCTACCAAGGGATTTATGTTGTCAAATTCATCAATCTTTGTCTCTTTGTCTTAGCTTTAATGGAAATCCATGTACTATATTCCCTTATATGAATATGAGTGCCTACCACATGCCCTATGGAAGGTACATGGTCTTCAAGTATATTAGACTAACTTCTTAAGGTATGTAAAGTTACAAGTGGAGTGAGAGGGATTCTTTTGATGATCCTACTTTATCCATAATGTGAAGAATATTTGTACTTAGATTTTTCCACGTTCCCACTACATATCAAATGGTGATTGAGAGAGAGTTCCAAAGTCTTAACTACTTAAAAGTATTGATGGAGATATTATAGCCTCAGGGTTTTTATTAAATGTAATAATAATAATAAAGTTGTCAATATTTATATAATTTTGTTGTCTTTATCAAATAGTAAATTGTTCGATAAGATAAGTTGGTGTATATAAGAAGTTTGATTTATATTGGATGATTAATGGTTTAACTATATTATTATAGAGTTTATTGTTTCTTTTTTTTCTATGTATAGTTTATTCAAAATAAGGGTTTTCTAAATGAATTTCACATTTAGTATTACTCTTAAAGTGACTCAAGATTATTAATATGGTTTGCTCTTTGTCTTTTGTAGTTTTTGTCATGAATTACTCTTAAAATGACTCAAGATTATTAATATGGTTCACTCTTTGTCTTATTTAGTTTTTGTTGTGAATGACGAGGAGATGGTCTCAATGAAAGCAAGTATATTTGTTCCAAGGTATATGATAAAATATTGATATGAAATCCCTTGTGGATGTTTTTCTTTCTTTAGATGATGTAAATTTTGTTTGTTAGTGACATTGGAATTATAGATTACGTATATATTACGTTAGTCATATTGTATCATAGCAATCTTTATATACTTATGTCAAACATTCTTGGGAACCCCATGGCATCAATCTTATCGGGTTTGTAACTTTAATAGATATTTTATAATTTTCCTTCAAAGACCTCATTTTTAGTATTTTTTCGATGAACTTTACTAGATATTTTATATTTTATGTTTTTTTTATTAAAAAAATTAGATATAATTTTTTAATAAAATTGACACTATAAATTAATTGCTTAAAAGGGTTCAAAAAATAACATCAATGGGTCTCCACCTTTAATAAAGTAAATTTCATTTTTTTCTTTGATTTATTGTTCTCTCTTAATCAACTTGAAGATTTACTACATATTTTTTAAAGATTTGGCTATAGAGGTAGTCACCCAAGGGCTAGAGGCCTAATGAAAAGCACAATGAGATAATAAATCAATATCACAAAAATAAATTATCTTCGTATAAAAGAATGCAAATAGAATGATCACGTGGATTGACTTGTATTACAAAGAGAATCATCCCTTGGTTATATAGGCCAAGATGAGACATAAGATAACATAAGATTGTGACAAGTGTCTTAATCTTATGATACGAGACATAAAGTGATCAGTATCTTATGTGTGCCCTAAGTAAACATAACTAGACTAGTGTGAATAAGGCCTAGAAGGTAAACCGATTAGGTAGTATCCCTATTCACACCAACACCTCCCCTAAGTGCAACTTAGGGAGGATGAAAAAATGTGCAAAAATGCAAGGATGGGTCTCGACTACTAGGCCATGTTAGGTACCCATATACAAATGAATCTCTCAAAAATAAAGAAAAGGAGAAAACACAATGTGACAAAACTCCTCCCCAAAAGAGAAAATATAAAATACTCTCAAAATATGAAAAGGACAAAACCCCTTGTGAGAAAAACATCCTCCCATAAGAGAGAAGAAGAGAGACAAAACAACACCCCTAAATATAGAATTTTTGTTAATGGTATATGCTTGAAACTAGATGTAGAAGATGGTCCATGATCATTGAACACCATTCCTCCCCTTAGAAAGAAAAAACCAAAGGTGTATAAAACATATATTCTCATACTTGAAAGTAATATGAAGGATGAAAGCTCAAAATGAATGTCTCTAAACACTACTCATGTGTCTCCATGTTGATTCCAAAAATTGCTACTACCAAGTCAAGTGTTCTAAATCACACTGATGAAGATGACAATTCATAATCTAGTAGAGATTAATGTAGAATACGATCCAAAGATGAAAGTGACTCCTCAAAATGCCACTCAAAAGTATCCAACCTAATGTCAAACTAATTTCAAACTATGGAAAATGAACATGTGGAGAAATAATAAGAGGGTTAAAAGATTCCCCCATAACATCTAAAGAAGATGATGTAAATCCATAAGAGATAACTTAAAATATAATATGAATATCCTCAATAATGTTCTCCAAGTCTACAAGATAGGACTCACAAAACAAACCTGTAATGTTTGTCAAATACTCATCTCAAGTCGTTGTATCTAAATCATTCGTATCCATGGATGTAACAACATTAGTTTCATTAGAAGCAAGAGTAGATGGAGATGTGATCTCAATAGAAGGAGAAGCAAGAAGAGAAGTCTATGTCATCTAAATATTCAAGATCTTCAATATATTCAAACTCCTCTAAAGTATCATCATCAAAGGGCATATAATATGCATCGTCAAGGGGGATGGGGCAATATATGTGATCTGTATAGGATCTAGACTAGATTGCAGTATTTAAATGCTTAACTTTTACAATGCTTTTACAATGATTATTCCAAGTTAATTAAATCAAAATGAACTTATGGAAATAACAAAATGAAAGTAATAACAAGGTGATTATAACAGAAAGGAAGGAAATGAGAGAAAGAAAGAGAGAGAATAAGAGAAGTGCAAACAGTTGATAACGGAGTTCGTCACAAAACGTGACTACGTCTCCGGGTCCACTCCAATAGAGAGACCGATCCAATTAACTCCAAAAATCAATTACAAAGCACCACAATCATTCTCCAAGCACCTCGGCAGCATAACAGCGCTCTGACGTGCAAGAATGGAATCTCTACAAGACCTCTCTTTCGATTATCTCCACAGCTTCAAGACTTCGTCACCTGAAAGAAAACTTAATTCCCACTCTCATCTCACACCCCCTTTTTATACAAAGAATTAACTCAATTTGGCCTTTAACCAATTGATTTTACAAATCCACCTTATCTCTCCAAAATACATAGAAATCTTCAACAATCTCCCTAAAACAACTTAATCTCCCTTATTTTACATAATAATCTTAAAAATAACCCCCAAAATAAATTTAAACCCTTCATTTTATTCCCATCGGGCTTTTATTGTTTTTGGGGTTAATCCTTATAAAGATTATTTGTTTAACAATTGGTGGGAGTTTGTTTAATTTAAAAAGGCATTCGGTTTTCCACAGTTAAGAAAACCAACCACCACTATATATATATTAAACTTCCGCGATGGCTTAGTGGTAGATAATATTTTTGGGCGGCCGGCGGTTGGGGGTTCAACCCCCGCCGTTGGCTTTTAATAGCCATTCGCTAATTTTAAAATAACAAAATCAAATGGCCAACATACATGGTAACAACCGGCTGTTTAGCCTACCGGCCACCCGGAAATCTCGCACACCATCGGTCAAGAGTTCAAGCCCCAACCGGGCCAAACAAATTTTTTTGTTAACAAACACATCGAACACCGACGCAGGAGGGAGAGGCCACGTGCCACACCAGGAGGGTGCCATGTGGCGCAGTCTGACTGGCCAGATACAACTGACATGGATGCTGACGTGGATCGACACCCGACTGCCACTTGTACGCTAACGAATACGGAGATGCCACGTCACTCGTACGGATGGACACGTGGCAGATTTTGATTGGTTCCGTACAGTGACTGTACCACCACGTGTCACGTCCAAATTCGCCTGTTATATTCCGTACATTATGGATTGACTGCTGACGTCAGCATCCGTACGGTCCACATTGACAAGTCAACTGCAAACTTTGATCGTTGATAAGTTGAGCATACGATGTCGGATTTCGACGAAACGAGTTGCGTTGGAAAGCTTGTGACAAGCTCTTCGCGATGATGCTATTTTCATTAAATTTTGACGATGCCATTTTTTTCGCCTTTTGGATGCCCTCTGATTCCTGTTTGACCCAAGGTTTGACTGGCCATAACTTACGCAAACAGACTCCTTTTTGCTCCGTTCGAGTTGCGTTGGAACCAGGACACCGAGCTCTTTCTGATGGTACAGATTTTGGAGAAAAATGAGACACTTCAATTTTCACTGAAAAATGTCCACCAGATCAGGCCTCCCCACTGAAGACCTTTTGGACCTCCAAAAGTGACATTTATTCTGACATTAAGTGAGGACTTGGCCTCCCCACTTGTCTTGTATCTTCTGTACATCTGAAAACCTGGCTCACAAGCACAATGAAGACTGCAACAATATTGTTGAACATAAAATTATTCTATCACTTCCATAAGCATCTACATCCAATGTCGTAGCCACTAACCAACAAAAATTGACTAGCATCAAGCTGAACAATAATGCAGAAATGAAAGAGAATAAGTCAACAACAATTCGATCCTTCACAACAGGAACATTTTTACCCAAGGATTCATCAATGCTTTCAATCATCTTTTTCTCATGCTGTACTGCAAGTGCATCCTGCAACATCTGACCCTGGTTAGCTACTCCAAGTTCAAGTGTAGAACCACCTGTACTGATAGACATAAGAGTTAACTCTTTACTTGCATTAATTACCCTCTTTAACTGCCCTGTGTTTGCAAAAGAACGATCAGTCTTAACCCTGTGAGAATGTACAATATACTGAATGCCATCTTTAAACAAGTGATAATGATTCTTTTCCCTGTAGAAGATTGCTTTTCTGATCATAAAGATAAGGACTACCAAGCACTATCCCACAGATATCCAGTGGAACCACATCAAACTGAACTTCATCCACAAATTTACTAGTGATTGCGAATCTTAAGGTGCATTGTTTTGTTACTTGCAACTTGTCATTTTCACAAATCCAACCTAGTGGATAAGGTTTCTTATGTGGTGTAGTTCTTAATCCCAAGTTATTTACAACACTTTCTGAAATTAAATTCACCTGAGATCCACTATCTATGAGTGCATCAATTTTACTGTTCTTAGCACCAACCCTTAAATGAAAAAGCTCATTCCTTTTTACATCTTCAGAGAAATCATTAACTGTAGATGAAGAAGCACAACTAGCAACAGAAACACCAGAAATAGGAGCTTTACCTTTTAGACCCATCGCTGTTATCTTAGTCTCATCATCTGAATCTGAACCAAGATCCATAACAACATTCATGGCTTTATCCTTACCTTTCTGTTTCTGATTACGTCTTTGAGCCCACTTAGGCTTCAATTGGGATGTAACTTCCAAAGAATGATCTTCATCATGACCTTCCTTGTCACAATGAGTGCAAGAAAGTTTCTCATCCTTCTTGACTGTAGTGCCTTCTTTCCTTTCCCTATCTCTGCATTCTTAGAAGATTTCTTTACATCATTATCAAACTTGTCAATGAAAGATCCTTTACCCCTTGACTCTAAGTGTGTAGCTTGAACAGACACTTCATCCAAATTACAAGGGTTCAAAACCAAAATGGAATGCCTAAGATAGGAATGCAAACCTCCTATGTACTTCAACAACGTGTCCTGGGTGTACAAAGGAACATTCAAAGCAATAGCCCTTTTCCTAAATTCATGGGTGTACTCTTGGACAGTTTGACCTTTCCCTTGCCTAAACATTTGCCATCCATCATTAACTGCTGCATATGTCCTAGGGATAAAACTGCTTCTTAAGAGCATTAATAAATTCTGCCCAAGTTAAACTGACTCTACCATGTTGTGAAACTTCTGCCTTAGACTTACTCTCCCACCAGGTTAAGGCTGTACCTCCTAAACGAAGAGTAGCTAATTGGATCCTATCAACATCATCTAATAGGTTCTGGACTCTACAATAAACCTCAACTTGTTGAATCCAATCATCCAATTTTTCAGCATTAAGTTCACCACAATATTTAGGCAAGTCAAATTTTACATCCAATTTGATTTTAGGTTTATACCCACTCTTGAAAGGATTAGAAGAAATAGAATGAGGAGAAGATGGAGAAGAAGGAGAAGGAGAAGAGGGAGGAGAAGAAGAAAAGGGGTGATTTGGTTGCTTGCCACCATCTCCATGTTGTTCCTCTTTCTTGTCTTTGCGATCTTCTTACTTCGACGAACCTTCTTCACGTTCCTTTCGTTCTTGTCTCTCTTGAAAAAGAATGTCCACCTTAGCCTTCATCTCGAGGAATGCTCTTCGAAATTCTTGCTCACTGATTTCTTCAGGAACCTCCATTCCAGAAACTGACATCTTGGAAATGTTCTACGCTTCCCGATCTCAGGATCAAAGTCTTCGAGCTTGCCTTCACCCTTCTGAATCCTGGATCTTGTTAGCATTCAAAACAAATAACTGCAATAATAGTCAACTGTGCTCTGATACCAACTTGATCTGTATAGGATCTAGACTAGATTGCAGTATTTAAATGCTTAACTTTTACAATGCTTTTACAATGATTATTCCAAGTTAATTAAATCAAAATTAACTTATAGAAATAACAAAATGAAAGTAATAACAAGGTGATTATAACATAAAGGAAGGAAATGAGAGAAAGAAAGAGAGAGAATAAGAGAAGTGCAAACAGTTGATAACGGAGTTCGTCACAAAACATGACTACGTCTCCGGGTCCACTCCAATAGAGAGATCGATCCAATTAACTCCAAAAATCAATTACAAAGCACCACAATCATTCTCCAAGCACCTCGGCAGCATAACAGCGCTCTGACGTGCAAGAATGGAATCTCTACAAGACCTCTCTTTCGATTATCTCCACAGCTTCAAGACTTCGTCACCTGAAAGAAAACTTAATTCCCACTCTCATCTCACACCCCCTTTTTATACAAAGAATTAACTCAATTTGGCCTTTAACCAATTGATTTTACAAATCCACCTTATCTCTCCAAAATACATAGAAATCTTCAACAATCTCCCTAAAACAACTTAATCTCCCTTATTTTACATAATAATCTTAAAAATAACCCCCAAAATAAATTTAAACCCTTCATTTTATTCCCATCGAGCTTTTATTGTTTTTGGGGTTAATCCTTATAAAGATTATTTGTTTAACAATTGGTGGGAGTTTGTTTAATTTAAAAAGGCATTCGGTTTTCCACAGTTAAGAAAACCAACCACCGCTATATATATATTAAACTTCCGCGATGGCTCGGTGGTAGATAATATTTTTGGGCGGCCGGCGGTTGGGGGTTCAACCCCCGCCGCTGGCTTTTAATAGCCATTCGCTAATTTTAAAATAACAAAATCAAATGGCCAACATACATGGTAACGGCCGGCTGTTTAGCCTACAGGCCACCTGGAAATCTCACACACCATCGGTCAAGAGTTCAAGCCCCAACCGGGCCAAACAAAATTTTTTGTTAACAAACACATCGAACACCGACGCAGGAGGGAGAGGCCACGTGCCGCACGAGGAGGGTGCCACGTGGCGCAGTATGACTTGCCAGATACAACTGACATGGATGCTGACTTGTGCTATGGACTGCTGATGACGTGGCATGCTGACTGGACACTGACGTGGATCGACACCCGACTGCCACTTGTACGCTGACGAATACGGAGATGCCACGTCACCCGTACGGATGGACACGTGGCAGATTTTGATTGGTTCCGTACAGTGACTGTACCGCCATGTGTCACGTCCAAATTCGCCTGTTATATTCCGTACATTACGGATTGAGTGCTGACGTCAGCATCTGTACGGTCCACATTGACAAGTCAACTGCAAACTTTGACCATTGATAAGTTGAGCATACGATGTCGGATTTCGACGAAACGAGTTGCGTTGGAAAGCTTGTGACAAGCTCTTCGCGATGACACTGTTTTCATTGATTTTTGATGATGCCATTTTTTTGCCTTCTGGATGCCCTCTGATTCCCGTTTGACCCAAGGTTTGACTGGCCATAACTTACGCAAACGGACTCCTTTTTGCTCCGTTCGAGTTGCGTTGGAACCAGGACACCGAGCTCTTTCTGATGGTGCATATTTTGGAGAAAAATGAGACACTTCAATTTTCACTGAAAAATGTCCACCAGATCAATATGGTAGGATCATTTGGGAATGGAGAGATATGTGGGTCTCCAAAAAATCTCTCATATCTTAGTCCATTTTTTTTGGGGGCAACCAATGGCTAATAAAACACACAGTGTTATGATCAACATTAGAATCAATCAATCCTAGAACATGATCAATATTGTTTCCCAAAACTAATTTTCTTCTAGGTGTGTTTGGTTTAGGCAGGAATCCTTAAAGATATGATATTTTTAAGCCACCTAAGATGTGTCAAGATGCCTTTTTTCTAAGACTCATAATTATCCTCATTTAGGATTACCACGATGAATAGAAAAATCCATGATACCTCCTCAAATGATAAAATTAGAGACCAACACATATGAATGAACCAAAATAGTATCCCTCCAAATTCACTCAATTGAATAAATCCTCAAGCAAGTATAATTTTACACTTTATAGGTAGTACAATTATATATGCCACTTGCTAAGACAACAAAATGGAGTTGATCTTAGTACATCACATATTCCAAATTTGGCCATAATTATTATGGTCATGGTTTTCTTCATGGTCAACAATTTGAAGGTATTCACATTAATCTAGTCATTTAGTATAACATATGCATAGAAGAATTTGATATAATTAAGACTTTAGAATCAAAAAATTATACACATTTATGTGTTTCTCTAAACATAACTCATCATATTCTTGTGGACACTTTGGGGAGTATTGCCTTTCCCTTCATATGGGGGCTTAAGGAGGTGGATGAATTTTCCATATCATTCCTTCATTATCTAGATTTTGTATTTTACTTGGGAGAGATTATTTACAATAGTTAAAAGTGATACCCTCTATGATGCATTAATGTCTAGAAAATATGTTCGTTAGGAGAAAATTGTGAAACTAAAAAGAGATACATATGTACCTATTTTCAAGTCAACTACTTCAAAATTAAAAATTATGTTGTCAATCTCAAGGACATTTGTTATGACTACAAAGGTAAGGAACATCACATAGAAAATCCTTATGAAACCAAATATAATAACAAACTCGTGCAAGAAAATAATCAAGAAATTTTAAAAGGGAAAATAAGGAGAAATTTAAACCCTCTTCATTGCCTCCTAATATATGCCCCTAGAACAAAAACCATCTTATAACTCTTGTGCTTCATCAATAAATAAATAATAACATAATTTTATTCCTTCATATGTACCTAAGCAAGGATGATTTCATCCTTATGCTCTAAAGAAGAATAAGAGAAAAAATTAACAATTCCATTGTGACCTCTTTTAAAGGTGTTACTTCCATATGGATTCCAAAGAAAAAATAGAATATTAAAAAAGAATAAGTGAATTTGTCTCCACAAGTACAATAATAATATTACAAAGGTTATTTCTCCTATTCTACATATATCAACACATCGAATGCCATCGTATCATGTTGAAATTTAAAACATTAAAGGTGGTTGCAAACCACATAAATAAGATGAGAATAATGCATTAGATAATAATCCATCTAATATTATTGGTTGATATTTGGAGATTTTGTATTATACATACATGTCTATATGTACTTTGCAGTATTTTGATGGTGTCCCCCAATTGGGAGGCATATCTTTTGGCATTTTCCATTACCATACTATATATTAATAAAAACTTCAATTATGATGATTACATTTAACATTTTTATCATGTGTTACTAACATAATATTTCTCGTAATGATTGCAATATATTTAAGATATTTTAAATGATCTTATGATTACATTTTATAGTCAAGGAATTTCACACTTGAAAAATATCTTGGACACTCTTAAGGATATTTGTTATGGTTGTAAGAGTAAGGAACATTAAATAGTTGTTTCTTATGAACACAAAGAATTTATTAATTATACCAAGGAATCTATGATAAAGAACCAATAAAAATTTAATAAAACAGGCACAATAAAGAGCAAATGAAGCCCTATTTATTTCCTCCTAATGCTCTTAAGAATAAAAATCAATTTATAATCATTTTTCTCAACCAATAAAGTGAGAGAAAGATAATTTTATTACTCCATACATAAAAACAAGGAAGATTTCATCTTCATTCCCCAAAGAAGAATAAGGAATCAACTTTCAACAATCCCAATGCCACCTTATTTGAATACACTAGTTCCACATGGATTCCAAAGAAAAATCAAAATATTTGAAAAGAATAAGTAGATCCCACTCCATGAGTAAAATATGAAGATTGAAAAAAAATATCTACTATTCTACATATGTCAAGCATATTTAATGACATATTATATCACTATTAAATTAAAAATATTGAAAGTGTTTGAAAACCATTGAGATGAGAGCAGTCTATAAGATGATGATCCACTTAAAATTATCAATTGAGATTTGGAGCTTTTAGAATCCTTTTTTTGGTAATTCAAGTTAGAGATGAGGGCCCTCTCTCCTTCTATAACAATATGATATAACTTACACAAAAATATTGTATTGATGGTAGGCATGATCGAGACATTACATATTTTCTATAACCAAAATGGATGTAGGACAAGATAGTGATAAAACCCAAGACAAAAAGATCTAAAAAAAATGATGAGATGATTGAGAAAGGAAGGCATACAAGTAGACTAGAATCATTAGAAAATAGAAATAATAAAAATTATGGTTGAGAGAAATTCAAAAAGGAGCTTATATATTCCACATGTGGCTATCTATATACAAAATTTTATTAGATATTGTCATAATTGAGAAACATAGAACCTATAGGTTTCATCCTTCTATTTCACCCAAACTATCATTCATGTTTCATAAACTTAATGGCCTAAACCACCTTTTCCATGTCAACTATTTTTTGATTGAGCATCTCTTCTTAGGTTCATAGAGTGCCAAAACATCTAATGATGGGTTGTAAAACTCACCAAACCTTTGATATTAAAAATTTACAATTTATTTATTCAACACCACAATCTAGTCTCGATGCCATGAATAATGTCAATCAAAGCAAACCCTTGGCATTTAAATCCTTTGAGAGGAAGAGTACTCACTAATAAGAGTAATTTTGTCAATAATTGCTTCCATGATTATCATGCTCTCATTCCAAACATAATATTGTCACATGGCCTTGGTAATTTGCTTGTCACTAATAAAGGTATACATTACACACAAACATGAATGAAATGTCAAGTTGATATTGTGTCAAATAAATTATTTAGTGAGATCCATTCCAAGCACTTATAAAATGGCAACTAGGATATCACCATATTGGAAGATTAATTTTTTTTGTCGATATAGTTTTTTTTATCTCTACATGGATGGCCATCTACTATAATTCACCACCAAAGTGAATGAAAAACTCCATTGTCATTAATTATGATTGGATTCTCCTCACGTGTGTAACAAGCCCAACAAAAAATTGGCAATAAATTTTAGATTTGTGAATTTGAAATAAAATATTACAATCTTCGATTATCCAGGTTTTTACAGTAACAATGATAACCTAGAATAGAAAATAAATCCAATAAATAAAATATAAACTCTAAAACATTTTTCTTATATTCAATAGGTTTCGAATACATCAAAACAAGTTGCAGGAATAACATAAACAACATCAACCACTATAGAAATAATAAACTAAAATTACTATGCTTAAACCCACAATAAACAACTTTAGAAAGCATAAACTTGAATATTTGGAACATTGCAACTTTAAAAGCTCATTCACAACCTTTGAGTGAGATTGTCCTATGTAAGGCCAATGGATTATCATCAACTCTTATATTAATTGTATTACCTTTTCTAACAATATCTTATAACATGAATAGTTTTGAGTAAGCATGATTTTGATTAAGGTTTTGATTCTAAAATTTCTTAGTATAAATTTGGATGATTACTTTTAGACTAACCCATATGCAAGATAAGACATAATAATAATAATAGTACTAAAAAAATGATTAGAAAGAACCATAATTTAATATAAGATCTCAAACTAGTGAATTTAGATTACATTTAAAGGGTGTCAAGATCATCTAAAAGATTTAAGTATGAAAGAAAGAGAATGAAGTATCTAGTGAAGGATTTATTGAGGTATGTTCTTGGGTAGTATCCCATAATCAAGAATTACATAGTCAAACCAATAATTGTAATAATTAATGTCTTATGATTTTGAGTCTAGTAGATCAATTCTCATGAGTTTTTGTACTTTGTGTTTTGAGCTAAAACACGTTAGCCAATAAAAAGGATGTATTTTTTATTTGTATGGTAAAAAGAACTAATAAATAATTAATCATGAGCCTCATTATATTGTATCTATCTACTCAATAATGGAGACTAGACATACACAATCACTCTTGTGGTGAATATTTATCTTATTAGTAGATTTCTAGATGCCAAATGATGGCCATTTTATGAGTGTAGAATGTTGGTTATGCTAGTTATAGCTACTTGTTGTTGGCATGTCTAGGTGTTTCAACTATTGACTAGTGCTTAGTACCATTGGAGTTGGTGTAGTTCTCCATATATGTAAATATGAGTCTAGATAATTCAATAGATAAGGTATTGTAGAAGGAATTTGACTAGTATGTCTAGTAGATCCTATGTGTGATAGCTAAATCTCTATAATGTACAAAAAATAATAATTTAAAATTAATTCAAGTGATAATAATTTGATTTAGAGAAGACTATATGGCCAAACCCATACACCTTTCCATCACCCGATGAAACTATATGCCTCGTTGTGAGGGTGGCCAAGTGTAATAATAGATTGCATGGTTGGATTACCCCTTGAATTTTAGCAACCTTTTTCTTATGGCGGCCAAATTAAATGAAATATAATCCTTTCATAAATTATTTAGTTGAATGTTGGTTATGGCTTATACACTATATGTATTCATAGTAAACTCCTAGATTGACCCTATTTTATTTTACTAGGCACATAAGGTACTAAGCATTAATGTAAGAGAAGGGGGATTCGTTGCTCACGAGTCTCTTTGTTCTCAAGAGAATCCCAGAGAGTGAATTGCCCTTAATTACCTTGAGCATTACTGAATGAAGAAATTGCAAAGAAGGTTGTACCAAGGATAATTATTCAAGAAGGTTGTTTCAAAATCTTAGAGAGCAAGGTTTCGAGATCTCTACCTCAAAGAATAGCTTTTGACCAAAGGAATAAAGTGTGCTATCAAGATGCCAACACAACACGTTGGAGTCCAAGGGACACATTGGCGTCCAAGGCAAACAAAGAACTAGAACCTTGAACAAAAATGCTTCAACTCTAGTAACGTGCTTAGGCTCGAGGTGTGTTCAATGAGACAAATAAATAGAAAGTAGGAAATTTGATAGAAAATACAAAGGAGAGCTAAGAATAAACTTACAAATGATTATGTGCTTGAAGCCTTTCCCCAAGCTTCACTTCGACAACCTGCACATAAGATGAACAAGGAGAAATGTTGGGGTTGTTTTGGGGCTTACTACAGTCAAACCCCTGCTTTGGTGTTCCCACCTCCATGGACAACTAGATAGATAGGAAAAGTGGAAAAAAATAGACAAACAAGGAGTGGTAAAAGCAATCCCCGCTCAACGAGGAGAACCTGTACCACAAAGTAGAAAAGTGAAGAAAGTAATCTATTCACAAATAGATAAGAACAAGAGAGTGTTACTAATAGTTCTTGAGCCCCTCTTGAACACACAGATGCACCATTGAATGTTAGGAAGAGAGCTTTGGTTATTGGAGGGACCTCAGTCTAGCAAAGCTTCGCTATGGAAGCAAGATCAAAGAAGCAAGAGCAGGAGAATGGAGCAAGATTGAAAGATTCAAGTCTCAGAAAGAGAAGGAATCCCCAAAATGAGAGAAAAGGAGAAATTTTGTCGTTGCAAGGGGTGGGAGGATTTGTTACAATTGAAGTTTTGAATGTAGGGACACATGTCACGAGTCAGGATTCTAAGATTCTACATTTTAAACTCAAAAAACTGTGTGGACACTAGTGCGTCACACAAGCATCCAACACATCCATTTTCGAGAAAGATGGTGGCAAACTATTGTCGCTTCATCATTGGTCCTCGTGGAGTTAGAATCACAAAATTCCAACCCATGATGTTCTTATCATAAGTGCGCTTAGGTGTAATAAATGCAAGCCTAATGTGAAATTGCTCCTAGGGTGCAATTTTGCAACATTATATTTTTCCCCCACTTTAGTGGGCTCGATTTTGGGAAAAATCAGCCACACTACAATAGAAAAGAAAACAACCACAAAAAATTAAATTTTTTTACAGATTTGCGTGCTGAAAAAGATACTGAAGAGGACTTAGAGGTTGAGTAGGAAGGTACAAAAGATGCCCCTGGCAGTCAAACTCGACGAACATACAACATTTGTCGTGAATACACGTGCAAAATTTGATTATGCAAAACTCAAATTTTAAGTTAGCTCGAAAATCAAAAGAAGCTACCAAGGCGAGAATAATGATCAAGAAAAAAAAATTGATGGTTTGAAAGAAAAAAATATGGTAAAGAGGTGACTATATACCCCCTCCTAAGTTTTCCTCTATCTAGGTGGGGAAAAATAAAAAAACTAAGCGACCATGACATCTAAGAAAAATGGGCCCTAAGAGGCCTATATATACTTAGGTGGGCCCCTAGAAGGGTCATTTTCACTATTCATTGTGTGAGTTTTGTTGAATTTTGTGAGAGAAAATCCAACAAAATGCCACATAGACGAGAGTACACGAAGCCCAGATTGGAGCATCTATGACAAGATGTCGCTGAGGGTTTTGAGGTGGACCAAGTGAGTCTTTAAACCTTATTTTTTGCATGTTTTTTAAGATTTTAGCCATGTTTAGGATGAAATCACAATGCATGCGTCCCTCATGTGCGCATTTGTCCCTCTCGTGCGCTAAAGTTGTGCCAACGCGTTGGGGAGTCATGCATGTGCTAGGGTCCGTTAGATGCGTTGGTGTCCAATCCAGCTTTAATGGTGGACCTCAGACATCATCGCATTATGCAAACATTTGCACAGCATGCCTGCATTCTAGAGGCAGTAGATAGGAAATTTTGTATTTAAGATATAGTTTTCATGTCCAGTATGTTGATTTAGATTTTTTTTCACTTTTTGTAGGATTACCCAAAGATTTGAGAGCATCCTGACAGGTAGGTGCTAGGCCTCATTTGAGACCAGGTCCATCACTTATTGGATGACAAGGAGATGCTTCTACAACGAGTCAGGTTGTGGCACATTTACACCATCCCTAAGATGCTTTACCACCGAATACACCTTATTGGAAATCAAAGAGGTAGGGGCTCCCCCTTAGGATGGTGTGTGCAAACTCAAGGAGCACATGACATCCTTGTTGAAAATGAAGGTGAAATTGTAGCTTAAAACTTGTAAACCCATGTTCAATTGTAGATTTAATTAAGTGTTCTTTGTCACAATTCTTTGTGTATGATTAATCTTGTTTAGATCAATTTTACCAATTGTAGAAAGAGACAAAAGATTGTAGAAGAATGAGACAAGAAGATAGAAGTGACACAACATATACGTGGAGAAACCCTATCAGGAAAAATCTCCACCAGAATCAATAGTGTTTGTATTATTTAACCTTAGAACAAGATTACAATAATACTATGCCAATCCTTGATTGATATACTTCCTTGCCTTCAACAATCCTTCTTCACAACCTTCACAAAACTCTCATTCACTTTATGCAGCACAAGCTATCCATGCATTCCATGTGACCAACCATAAATCCACACATCCCATGCTATGCTTCAAACCCTCACACATGCACAAGCTCAACCTACTAACCTACAATAAACTCTGATGCAATTGCTGCAATAAATAGACAATTAATGAGCATGTAAACTCATAAGAGTTATCAAATACAAGAGTATAAAGCTCCTTTCAAAAATCTACGCCTAGGATGTGCAAGTAGAGTTCCACACTATAACATGAAGTCAAAACCAAAGTCTCCTCAATTTAGGCACCCCAAACTAAACACTTAACTAATTGTTGGTCAAGAAAATATCTTGCAAGCATCACCTCAAAGTTGGTTCCCAAGAATGGGCCCACTTAACTGAGCCCTGTAAATATCTTCTCATGCAAAAGGTGTTAACTGAAAGATTCCAACTTGGGCGCCCAAGGTGGGTCCAAGTCAATCTTAGTTAACTAAAACATCTCTCCACCAATTCATGCAAACGGTAAGCATGATTGATCATCCCCACTTAACTAAATGTATCCACCTGTTATTTGTCATGCAACTCAAGTCAACTGAAGTCAACTAGCATTCAACTCAAACTAACTACATGCAACTGAAGATAACTGAACCATAACTAAACTAAACTAAACTGAACTCCACTCATGTAAATATCAATCCCTAACTTGTAGGACCTAAACATGCATTACTGAAGTGTTATCAATCCTCCAAACAGTTAACTTAAGAAAGGTGGGTTCCACCCTCCATGTGGGTGCTCCATGTGCTCCTATTTTGTAGGAGCTCTTCTTGGGCATCCCCACATGGTCCTATCATTTAGGAATAATTACAAATGTCAATTTACATGTTCATTTCATTTGAATTTAATCTCTTTCTAATCCTAGCATTGGGGAACACTTTCCAAGGACTTAGGAGATACATGAAATATGTTTAGGATTGCAATTAAATGGCATCCTATTCCCAACAATCCTAAGGAAAGGAAGAACATGAAGAGGTGTTGTGGCCCACGGTACATGATGAGATGTAAACATGGAAATGTTGTCACACATGCGAGGGACAACACATAGGCATCACAACATAAAAAAGAAAGCAAAGAAGAGAGAAAGATTAAAAAAGGAAAAGTAAAGGCAAAGAAATCAAGAGATAGGGGGATATGATAATTTAGGGCTAGAACTGCTCATAGATATAGATAGATAGATATAATATAATATACGTATGAATTGTCATCAATCCCCTACTATATCAGATCATGAAGAAGGGTACATGAAAACAAATAAAATAAAAAATTGGGTCCACATGGAAGGGAGGCCTAAATGCCCCCAACACTTTGCATCGTCTCCAATTGTCAAAAATCAAGTCACAACAAATAGAAGAATTTTACAAAACACTCATGTATCCAAGCACCTACAAGGGTGACAAGGGTCCTCTAGGAACACATAAAACAAGCACAAGGGAAACACAAAACACACACAAATCTAATCAACAGATAAAGAAGAGGTGCCCTACTAGTCCTCATCAACCAAGAGGTTGTTGTTCTCCCAATCTAGATCATTATAGGGAGAAGGAAAATGAGCCTACAAGGGTGAGATAACAAGGGGAACACACTCCAACTTTCTTGCGACAAGAGCTAAGGAAGAGGGCCCCTCGAGGTCTTCTTTGCTCAACTCCTATGAGGTAAATTTCATTGATTTTACAAAAATCATCGACAAAGTGAGAACATCATTCACTGAGTTGAATATGCACTTAAAGGGACTGCCATGTGTCAATTGGGCAGGCAAAAAAGGAGGTTCCTGAGATCCACTACTGACCTCACCGAAAGACTTGAGGGCAATGACAAACTCAAGGGACGTTGAGGCTGCCTGTATTACTAGGACGACACAAGCCAAAGTAGAACCCCCTCCTAAAGAGGGCGATCCTTTCTTCTGACCCCCATTAGAAGTAGGGTTGTCCTCCAACTTGTGCTTCATCAAAGAATGCGAGATCCCCACAGAAGAAGTAAAAGGTGAGGGAGAAGAGGACAAAACCATATTGGACACCATCAAGGTATTCTACATATCCACGGGCTTAGAAAAAGGTGGGGTGTTTGGAAAGGACATCAGGAGAAGAGGCTCAACCAAGGAGTGATGAACACTTGCACCCTTTTAGGGTGAGGATTATCCACGCTCAGAAGGGGAGCTAGAAGCAAGATCAGGGTGATGGGAATCAAAGCAGAAGGGGAAAAAGAGGAGGGCATATCAAGAGACACTGAAACAAGAGCTTTCGGCTCCCCTTCCACCTTCTGCAAGGCAACCTACTCAGCAACAATAGCCTTCCTCTAATACTTACACTCACACACAAGGCGATTTCTTTGGCTCCGAGAGTTGGAAGTTGTACCTTGAGGAAGATTAGAAGGCTCCTATTTTGCCTTGGGAGTGTCCATCACAACCGTTGTTGGCAAAGGGAGTGACTCCTGGATAGAAGCAAGGGGAAGAGATGTAGGAACAAGAACAACAACTAGTGGAGAAGCAGACTCAAGCGCCTTGGCAACAGGCCTCTTCTTGTTCGCCACCCTAGGGGCAAGAGCAGTAGGAGGCCGAGATGTAGAGGCAACTCCATGGGGACTCTTCTCCTTATTGTAGACAACGGGCAGATGTACCATGGGTAAGACGGGAAGGTCAAACACCTGATGCTTGGCCTTTCACCAAGCATGCACCATAAAACTCCCCATGAGACACATGGAGGAAAAAGTTGAAGGTGTAGTAATAGGGCAAGAGGTGGAAGCATATGGAACAAAAAAAGAAGAGGAAGGCTCTTGAGTGTGAGCAGACTTCCCCTTCCCCTTTTTAGAGGAGGAAGATGTAGCCTATTGTTGCATTATCATAGAAGCCTTAATTGAAGTAGCATAAGGGGAAGGAGGGTAGGCCACTTTTAGTGTTATGCCTCCATTCTTGTATTTTATGTAAGTGTGGTACAATAGGTTTGTCCTTGGAGGAATTGGACCAATAGGGGCAGGCCAAAAGCAATTTAATGAATATGCCCCACACAACACCAAGGGTTTATACCCAATGTCATGCATGACGTGGACTGAGTACTCATGAGATAATTTCAAACATTTATGGATCACCGAAGGGATTGCGTTCATGGAAAATAGCCATGGAATGCCTATTTTCACTCTGAACAAGTCAAACTCCAGGATGATATCAAAAAGGGCATTCACAGTTTTGGGCCCTACCAGAATTGAAAGGGTGATGGAATTGATGAGAGGGACAAAAAACCCATCATGCATACATATCATTCTCTTAGATTCATTGTACCCATCCTTATGTAGAAAGTTTATTAGCACAATCTCCTCTATAATAACATTGACTCGAC
The DNA here is from genome assembly GCA_007258455.2 of Sequoia sempervirens. NCBI lineage: Eukaryota > Viridiplantae > Streptophyta > Pinopsida > Cupressales > Cupressaceae > Sequoia > Sequoia sempervirens. Next base: position 133,960 of record VDFB02256738.1, on the reverse strand, counting down.
ATGTAGGATCAACGAGAGCACCAATCACATTATTCTTGTTGATACGAGCGAGAATGTACAAAGGAGAGGGTTCTTTATTCACATTCATAGGAAAGTCCTACGATGTAAAGGTTATAGTAGGAGACCCATTCACAGGCTGCATAGATGGGATGGGAAGATGTATGAAAGAAGCCATCTTTTTTGTACAACACACACACCTACAAAACACATAGAACACGAGAGAAGATTCCTTCAACACTAGAAAATGGAACCAAAATAGTTCATGTCGGGTTCACCAAAATGTAGAAGAGGGGGACCGATTGCTTATGACCCAAGTTCACAAAAGGGTCTAGAACAATAGGCTACCCTAATCTACCTCAAGCTAATAGAATGTTTCAGGAGAGTTTAAAATTTAAAGGTTGAAAGGAAGAACAACCAGGTCATTGCTATCCTTTTACAAGCCTAAATATTTCGGGAAGTCAGGTGAGCAAGTTTCCAGAGTTTGGACTGTGACTTAGGCAGCTCACTACCAAAGGACTATAGCGTGGGACAGGGATGACAGTGTGGTGTCTTGGCATCTCAGTGGGGCGCTGACATTCGTACGGAAAAAATGTGTAAAGTACAATAAAAAACTAAGGAAAACCTACCAACGACCTACAAATGTAGTTTGATGTAATGAGAGGAACAAAGAATGGAAAAATAACAGAGCATCGAGAAGAACACTAAGACTAAATCTAATTACAAAATGACAAAGAAGGGTGAGGAAAGCACACCTTCCTACCCACAAGTTGATATCTTCAAAATCTTCACCTCAAGGAGAATCTACACACATAAGACAAAAAAATGTTGGGGTTGTGTTTAGAGGACTACTGCAGTCATTCCATCGCTTTGGTGTTTCCACCTCCACAGACAACCAAATAGCAATGATAGGAGAAATATGATAAAGGAAAGATATTAAAAGAGCAATACCAAGCAATACATTGAACAACAATATGCTATGATATTAAAACAATAATGCAAAGTAAAAGGAGGATGGAGTGATATCACCTTCAACCACGTGCACTCAAGGAAAATGGGAGAAGGAGAGAGCTCACAAGATTTCAAAGGCCAATGTTGCTACAATAATGAAGAGAGTAAACCAACAAAGTATCAACTTGCAGCTTCAATGGAGGTGGTGGAGCTTGAAGGAGCTGAAAATGAGTGAGAAGTGTGAAGAAAGTTTTCTAGAATGTTCAAATGATCAAGAAGCATGGAAGAATGGATGAGATAGGGTTTTGAAAGGTGAAAATGGAGGCAAGAGAGTCGTTCAAAGTCTGCTTGAAGGGTAGGAGACGTTACACTTCGCATCCAATGGAGGAGTGTAATGCCTTTGCGGATTCCAAAGGTGGGAATCCTGTCAGGATAGCAAATCACCGTGTAGATGTCTATGTGCTGTGCTAGTGTCCCCAAAAAAAATCCCCCACTAGCACATAAAAAATTGCCAAGTGGACAGGGGAAGGTGGCAAAAATATGAATTGCATTATTGAACTTAATTTTCTAAGGTAGGAGGTAGTGTAAACGGGGAATTTGCAAGGGGGTGCAAATTCATGCCATTACAATTAAAACTAATACTAATAGGTCCTAGAGATTGTCACGTGGTCATTTGATGGAGAATTAAAAAATGGATGATCTTTATATTCTTGTATAAAATTTGATATTTTTGGCTTGTAAGCTAACTATATTAAGTTTAGTAGCTAGATAATATGGACCTTAAGTTGAGTTTGGATCCTTAGTGCTCACATGTAATTAAGTTCTATTTTACCAAGTTAAAAGAATTCCTATTATTTATCATTCATTCAAGAATGGGTAATGAGCATCCCACTCCATGTACAATAATTGAAATTTGATTAGAGTTGCGTCATCACTTGGAGGGATTAAAAAAAAATGAATTATTTTATTAGGATTTTATAATGCTAGTTACATATTGGTGTTCAAGGAATCCTTATTACTAGTGTCCTAAGATTCCATTATAATACAATTATGTTTGTGTGTGTGTCTAGTGTGTAATGTCATATAGTCAAATAATTAACTTAGATCCTTCATATTGTTTCCTAATTTTGGACTAAGATAAGATATCAATCATTAATGTGTAAATTAAAAGTTTAGGGAACCCATCAAAGCCTCATTGTTAAGGGAAAAATCCAAAATCATGTTTAGGTTTGAATATTTCCTTCATAAGCTTATTTCAGAGAATAAATTAGACCCTTTGAATATTTATCCCCTTCAAAAAATTGTTTGGCCTCATGTTGGAAGATGTTATGCCCTTATGATGACATTTTACCTTTTATAATTTATTTTTGTTATTTTCTATGATTGTAAAGTGTAAATTTGTTAAAGAGAATGGTGGTCATTGATCAATTGTTTTAATTCAATGGCTTTCATATCTATATTCATTATTAAAGCACATGAATCAATCCTCTAATCTTCACTTGATCTTATAGTTCATGAAACTCCTAAGCAATCTCATGAAATTTATCAAGGCTCTCATGCACCATTGGATGACCGTCACTTTTGTTCTCTCAACTATGTAGGTTTAGCAATCGTTACATCACATTACCACATTGCATCCTCTTGCAACTCACAAGGGTTGTTTGGGATTTTTCATCCAAGTGATGCATCAATCATTTGCTAAAAACATGATCTAATGTTATTTGTACTCATATGAGGCTCCATAAAGAATGTCAAAATATCATTGTTTTATTGGTTGATAGTATTACACATCAGCTACAATGGATCCTTTGTCCTATGCACTATTAAGTTAGCATGCCAACTAAATGATGGCCTTGAAAAGAAACATTACAACCTCTTGTACTCTACAGGTGTTGTCAAAGTATCCGAGATCTTATAGATGGATCATTACCTAATTCATAGCCATGAATTGTGATGGAAGCACCCCTTCCATATAGGATTGTAAGAACTTAGTGGCATCAATATGAATTATTTTTTTGAGTGTCATAATGGTCTTGAGAATTCATAGTATAATAATGATATCTAAAAATGGTGGAGTATTCATCTATGGTTGTGTTGGAAGTTTTTGTTACATGTTTAATTATTGAGTTGTTAGATCTCTTAGATGATTTGGAATAACATCGACCATGTAATTAGAAGAAATGTTAGAGTATCCTACAACTCATTCAGTCCCATAATCATTATAAAATGGTTGGTGGGCATTTGAAGTTGTTTTCTCGAAGGAAAAGTGAATTCATCAAAATTGTGACTAAAAAGATCTTGTATTGAGATAGATAGTTTGAAGGATATCACATACATTCTGTCAAACAATTCTTTGAGGCATTCTGCCAAACAGTTCGCGAGCTTTGTATATGCTTATGGCACTTCTACCAGGGCAGTTGCAGGTTGCAGCTACAACATTCCAGAAAATTTCCCTATTCTTTATGCTTTGATGGATGTTCATACCCTGTTCCAAAGCTCCCATTTTGGCCCAGGCTGGGAGGATGCTGGCAAAGGTTGCGCAGTCTGGCTTTACACCTGCGAATCGTATTTGATTGAAAGCTTATTAATCCTTTTCACCAAATGCATTTTGTGCATCTGCTCAAACAGTACTTCACGTGCCTTGTCTATGTTGTCAGATTTTGCATACATGTCTACCAGGATATTTCTGACTGTAATAGTTGACAATAATCTCCCTCCCATTATGGTTTGATGGCTGTCCATACCCTGTTCCGAAGCACCCAATGTCGCAGCTGCATCAACCATTTTTCTGTTTCTGATACCGTGTTGTTTTGACTTCTTGTTTTATGCAATCAAATGCATCCACAAACTTCCGCGCGGGAACAGTTTAAATTGAAATTTACAGAGACTACTGTTTGAACAGGAACGGAAACGGACGCTGGCGAGAGCAAGGGGCCCACATCTGCCACATAAGCGGTCAAAGTACCTTAGTGTGTGCTGGTTAAACCCAACCACCACTTTCATAGAGAATACACACTAGCAATTGCACCTGGGTACGCCGAAGAGGTTTGAGGGGTCAATTAGGAAAAAAGTGGTCTAATTTTTTTTCATACATTTTGCAGCACATGAGGTCAATTGATAGGCATACCCTATCATAGGGCATAATTTGATCATTTTGAGTTGACAAGTGCCACCCATTAGATTCACGTTGACAATATGAACTCTGTGATTTGTCTCCCAGTGGTGTAGGTTGCATGTTACAAAGCTTCATTACTTTTTACTCAAAAAATGATGGGTGAAATTATTTCTAGTCAATGCATAATTGACAAGGACATCAATGTAGGCCGATATGTAGATGTGATGGATACCATATAGCACAGAATTAATGTTCCCAAAGAAACTAATAGGTGTGTGTGTTAATTAATAATTTGGAGGTCTTGAAAAAGAATAGGTGGTGAGTGATATCATTTATAAGGCTGAATTAAATATGAAGTGATGTGTCTTGACATGAGTCATTGTAGCAATCTTTAATATCATGTTCGTTGACATTTTGAACAATAGATAATATATTAATATTTAATTTTAATTTAAACACATTTATTAATAAATGTTAAAATTTATTGTTTAGATAAATATTAACTTTTAAATAACAATGTAAAATTCAAAATAAAATAGTATATTACAATTTATTATTACAGTGAGATTGAAACCTAAATGTGCTCACCATTAGGATCTTGGTCGTAATTTTCAATTTAATAAACATAGTTTAAAACCCTCATTGAAACCTTATTTTCTGGCTACAACTCGCCAAATTGAAGAAGTGAAAGAGCAGTACTAGTGAAGAAGAGTTCGGATGAGTGGAAACCAATAGCAGCAAGGAAAGCAACCAAAAACAGAGATAAATAGCCGAAAAAATGATGAACGGCTGAGATTCGTTTAATCGCAGAAAATAAAGCGAACGGTAGCGACGGGGAAAGCAAAAAAAAAGAAAGATAAAATGTGTGAAAAATAACATTTTTTCGGGGAGAGATATCGTCTACACTATTTAACCGGCAAAGCAAAAAGTAATCGTCAAAATCATCACTGGGATTTTCACGGGCAATGTAAAAACTAACAGTCATTGATTGAACAAATTAGCTTGGTCTACCTACACTCATCTCACTCCATATCCCGTAATTAATTAAAAATTGCTTTCACATATCATAACATCTCAGACCCAAATCAGAACTTAAAACAAAAATATAAACCTATAGCACAGTCCCTTTACTTCCCCTTCTTGATCAGTCCCTTTAAATCATCCATGAATAGATCAAATTTTAGTCTGCATCGTAAGATAATAATTGATATATATATATATATATATATATATATAAACCCTAAAATAATATAATCAATACGTATTTAATCCAATCCTCCTTTTCTGGCTATTAAGGATCGTTCACTTTTGGGCAATGTTATTCAACTGTTAAAAATTTAGTTAGAGCTATGTAATTTTGTTGTTAATAATTTTATCGCAGTGTTAGTGCTCTTAATTTTTCTTTGAATTGTGGTGTGTATTTAGTTTCTTTAAATACATTCCATGGGGGCCATGAAGTCGAATGACAAAAAAACAAAAACTTTTAGATACTAATTTCTGGTGTAATCTTGACATACGTAGAGCACTTGTAGCCACCTAGAGCAATCTCTTCGTAGAGAAGAACACGTTGCTGCAATACTAATAAATGATAACATGATAAAGATTTTAGAAAGAAAAGTCTGGTTTATCCAAAAGGATTTTACATATTGACATAATCTTTCACTACTTCCAAGATGCAAAACGTACACGAAGCTTTTAGCCGACGATTATCTGCCAGAGCACATTAGTTGTTTCTACACAGCCAGACAAAATAAAGGCCATTATTGAATCCACCGCTATGTTGCTTATGGTCTCTTTAAGTTGTGCTGGTCTCTGAATTTTATTCACAGAGCCAGAAGAGAATTTGTTATTACATTCATATGAAGATTGTATGATCATGAATTTGTATTGCCTTCAACATGGTTAGATTTATTGTGAACTTTGGCCTTCGCTACGTTGGCGCTGCCATTGGCATATCCCATTTCCGTGGAATCATCAACTTGATCACAAGATTTTTGCCTCCCCAATCTTTGTACAATGCATATATGATCAGTTGCAGTGCCGCAAGACCGCGTCCAAACCCATTTGGGATCTGATCAAATAAACCAAGGCATCAGTAAATATTTCATAGGGGCAATTTGCGAATCTAGAAATAAAATTTCATATGTTCAGAACTTACAACAACAAATGGGTCAAGGCCGAGGAGGCCATAGATGAACCACGATATCCCACACAGAAAAACAAAGAGAAAAAGAAAGAATGGCATGTACTCCACACTCTTTGTCTTAACTACCAGTCTCTGCAATTGAGATTTTAAGGCTCATCAAAATCTATGATAACTAGATTTTGAAACAGCTGTTTAATGTATCAACAAAAGGAATGCAAGACTAAGAGTTTTTAATATCTTACCATTATAGATAAGGGGGAGCCATACATGCAAATAGAAAATATGGTGGCAGCAAACCCACAAAAAATCTTTCTAGCATGCCCATTAAGTGGTAATACAGAAACCAGTGCTATTGTTGTGAAGGCCACAACAACCAGTGTGAAAAGACCAAAGATTTTGGCCTGCACATTAGGTCATATAAATTTTAGGTCATGAAAATCAAATCTAGCATACATGAAACAAGAAATATTTATGTTATATATATATTATTACCTTTGTCTTCTTTTCAGCATAAATAAAAAACAATAGGACGTAAACTATCTCAAGGGCTACACCTGTGCCATTGATGGTGCTCACCAGAAGGTTGTGAGGTGATACGAAGGGAAGCCCATACCACACAGAAAGCAGATAGTTCATCAAAGTAGAAACATATGGAACACCAGAGAACTGCTCTGTTGATTTGCCCTTGATAATTCTCCAGAATGTGATTCTGCTCACAGCAAAACATGAAAGGATTACTGTGCATTTTGTATTTTAGCAGTGTATCATTATGCAATAGCATTATGTCTCTTAATTTTCATTGTAAAATCTGTTGGATGATGCATATTATGAAGAATAGATTATAACAAGCTACACAAACATCAAGGATATAATCTTAAATATGCCTGAGACCATGTAAAATTTGAACTTTGTGGATTACTTTATTAAATTTTGTTATGATTCAGATTGACTCTAGATTGACAATACCAAATCTCCAAAAATATTATTGCAGAATCCTACCTTGGACAGAATCTAGATAGAAGATTGAATCATTTGAAAAAGAAAATTAACCAAGTGTAGGAAAGGAGTTTACTTACATAGGTGACAGAAACAGAAACAGAGCAGTCACCTTCCCTGTTCGTTGAATCAAAATGATCAGATATATTCAACTTCCAATATGAAAAACATATACATTTCAAGTTACTCAACCGAATACCATAGCACAAACACTCTAATGCCTCATTAAAAAACTATTTCTCTACAACACACAAAAGGTCCACAGACATTTAAGAAAAACATCACTTACCAAAGATACCAAACACAAAATGCAGAATCTCCATACTTATCCCTGAAAACAGACAATTAGCAGACAATACAAAACAAACAAAAAACCTAGTTTAATCTGTTATCTAGTCATGATTCATGACAATTTAAAACTAAAACTGGTTGTAGGCATCCATCTATCATTTTAATACATTTGTGCAAGCAAAGAAGGGAGTAACATAAGGAGCAGCACTGGTAGAGTGTGGCAAATCATTGCGTAGACGAAAGAACCTTGAAACTTTAATTACTTTTGACCTTATCCATTACCTTCTCGGAAATATGGCAAACCTCCTCAGAGTAACCAACAATAAATAAATTGCAATCGGCAGCTGTAAATCCGAATTCAACAACCTTTTTCCAGCGTCCCCACTGCCTGCGCCAAAATGGGAGCTTTGCAACAGGATATGAACATACATCAAATCATAAAGGATAGAGGAGATTTGTCAAATGTCGCAATTGCAACTTCCAGGCAGATAGGTATACAAACTATGGGCGCGTAGACAAGGCACGTGTATATTTTGACAGGATGCCTCAAAGAAACGTGGTCTCATAGAGTTTAATATTTGCAGGATATGCATAAAATGGATTTGTTGAAGGGCTTTAGAAACTTTCAAGCAAATGGAATCTAGCAGGTGTAAATCCAAATTCTACAAATATTCTCAGTATCCATTCTGCCTGCGCCAACATGGGAGCCTTAAAACAGGGTATCGACACCCATCAGAATTTATGCTCATGGGCGCACATAGTGAGTGTGTAATACACTGTGAGGGACGTTGTATGTGCCAAATTCCACACATTTTCCAGCATCCTTCCCCGCGTACACCAACATGGGAGCTCAGGATTTTGCACAGATCGTGTCTTGCCATCAACAAGTTGATGGGAAAGGATGGGCAGAGTTTGCAAGGAGAAATACCACGAATGTTCCTTATACTCAAGGAAAATGCGAAACCCCTAGGCGGTTCCCTTGTCACATGTAAAGTGCAGTCTAGTAGAGTACTGAAACACTAAAACTGAGCATTTTGTAAGTTGTTTTAATTGCACATAATCATGAAGTAACACCTACTAGCTGCAACCTAAAACTGATCATATAATATCAGGGCTCGAATGCTAATTCCATTCTGACTATGATACCGAGCCAAATTCTAAGTTTGACTGCAGAAAGGTTATCTTAGCTAACAAATGGTATGAACCAATGTAACCTTGCACAAAAATCCTAAAGCTATAATACAAGTCACATAAAAATCCTATCATATTTCACAAATATGCTATATGTTACAGTATCTTAGCTGTCATCAATAAGATTACCTTCAACCTAGCAGATATGAGACGGTACTCAGAAGATCAAACCTGGGCCTTGATTGCCACACACAAAGCATCCTCCCGGTCGCTTGTTCCGCATGCACATAACCAGGTCTCCCTTAACAAGCCTCCTGAGATGAACTCACAGGGCCCCCGGGGAGATGTTGCCTCCATTTTTTTTTTCATTGCCTTCTCCCCCCAAAACGAGTTCCCACCAACCATAATTAGAGCACTGTCCATGTGTCAGAAGGGATGCACAATATCTGTGAAAAAATAAAAGCATAAAACACAGAAAATATGATTTAATTGAAGAAATTACCAATTGCCGGTGAGCTAATTCCAGTCCTGTAAGGGTTTGCAGGTTTTTTTTGTTTTTAAAGATCTCTGAGTCTCTACACGAATTTCCAAGTGATAAATGAATTTGGGCCGCAAAAATGAGCATCCGTGTTCTGTTTGCGAGCAGAAGAGGCTGTGCGATAATGTGTTTGAAGGGTTGGGTAACATGAGGGACTATTCTTTTCCTGAAATTGCACAAGAGCCCACAGCTAGGCTTATCGCCTTTGCAGAAACTCCATAATTAAACCCTAGCAAGGTACCATTGTTTTTTTCTGATCTCCGTGCAGAAACAGAGCACATACAAAAATGAATAAACTCTTCGGGCAGGAGGAAGAGAGCGCTGCTCTGGAGATACGAATCGTCCATTTGAGATATTTGTATTCCACGGTGGCGGCATTAAATTTTCTGATGAATGGATCAGATCACTTTGATCGTAGTCCATCTCCTCTCCTGCACTGCACGCCGTTGATCGCAGAAATCAGGTGGGTTCATTTCAAATAGGATACGCCTTCGGCGTAAAAAATGGATGATTGCAGGTTAAGGAAGTCGTTACAGATTTATATCTCCATCTTCAAGTGACACTATTCCTGGCCCAGCGCCATTTGTATTTTAATTTGCAGCAGATAGGCTTACATTTCAAAGTGTCTTTCATAGCTGCTATATATAGGAAGGAACTGGCAGTCATGGTGGTAGTTATGACTGGAAATGTACCTATCAGAAATCTTCAAGAAAAGTTTAAAGATGAGATCTTGAAATGCCACAGCTACAGGGTGTGAACACTTATCAAACCTTGCAGACCCGGGTTAACATGCAAGCAAATGTAGAAGCAGAGACTAAGCTTGTAAACCATTTGACAAAGTACCTCGAAGGTGCCAAGATTGCAAGATATCTGCAAAATGGACTTTCTTGAAAAGGTTTTAGAAACTTTTAGCAAATAAATTGGCAGGTACAAGCCCGAATTCCACAACCTTTAACAGCATGCTCTTCATTTGATATTACATTTGTAATTGCTCTGATCGAAATGTGGTGCATAGACAAGGCAAATAACTATTGGACAGAATGCCTCAAAGAGATGTGATCTCATGGAACACATGATTGCAGGTTGTACACAAAATGTATTTGATGAAAATGCTTATTAAACTTTTCAAGCAATTGCGATTGGCAGGTGCAAAGATAAAATCTATAAAAATTTCTATTATGCAGCATGCATGAGCAGACAAGGCTTGTTAACTACTTGAAATAATGCCTCCAAAGGATGTCTTCTTGTAGAATGCAATGATTACATGATATACACATGTAATAAGGCACAACACTTGCTGAAGGTTTTGTAAATAGGATTGTAAGTTAAGTGGGTTTAACCTTGGGAAAACTTTGTGGTTAAGTGCACTTGAGTTGGAGAAGTACTAGGATGGGTGACCTCTGGAGAAGGCCCGATGCTTCACCTCTGTGAGCATCACCTAGATGCAATGAGTGCTAAGTGGACCAATCATTATCATGAGAGATGGGTTTTTGTGAACCACTATTCATAAAACATGAGTTAATGGGTTTGACTCGTAGATTGAATCTTGATAGCAATATCACACACATGTACTAAATTCTTTGAAAAAGCTTATGAGTATTTCAAAATGAATGCATTTGCAGATTTAAGTAACAACAATGGGAAGATTGGTTTTGGTTCATATCTACTATACATGCATACAAAATGACAAAACATAGCCAAGGCACTGTAATCGTTTCACAAAAGGCTTCAAAGAAATGTGGTTTCATTGACAGTCATGAACACGGGTATGCACATGATGTATTTGTTAAAAGAGGCCTTCAAAAGATATCTTGAACAATCAAGAAAAAGGAACACTCTCTATTGTGTCATAGTTGAACGTATGACAAAGTCTCAATGATTGTGAAGTGATATGGGAAAGTAAGTGATTCATCAAGGATGAACAATAAAATCAAGTCAATGCAGAGGTGGTGGTCTGGATTCTTTTGGCATTGTTTGTGGGATAACAATGACATGAATATGTGAAGCTCATATTACATGTTTTATATTGATGTGTTTGTTTGCACTACAACACTATGGAGCTCACTGACTAAGCTTCATATTTGCATCAATTGTTCTGACATGGGTTATATGCATGAGTTCACTTGGTCTATATAATATTTTTCACTAAAATCTTCATATTCCATGTATACATTAACGGGGAAGATCCAAGCTAGAGGGTGCAAATCTTTGGCTGGTGTTCAATTATGTACCCTTAAGCAAGACAATTCGAGAATTTATCGAGATAGTCAAAGGAAGTAAAAAGGTTGTTATATTTGGTATAAATTTTTCTCCATTATAATTTATGGAGGATGCCATTGAAATCATCTAAAAGAAAACCAATAAAGTAGTAGTGGTGTATCCAAATACTAGAGAAAAGTGGGATGGCAAGGAAAAATAGTGGTTACCCTCAAATTGCTTTTCAAATGGACAATTTGGTGTTTCTCTTAAGAGGTGGCAACTTCACATTATGCATGGATGGAGACTTGTTGAATAAAAAAAAGGGATCTTATGACACATTGGATAATTCATGCTTGGCACCTACTTTGAAGTTCTCTCTCAAGGATGTTGAGCTATGAGGATTTGCATATTTAACAAGTGTGAAGGAGGTGTTGATGGATATGAGCTAATCATGTGATGAAGATGTCCAACTTTTCTCGTTTCATATTGTATCTTGAAGGAAAGCTATTAGTGAACAGATATTTTTTAGTCAATGGTCAAGATACCAATCTATGGGCATTTGGCAATACTTGGTCCTTTTTTGTTCTTATAGAGAACCCCCAAGATTATATGTTCATTTCAATAAAAAGATATAAGTTTTACGTTTTTGAGTATTTTGACAGTGATATGTTTACAAGTACAAATGGGGCTAACAAAGATGGACAAGTACCATGGAAAAATTCATAATTTAAAAGTTATAAGTTTCTAATCATTTTTGTAAAAGCGATTTATGTCATTCATTGTAATAAAAAAGAATAGAAAATGAACCTTGTTTCCAAAAAAAATGATGTAAATCCTAACTAAGTAATATTATTGTATTTAAACAATAGTTAAGAGGTAGGGGAGAGGACCGAGTAGTTGTGCACCCTAACTTTGCGCTTCTCAAAATCCTACTTGGAAATTTCAAATCACTTCCAATTTTTTACGGCAGCTTACTTGGCAAGTCCCCTACTTATAACTTTCCTTTCAAGGCCACATCCTCAAATATGATGCCACATCAGCATGCTTTTTGTCAAGGTGTCCAAAAGGCCCAAAAAAAAAAGTGAGACCAATACTTGTACATTCACATCATGGATAGTTGAGCGCTGATGTGGCATCACATGATTGGTTGCTTTTTAGATCAAATGAATACATTTTGTTTAATTATGGATAGTCAAGTCACAACTATTAGACATTATATAAACAACTACTATCACAACTATTGAACATTATATAAATGGATCCTCTCCCCTGATTATAAAGTGGTTAGGGAGTAGTTACTGTTGTCTATTTTCATATTCACTACAAATGGGAAAATAGTCTTTAAGTCTAAAAGATGCATGTTTTAAAGAAGTGGGCGTTAACTCTTTTTCACTAAAACCCTTTTTACTCCTCATATCCATGCAAAAAGGCAAAGAAAGCTTCACGTGAAGGTTTCACATGCATGCAATAGGAGGAGAGAAAAGGCTAGGTAAAGTTTGAGTTACCGAAGAAGATCGAGTCTTTCTAGAGTTTGACAGCCTTTTTTTTACATGATATTTTGCAAAGCTTGCATGGCAGCCAAGCATCAAGGGAGATCCACTGCAGAGTTGATTGGGCTATGTAATGATTTTGAGTTTGTTCAAGCTTCTTATGGTTTATGGAAGTCGAGTTCAGTTAGCTCTTGAGAGAGGCCTTCTTGCATTACCTGGATCTTTTGTTTCTAAGAAACTTCCATACCCTTCATTATCCTTGGATTTGATTTACTGCGCAAGGCATGGCATTGAATAAGAGCAGAACAATGGTGCTTTTCTGGTTGAAGTTGATCAGGTTTAAAAAAAAAACCTGAGATAGCGAGAGTTCGTTCTGAGATTCCCAAAGAAGAGGCTGAAGCCGTGGAGCTTGAAGATGTGAATGAGAACTCTCTAAAATCTGGAACAGATTTGCCCTTTGTTGAAGTTAAGAATATTTCTGCTCATAAGGAAGGAAAATTCAAATCTGGAAACAGGTAACTCTTTGCAGTTAGTAACAGATCCAACATTATAGACCATAGATGATACAAAATTGGCAAATAATACATTGAATTCTGATGGCAGCAGAGAGCACTGGCTACCCTACTCGTGGTTCCAGTAAAGTACATGTAAGTAGTGATGACAAAGCAGCAAATGAAGACATTCTTGAGTTGCAGATTTGAATGGATTGTTGAATGCCACATCGCTAAAGGCTGTTGCAAAATTAAAGGCAGAGAAAATATTGGAACTGTTACAATCTGCTGGGCACAAACCGGATGTTTATGCTTACATTGCAACTATGGAATCTTATAGGCAGCCAAAGAGAATTTCCTGCTGGAGCAGCTGAGATATTTTCTCTCATGTAACATATGGGTTGTGAGCCAGACCAAGCTTCATATAATATTTTGATAGATGCTTACGGAAGGGCAGTACCATCCATAGAGTGTTCAAGGACAACCATTTTAAAACAATTAAAGAGGACAGTCTGCAGAGATCAAGCACTAACAGCAGATATGCACAGTTCATGACAAATAAGGGACAGTCTTTAACTCCTTTTTAAAGCATTCTATTGAAAGGAAGTATAGCATATTGCTAATAAGGGCATATGATGAGGTTATTATGCATGATGAAGTTTTTCAAGGAGTAAAGGACATCATGTTTAAAAGACAGATAAAGATCATTAACATGATGTTTACAGGGCAGTATAAGAGCAGCAATAACAAATATGAGCAGCAATACCGAATATGAGCAGCAATATAATGAATATGAGGAGCAATATTAATGCCATTATGACAGTCATGAGCAGAAATATAACAAATATGAGCAGCAATATAATGAATATGAGCAGCAATATCAATGCCATTATGATAGTCATGAGCAGCAATATAATGAATATGAGCAGCAATATGAAGTGAATGAGCAGCAATATCAATGCCATTATGACAGTCATGAGCAGCAATATAATGAATATGAGCAGCAATAATAAATATAATGCTCAGCAATATCAACTAATGGGCAGCAATCCCAGAAGTTATAGGGCAGCAATCTCAGAAGTTATAGGGCAGCAACTAAAGCACAAAGAAGACAGCAGTTTGAAGAAGGGTTGTGACGCACAGAAAATGGACAACCTTGAGATCTAGAGGGGGCACTCATGTATGAAGGTTCATGTCAAGGGGAATAGAGATCCAAAAGACATTAAAAGTTCAAAGTAAAAGACTGGCATATGCATGAGAATCGCCAAAATAAAGTAGGGACAGTCATTTGAAGTTAACAAGGATAAAGGCAATAAATGAAAAGAGCAGGCCTATCATGAAAGGTAGAGATAGCAGTATCAAGAGGATGCATAACCCTGTTTGTATGTATGCACTTTGGAGGAAGCATTTTGAATGGGCAGTCACCAAGCATGTGAAAATAATTATGAGAAAGGACTGTGGTCTGTCCATTAAAAGGGGCAGAGTGAATGGAGAGTAAAGGTTACAATAGTTAAGGACAGTGACATAAAGGAGTCACAAAGAGTATTCAAGAGTTTTAGCAAGACAATTTGCTATAAACAATCATCAAAGGACAGCGAGAAAGCATGACATTCCCAATTAAAAAATGGTTTTGTAACATGCCCCTTGCTCAACTTAGTAATTTTCCTATGTTTTACCACAAGCGAATTTAATCTAATGGCTAAACTCATAGCAATAATTTTTTTTTCTTTTCAAACAAGATAAAATGGACATAAGATAGCAATTAATTATCCTTCTCATTTCGTTCAATGAAATGTACAATATTTCCAAAGAAATGATTTCATAATCTAGATACAAAATACATTTTTCATCTTTCAAAGAAATAGATACAAGAAACATACATAGCTCATTTGAGCTTCATTGGCACTAGAAATACAATTGATCCAGGAAATCCCCTCTCAAATCTTGGCTCGTTGACTGAGAGGAGAAGCATCACAAGTGATTTTCTGCCATCCTCGGACTAACTGTGGTCCTTCGCACATCTACCACATATGGTAAGATAGCCCTACCCTTCGACGAAGAGCTTTGGTTTGGAAACCACAAAATACTAGCCATTCTTGAGTTGGTGTTGTGTCCTACATAACTAGAACTTTACCATACAACTTTTCTATATTCTACATGTATGAAAATCTTGGGCTAGCATGCTAAAAGGTAACACAATGAACTGACAATGTAACCAGTGGCGAATTACACCACTTTGGCCAAAGTATTCATCACCTAGTACTTCAAGTAGACGACACACGCTCACCCACCATTCTAGCTCGATTTGTTAAGACTATTCATATTATATGCATAGGCAATTCCCTCCATTGGATAATTTTTAACCCCAGGAACAACCTATATATACTAAGTTCACTATGACTCATCTAATAGGTAATACATGTGTTCCCATAATCTACCAATTCAAATCTAGCTTTAGCTATATAGACCCCACTCTGTTGAAGTACTTAACACTATATATATATATATATATATACCCACTCCTTAATATGGAGTATGTACAAACACTTAAGCAATAGAGAATCCAAACTAGAAACAAGTGACTTCAATTTCACATAAGTTGAAAACAATCTTTCCCTAAATACATATTACATTTTCTAAACAAAAACAAGCAATTCAGATAAACATTCCATAATCAACAAGCATAAGAGATTAAGATTCAACATACCTGTGAGTATAAAGCTCCAAATTGATCTAGCTGGTTTCCAATCCCAACCTCCTCAAATCAGCTTGCAGCTTGGCAACAAATCTCTTTCACTCCGCCCAAATATGCTCACAAAATCTCTCAATAAAACTCTTAAAATTTCACTCTCTAACTCTCTCACAAACTCATAAGAAAACAAAGCAACACTCATAAATTAACAACATAGTGCAGATATGTGTCCCTTTGAGGTAAAGAATGCCTCTATCTATACACAAAAATCAACATCTACAGGGTAGAAACAAAGTAAATGAATCGACAACTTATTTGATTTGAATCAACATGGTAAATAAAAGGTGGCAGATTTCTTTGATTTGACTTAGCATGGTAAATAAAAGGTGGCAGATTTCTAACTTAAGACTCAACAAAATAGCACAGTAGGTTGCTTCATTTATAGACAACAAGAATGTATTTAAGATATGCAAGGTAAATAAACAAACAGGTCGACTTAATCCATGCTAGCTTCTACTTGACTTATTCTTCAATTCATTTTGGTTTCCGTTGCTGGTCATGGCTCATAAAACAAACTTCTAAAGCAATGTAGTTATTCATAATTTGGTGCCACATAAACTTCTTATGAGTTGTTTGGTGTTAACAGATAAAAGACCAAGTTAAAGCTTTTAAATGCATTTCAAATTGCTTTCAATACTCTTGACTATGTCTTTAATTATTTCCACACGCCTTCTATTATGTTGCATTCCATTTGCAAAGCATGGTAATTTATGATGAATGTTTATACACTTCCTTTAGTGCACACTCTTTATTGTTGCGCCTAACACTATATAAGATGTGTGTTATATACTATAGTCTGTATAGTATGCACTTTAGCATTTAAAACATCAATGCTTAATATATATTCAACGCTTATTCAAACATTATAATATATATATATATATATATATATATTCTATTATACATATATATACATATATAAATAACTTAACATATATATATATATATGCTTTATTTTTACCATTTACCATTGTTAAACCACTTTAGGAACAAGATGACCCTCAACTTTCTATTTTTTTTGCTCACCTCTTTGGAAAATTCGGTTAAAGAAATCCTCGAGGTTGTCGCTCTCAATCCGAATGATCCGCCTCCCTTTACCGCTACATCAAGGCCTAATCATTAGGCTCTACCAATTTCATCTTGCCCTGTGCCCACCCAAACCTATCTTTGTTGTGCATGTTGAGGAATTGGAACCCCCTAATGTGGTCCCTGTTAATCCTTCCCCTACTGCCTCTGAGGTTTCTAAGAGGAAAACCCCTATACCTGAAATTGGACCCATTTCTAAACATAAGCCCAAACCCCCTTCTAAAAAGAAGGAAAGCAAGGCCAGTTTGGCCTAGTCTAATGCGGCGGCTAGGTTATGTGAGCTAAAAAATAAACCCGTCAGGAAGGACAACAAACTCACAACTAAGAAGGGGAAACAAGTTTCTCAGAGCCAGGTAGACTTGTTGACCTTCGACAGCGAAGGGAGGAGTGTTGATGAAAAAGACTCCAAGAGCAACACCATGGTGACTGCGAGCTTTGAAGTGGGTTTGGAACAAACTAGTGTGAGGAGGTCCCACAAAATGGCGAAGAACAAAAAAGGTGCCTTGGTTGATGAGATTTCTAGTGATTTAGAGTAGACTGGCGGTAGGACTGAAGGAAAAAAAGACATTGTTGAAGAGATGAACGAAGGGTTTGTGGAAGACCATATAATTTTTTTTGACATGAACCAGAAGCTTAAGAAGGACTCCACTCAATCCTCTGATTCTAGAGCTGGTGGGGATGAGGAGATCCAGAGTAGGAAGGGCAAGAACGAGGACCCTGGTGTACTGTAGGAACGGGTCGCTAAACTGGAGCATAAATTCATTTGTCTAGCCCGATTCACTGTTAAAATGATTCACATATCTGTTGTCACTCTGTCTGATGCCATCAAGAAGGAAGTGGATAAAAATTATGAGGGAGAAGGACCAAACTAGATTGGGGACGATGTGTTGAATCTCCTGGTCTAGAAATGGGAAAATATCAATAGTTAGTGCTATAGTTTGGGTTGTGCTAGCGTTTTGTTGTTGATGTGTTGTGTTTGTGTCCTATTTCCGTTATTTTTGGTTATATACTTTTTGATAATGTTTTGAACTAGCTCCTTTTTGGCCCTATGGGCTCTTCGTATAAAAGGTACAACACCCTGCAAATGCTACTTATATAATCAAAAACATGTTAAGTTATTTATATATGTATACAATAGAATATATATGCATATATGGTGCAGGAGCACCCAAGATCTTCAAGGAACACTTCAAGAGTCAGGAGAATGTAGGGGTCATGAAGACCTATCAAGAATATCAGAACATTAATTATGACATTTTGAAGCCTATAATGGCTTTTGAAATGGATGAAAGTATTAAGGGAGTCAAAAGTCCTAAAGGTCCTGATAAGGACCCTAGGACCAAATTGCAATGTAAATGGACCAATAGTGTCCTAAGGATCTAGATAGGTTTACTTGTGTCAAATAAGGTTGAATTGTCAAATTCAATAAGTCTTAGAGGTCTTTAGTTAATAGGAGTTAATAAATTGCAAGTTGGAAATTCAAAATTTGAATACCAACGACTAGTTTTGGTTTTAGGCGGGTAAGTGTTTTTTTGATGATTTAGCACTAATAATGTAATGAAACTGATTCAAATCGGTTGGGGCAGTTAGGGAATGAGTTTACAAACCTGGAGGAATCATTTGTATGGACTGTTGGTTGATGTTGCATTGATTGTATAGACTGCTACAGGAGAAAGCAATAAAACATCAAGTTTTTTTTTGCAATTTTCTTGAGTCTTTTGATGAACTACTAATTTCTATTGAAGATTTGTTCAATTGGATGGTTTAGGGACTTGTATTTACTTGTTTTGAAACCATTTGAATGTTCTGAAAGCAATAGCAATCAATTCTTTGTATATTATAACTGTCTGTCCTTAAGGAAGTGTAGATTTACACTGTTTTTTGGAGTTTCAATGAATGATTGATCCATTTCATGGAGGAATGTGACTAAAACCTATGAAATGGATCAAATTTAACATGTATCATACACATCTAACAGGTTAATGTGCAGGAAGGAAGGAATCTAGGGTGTAAACTGAGTTTTCACAATGCAAAGTACATGAAAGTGGAGGCTAAGGTATAGCAGTGGGAGTTCTGCCTAAACAAGAGGCATGTTTTTGAGTTTGGATTGATTAAGTATGTTGAGTTATTGGTGAAAAGTCCAAGAAAAATTTCTGGAAGTGATTGGAAGGCTAGTTTTCAAGAAGCCCTAGTTTTAGGGGAATTTATTGAGGGTTTTGTGTTTGAGGGTCTAAACAGTGTCATAGAAGACTAAGACCTTGAAAATACTTGGTTTGGAGACATTTTAAGATACTGTTGAAAGTCTTGTAATTTGGAGTTAATATTTGAGTAGGGTTGCTTTGGAAAAGAGGGCTAATTATGCCTTGATTTTGTGAAGACAACAGATTTTGGAAGGGTTAGTCTAAAACAAGTGCCATCAAGGTTTGGGTATGTTGTTTAGCATCATAAACCACAACTGAATCAATCATTATATTGGAGGGTCCTTTGGGGAAGTTGAGTGAAAGTTCAAAAATCCATCGCTAGAGGCCTAGTTGGGTTAGAAGCCTAATTAAGGTGGAAAAGTGGGTTTGCATATAAGACAGAGGTTTGGGGTTTTTTAGTCATTCAAGACAAGTGTAATTGGGTCCCTTAAGAACATTCCTAGGGTTTGGGTCCATAAGAGAAGGTTTTGAGTCACAAGTGACTTATTGAGGCTTATCTCCATAAGGGCGCCTATAATAGAGTTTAAGAGCGCTCCATTGAAATCCTTGTAATCTTTGTGTTTTTCCTAAAGTCCCATCCCCTCTACATCAATATATATATATATATATATCAACTCATACGATTATAAATATACATCATTCAATATTCAAATGCATAAACATATATCCATTACTATCCATATTAATATCGTACATGTATATATATACGTACATACATTTGTATATTTATATATATATTAATATATTTGTATGGACGTTGCCTTCATGTCAATACATACACGTATATCAATATATATACACATATACATATATATTCATTGTATACATACATATACATACATACATACATACATACATACATACATACATACATACATATATATATATATAACATTACCTTCAAGCATGTATAAAAGCAATAATATCAAATGACATATATACACTATATATATACATGTTGCTTTTTCCATTCGATGTTCCCATGCATATGGGTAATCCATCCATAAGCATGCATAGATACGTCTATCTACGTATACTTATGTCTTTACTCATATGTATGTGTATATACATCCTTTGTATAGATCTCATCGATTGTACTCTTAAAGTACTCATAAATACAAAGAAATTCAAACACCTAATTCAAGCATGATCCCACAATCAAAACAAAACCTCCCATAAAAAACAAACCAAGGTATCTAAACTTTTTCCCAAAACTATTGACTTGACTTTACCAATCTAAAAGTGAGTGTGTGAAAGCTCAGTTAGACTCTGTAAGGGTTACTAGACCAAAACTCTTCTCCTGAGTGATACTTCCCCTCTCTTATGGAGGTGTGAAACTGTACCTACAACCAACTTGGCACATTTGCAAAGGTAGTCAATTGATCACAAAGCAATCATTTGAAGTATATATTCTATAGTCAAAATTAAGACATATCTATCATCTGATTGAATCAACCATTTATTCATTATATTTCCAATGATTCATACAAATAAAGTACATTCACATTTATTTCCATCAAAGTTACAAACAAACACACACACACACATATGCAAGTATTTCATCTAGCTAGGTGAAAGTAACTAGGTAAATACACAAAGGGGTGTAACATATTCCCCCCCTTATTAATCATCGTCCTCGATAATCTTATGTGGAAATCATAACACATAATATTTTTTTAAAGAACTCTCAAAAGCATGTAAAACATGTGGAAAATTTTGTTTTATTTTGTTATAATCTCCCCAAGTAGCAAAATCTTCTGAGTATTGGTCTCATTGGACTTTGCACTGTAGAACCTCTCCATTATGTAAGCGAAATTTACACGTTCCGAGCACCTTAACAGGTTTGATTGTTACTACTTCTGGGTCCTATACTTCTAAATCATTCCAATCAGTGACATGATTATCACCTGGTATATACTTCTTTAGGTATGAGACATGAAAGACATTATGCACCTGGGCAAGAGCTGGTGGCAACACAATTGGGTAAGCAATAGGGTTTACTTCCTCTCAAACCTCAAATGGACCTACGTATCATGGAGCTAGTTTGGATAACTTCCCAAACTTGATGGAATGCTTTTGAGGTTTTACTCTCAACAACACCTTTTCCCCTACTTTTAAATTTTCTAGGCACTCTTTTAGAATTTGCATAGCTTTTCTACCTGTCATTGGCTTTAGCTAGTCTTTGCTTAATAATTGCATCTTGCTCTTCCATTTCTGACAATATCTTTCGTCCGAGACTTATCCTATCCTCTAGATTATCCTAGCTTATAGGAGTTTGACATTTCCAACCATACAATGCTTCAAAAGGATCTATCTTAATCACAAAATGATAGGAATTGTTATACACAAACTCCACTAAAGGAAAGAAATCTTCCCACTTGTATTGTTGATCCATGCAATACATTCTCAGTAGGTCTTCTAATAAGTGATTCACCCTTTCAGTTTTCCCATCCATCTCTGGATGATATGCATAACTTATATTCAATTGAGTTCCAAGTGAGGAAAACAAGGTTTTCCAAAACCTAGATGTCACTCGAGCATCCCTATTTGAAATAATCTTTTTAGGAATCCCATGTAATCTAAACACCTCTTGAACAAATTTACGAGCTATGAGAAGAGCTCCACCCGTTAAATTTCAAGGAATAAAATGCGCTACTTTGGTAAGTTTTTCAACTACCACCATAATTCCATTGTGCTTATTCCTTGACATAGGAATACCCTACACAAAGTCCATACTAATGACTTGCCACTTTCTCTCAAGAACATCATGAGGATACAAAAGACCTACTGGGTGATGATGTTCAACTTTCATCCTTTGATACTCTAAGAATCTTGCTACAAATCTAGCAGTGTCTCCTTTCATCCCTTTCCAGAAATATAATGGCTTCACATCAGCCAACATCTTAGTCACACCTAGATGTCCAAAATATGGTGCTTCATGCATTTCATTCCACACCATATTTCAGAACTCTTTAGAATTAGGCACATTAATTCTTTCTTTAAACCTTAACAATCCACTAGGTTCAAAATGAAATCCTTTGTATCTTGCATCTTGTGGATTATCCATAAGTGCTTCCTTAACTTGCTCATAGTACTTTTAAACCTTGAATTTATGTAATGCTTGACTCTTTAAGTCAGTTTGAATGTATACCATTGAGGTGATATGCCTTCTATGACTTAGGGCATCAACAACACGATTCTCTTTTCCCTTGATGTAATTGATATTGAAGTCATAATTAGATATCAACACTAACCATCTCCATTATCGTGAATTCAAATTGGGTTGAGTAAAAAAATACTTAAGACCATGATGATTAGTCTTTAGTTCAAATGGCTTTCCAAGAAAATAATGTCTCCACATCTGCAATGTATGGATTTTTTTTGCGAACTCTAAATCATGTGATGCATAATTTTTCTCATAGGGCTTCAACTTTCTTGATTCATAAGCTATGACCTACCCTTCTTGCATCAACACTCCACCTATTCCTTCTCATGATGCATCTGTGATGACAGTGAAGTCACCCTTCGGATCTGGTACCTTCAATATCAAAGTTGTAGTCAACTTCTCCTTGAGTAGATCAAATGTAGCTTGAAATTTTTCCATCCACTCAAATTTCTTTCCTTTCCTTTACAATGAAGTAATAGGAAAAGCTATCTTGGAAAAGTTTAAAAAAACTTCAGATAGTAGCCAGCCAAACCCATGAAACTTCTAACCTCTGGTACGCTCTTATGTGCTGGCCATTCTAACACTGCTTTTATTTTAGCTCGATCCATTGAAATTCCCTTAGCCAAAATTACGTGACCTAGATATTACACCTTTTGAAGGAAAGTACACTTAGAGAGTTTTCCATATAGTTTATGTTCTCTTAACTGTTGGATAACTATCTCTAAATGTTTGCAATGCTCCTCTTCATCCTTGGAACAAGTTAAGATATCATCCAAGAATACTGAAACAAACCTATCCAAATAATCTCTAGGTTCATAAATGCTACAGGTGCATTAGTAAGTCTGAAAGGTAAGATTTTAAACTCATAATGCCCATATCTAGTTCTAAAGGTAGTCTTGAATATGTCTTCATCTTTGATTCTTAGTTGATGGTAACTTGATCACAAATCAATCTTTGAAAACACATCCACTCCTCGCATCTGATCAAATATATCATCGATATGTGGCAATAGATATTTATTCTTTATCATAAGTTTATTAAGCATCCGATAATCAATACACAGGTTGAGTATCCCATCCTTCTTCACAAAGATCACTGGTGCTCCCCAGGGTGAAACACTAGGTCTTATCAATCCCTTAGATAACAACTATTCCAACTATGCTTTGAGTTCCATTAATTCCATAGTAGTCATTCTATAGGGCACCTTGGATATAGGTTCATATCCTAGTACAATGCCAATAGAGAAATCTAATACCCTCTTGGGATGTAATCTGGGTAACTCATCTAGAAATACGTCCAAAATTTTTCATAAAATGGGACTCCATATCCATTTCCCTAGATTCCACCATTTCTCCATCTTCAATCTCTAAAGAATCTTGTGGTTCAAAATCCATGACATTATCTTGAGGAGTGACTTCCTTGAGTTCTTCTATTTTGACTACAAATAGTTGGCATCCTTTTTTTCTCTAAGAATTTGCATGGAAAAAATCTATCTCAACTTAATCTCTCTTGGAATTCCTTGCAATGTCACCCAATTTCCTAGATCTTCAAGACACTCTACTACCTTGGAATGAAAATCCATGTTGGATCTATGTTTCTATAGCCAATTCATTCCTAGAATGACATCATAAGATCCTAGGGGTGCTATGTACAAGTTTATTTCAGTTGAGAAACTAGGAAGTTCTACCCTGGCTTCGAATAAGCATTGCTTCACTATTGCTCTTGTTTGGTTTGCATACTCAATAACCCAATAATTTTCCATAAATCTAGTTTTTATAGATATTTGATTAGCTACTCTAGGTGAAACTCAATTTTATGTTGCTTCAATATCAATAAGTACAGTTATAGGTATACCAAACAAAATACCTAGAGTTTCTGCTGGCGTGACTTGATATTCAGCTTGTCGATTGTCCAAGGTTGCATGGATCTTTTGTTGGAATGCAGTTCATTGTGGAGGAAGATAATTTATGTTTGCTTGAGATCTTGAAGGCTTATTGGGACATTGAGCGACATAATGATCCCCTCCACAAGTAAAGCATTCTTCTGCGGGTCCCTTCCTTCTTGCAGACTTGTCAAATTTACTGACATTCCCTCCAGTATTGTTGAAATTATTGTTGTTGTTATTTCATCATCGATCTCTTCTTGGTTCATTCTAGTTGGTATAAGATCCCTTATTTCCTTTCCTTTAAGATTTGTGTGCTCCAACAGACTTCCTTGGAACCTAATTTACTTGAGACCCACGAAACTTCTTTTGGTTTCTATTCTCTTAGTGGATTGAAATGGCTTTGAGCTTCTGCTCTTGCTTCATGACCTTTTCATATACCAGATCTATAGTAGTTGGACCATGTACATCCATTTCACCACCAATTGAGCTATTCATCCCCATGATGAACTTTCTAATTCAAAAACGTTCATTCTTCTGGTACATTGGTGCGTACTTCAGAAAATGAGTGAAATTTTCCAAGAATTCATTCATCAACATATCACCTTCTCTCAAAATTTTGAAATTAGTTAATTTTTGGCCATAAAAGAGTTGGGGTAGCCATATTTTTTGAAATATTTCAACAAAATCATTCTAACTTAAATTTAGAGAACTAAGACCCAGTTCCATCTTTTTGTTCATCCACCAGTTAGAAGCTTCTCTCGCTAACCGGAATGCACCCATACAACTTTGGTGACCTTAGAATAGTTTATGATCTCAAAATATTTTCCATTTGAATTAACCAAGCCTCATCTTTATCTTTGTTGGTGCTTCCCTCAAATTCTGGTAGGGTAACTTTTCTCATATCCCTGGACAACTCAGTTGCCACACGTTTTCTTTTACTACTTTCAGATTTGGAAATAAATTCTTCTTCCCTATGTTGAATTGATTGATTAAGGTCATAGGAATTCTCTCCTTCATCGTCATTAGGTATTTCTTCCTCTTCACCTAATGGAACTTCCTATTCTTCTTTTTCTTTCCTTTTCACTTCTTGATCAAGATTTTCTATCCTTGCCCTAGTTTCATCCATGATGGCCAAGATGCGGTCCAACTTGGTTTCAGTATTATCTTAACCTTTTCCAACTTCCTAAATTTCTCAAGGATTATTCCTTGTTCTCTCCATCCTTTCAAGAAAAATTTGTACCTGAAGGTTCATCTATATTAGACCCTATCATGGTTCACTTAATATATATTGAAAACTTTTCAAAAGAGGAAACATTTGCACACAAGAAATTCTATTTTGCTCACAATTTTTGATCTAGAAAATAACTTTTCATTTATTCATAAGGATTTTAATTTTCTTTCATTTACATTGAACAGATGTTCAAGTGGTCAAGAGGAGAGTATCCATTGGATTCACTCTCAGATACATAGCTTAACAGGGTATACCCCTCAAATTTTTGTTCATCTCTAATATGCTCTTCTTTATCCCAAAAAGGATAGTATCCCTTAGATTTATCTTTCAATACATAATTGCAAGGTGCATAACCTTCTAACTCACCACTTGAGGTTATAATAGTTATTTTAGTCATGCATAAAATGATATGATCTCTAAACAACATAGCTGGACTGGTGCTACATTATGAGGGCATATCCCTAGAAAGTGATAGTGAGTCCGATTTTGCTGGAGAGATGGGAGGTAGGTAGTTGAAGTTGGCTTCATTTCTCATCCTTCTCTTCTCTTGGATAATTTGTGATAGAGTGTGACTGATTGTCTTGGTATCACTTAGCTAGATGGCATTGTCATAGTTAGTTCCCTTTATGGTATGAACAAGGGCTTCATTTTCCTTCTTTTCCCTCAGGTAACACTCATTCCTGATTACTGACTTTCTTGCAGTTAACTTGAGATGCACCATCCTAGCACAAGAATTTACCAAACATTAGATTCACATAATGTTGGAAGGGAAAACATAGCGAGCAAATAGGTTCTAGAGCTGAACTTGGTAGCTCTGATACCACGTGTAACATGCCCCTTGCTTAACTCAATAATTTTCCTATGTTTTACCACAAGCAAATTTAATCTAATGGCTAAACTCATAGCGATAACAATTTTTCTTTTCAAACAGGATGAAATACACAAAATATGGCAATAAATTATCCCTCTCATTTTATTCAACAAAATGTACAATATTTCCAAAGAAATGATTTCATATAATCTAGATACAAAATACATTTTCTATTTTTCAAAGAAATAGATACAAGAAACATACGTAGCTCATCTGAGCTTCATTGGCACTAGAAATATAATTGATCTAGGAAATTCCCTTTCAAATCTTGGCTCACCAATTGAGAGGAGAAACACCACTCAAGCACTTTTCTGCCATCCTCAAACTAACTGCGATCCCCCACACATCTACCACATATGGTAAGATGGCCTACCCTTTGATGAAGAGCTTTGGTCTAGAAACCACAAAATACTAGCCATTCTTGAGCTAGTGTTGTGTCCTATATAACTAGAAATTTATTATAAAACTTTTCTATATTCTACGTATATGAAAATCTTAGACTAGTAGGCTAAAAGGTAACACAATGAGCTGATAGTTTAACTAGTGGCGAATTACACCACTTTGGCCAAAAAATTCATCACATGGTACTTCAAGTGGACGTCACATTCTCACCCACCATTCTAGCTTGATTTTTTAAGACCATTCATATTCTATGCATAGGTAATTCCCTCCATTGGATAATCTTTAACCTCAGGAACAACCTATATATATACTAAGTTCACTATGACTCATCTAATAGGTAATACATGTGTTCCCATAATCTACCAATTCAAATATAACTTTAGCTATATAGACTCCACTCAGTTGAAGTACTTAACACTATATATATATATATATGCCCACTCCTTAATATGTAGTATGTACAAACACTCAAGCAATAAAGAATCCGAACTATAAACAAGTGACTTCAATTTCACATAAGTTGAAAACAATCTTTCCCTAAATACATATTATGTTTTCTAAACAAAAACAAGAAATTCAGATAAACATTCTAGAATCAACAAGCATAAGGGATTAAGATTCAACATGCTTATAAGGATAAAGCTCCAAATTGATCTAGTTGGTTTCCAATCCTAACCTCCTCAAATCAGCTTGCAGATTGGCAACAAATCTCTTTCACTCCTCCTAAATACCCTCACAAAATATCTCAATAAAACTCTTGCAAATTCACTCTCTAACTCTCTCACAAAACTCAAAAGAAAATATATCAACTCTCATAAATTAACAACATAGTGTAGATATGCGTCCCTTTGAGGTAAAGAATGCCTCTATTTATACACAAAAATTAGCATCTACAGACTAGAAACAAGGTAAATGAATCGAAACTTCTCATCTTATTTCTTTCAACTCAGCATGGTAAATAAAAGGTGGCAGATTTCTAACTTAAGACTCAACAAAATGGCTTAGCAGGTTGCTTCATTCATAGAAAGCAAGAATGCATTTAAGATATGCAAGGTAAATAATCAAACAGGTTGACTTAATCCATGCCAGCTTCTATTTGACTTATTCTTCAATTCATTTTGGTTTCCATCGCTAGACATGGATCATAAAACAAAATTCTAAAGCAATGCATTTATTCATAATTTGGCGCCACATAAACTTCTTACTCGTTTTTTGGTGTTAACGGATAAAAGACCAACCAAAGCTTTTACATGAATTTCAAATTGCTTTGAATACTCTTGACTATGTCTTTAACTATTGTCACACGCCTTCTATTATGTTGCGTTCCATTTGCAAAGCATGATAATTCAAGATGAATGTTTATAGCGTTGCCTTTAGTGTGTGCTCTTTATTGCTTTGCCTAACATTATATAAGATGTGCACTATATACTATAGTCTGTATAGTATGCACTTTAGCATTTAAAACATTAGCACTTAATATATATTCAACGCTTATTCAAACATTATAATTTAGCAACAATAATATATATATATAACTTAACATGTGTTTTATATATATATATATATATCAAGTCATACGATTATAAATATACGTCATTCGTTATTCAAATGCATAAACTTATATCCATTACTATCTAAATTAATATCGTACATGAATATATATACATACATACATTTGTATATATATATTAATATACTTGTATGGACATTGCCCTGACGTCAATACATACATGTATATCAATATATATATGCACATATACATATATTTTCATTGTATACATATATGTATATATACCATTACCTTCAAACATACATAAAAGGAATAATATCAATTGACATATATACACTAAATATATATACACATCGCTTTGTCCATTCGACGTTCCCATGCATATGGGTAATCTGTCCATAAGCATGCGTAGATACATTTATCTAGGTATACTTATGTACATCTTTACTCATGTGTATGAGTTCATCGTAGACATGTGTATATACATCCTTTGTATATAACTCATCAATTGTATTCTTAAAGAAGTACTCATAAATACAATGAAACTCAAACACCTAATTCAAGCATGATCCCACAATAAAAAAAAAGCCTCTCCATAACAAAAAAACCAAGGTATCTTACCTTTTTCCTGAGACTATTGACTTGAATTGACCAATCTAAAAGTGAGTGTGTGAAAGCTCAGTTAGACTCGTTAAGGGTTACTAGACCAAAACTCTTCTCCTGAGTGATACTTCCCCTCCCATCCGGAGGCGTGAACCTGTACTTGCAACCAACTTGGCACATTTGCAAAGGTAGTCAGTTGATCACAAAACAATCATTTGAAGTATATATTTTATAGTCAAAATTAAGACATATATGTCATCCAATTGAATCAACCATTTATTCATTATATTTCCAATGATTCGTACAAATAAAGTATATTCACATTTATTTCCATCAAAGTTATAAACACACACACATATGTAAGTATTTCATCTAGCTAGGTAAAAGTAACTAGGTAAATACACAACGAGGTGTAACATTTCCCCCCCTTGTGAATCATCGTCCCCGATGATCTTATGGAGCAAACATAACACATAATATTGTTTTCAAGAACTCTCAAAAGCATGTAAAACATGTGGAAACTTTTGTTCTAATTCAGTATAGTCTTCCCAAGTAGCAAAATCTTCTGAGTACTGGTCCCATTGGAATTTGCACTACAAAACTTCTTTATTACACAAGTGAAGCTTACGTGTTCTGAGCACCTTAACATGTTCGATTGTTAGTACTCCTGAGTCTTGTACCTGTAAAGCATTCCAATCAATGACATGATTATCACATGGTATATACTTCTTTAGGTATGAGACATGAAAGACATTATGCATCTAGTCAAGAGTTGGTGGCAATGTAATTTGGTAAGCAACAGGGTTTACTTCCTCTAGAATCTCAAATGGACCTATGTATGGCAGAGCTAGTTTGGATAACTTCCCAAAATTGATGGAACTCTTTTGAGGTTTTACTCTCAACAACAACTTTTTCCCTACTTCAAATTTTCTAGGTACTCTTTTAGAATCTGCATAGCTTTTCTACCTATCATTGGCTTCAACTAGACTTTGCTTAATAATTCCAACTTGCTCTTCCATTTCTGACAACATCTCTGGTCCAAGACTTATCCTATCCACTATCTTATCCCAACTTATAGGAGCTCAATATTTTTGACCATACAATGCTTCAAAAGGAGCCATCTTAATCGTAGAATGATAGGAATTGTTATACACAAACTCCACTAAAGGAAAGTAATCTTCCCACTTGTATTGCTGATCCATGCAATACATTCTCAGTAGGTCTTCTAATACTTGATTCACCCTTTCGGTTTTCCCATCCGTCTTTGGATGATTTACAAAACTTATATTCAATTGAGTTCCAAGTGAGGAAAACAAGGTTTTCCAAAACCTAGATGTCACATGAGCATCCCTATCTGAAATAATCTTTTTAGGAATCCCATGTAATCTAAACACTTCTTGAACGAATTTTTGAGCTATGACTTGAGCTCCATTTGTTAAATTTCCAGGAATAAAATGTGCTACTTTGGTAAGTTTGTCCACTACCACCATAATGGCATTGTACTTATTCCTTGACATAGGAAGACCCTGCACAAAGTCCATACTAATGACTTGCCACTTTCTCTCAAGAACATTATGACGATATAAAAGACTTGTTGGGTGATGATGTTCAACTTTCACCCTTTGACACTCTAAGCATCTTGCTACAAATCTAGTAGTGTATCCTTTCATCCCTTTCTAGAAATATATTGGATTCACATTAGCCAACATCTTAGTCACACCTAGATGTCTGGAATATGGTGCTTCATGCATTTCTTTCCACACCCATATTTCTCAACTCTTTAGAATTAGGCACATAAATTCTTCCTTGAAACCTTGACAATCCACTAGGTTCAAAATGAAATCCTTTGTACCATGCATCTTGCGGATTATCCATGAGTGTTTGCTTAACTTTTTCATAGTACTTTTCAACCTTGGATTTCTGCAATACTTGACCCTTAAAGTCAGTTTGAATGTATACCATTGAGGCAATATGCCTTCTACGACTTAGGGCATCAACAACCTGATTCTCTTTTCCCTTGATGTAATTCATATTTGTAATAACCCAACCAAAATTATTACTTATTTAATATTATTGTAAATGACACATGAATATACTCCAAATTAAAAAGACATAACTAGTGGCTAAACTCAATCATAGCTACACATGTCCATTTAAAATGAGTCAAGATTCATATATTCACTTCAATAGTCAAATTACAATATCAGGTTTGACTTGGCTCCTAAGGCCACGAAGTCATTACATTGTACACTTTTCATCAAATACGTGAATGTATTATATCAAGTTACATCTTAGACTAAAATAGTCTTTTGAACAACTAAGGTTCTTCTTTGACGCTCACCTCCACTGGTGGACAAGAACTTGGTTGAAGCACTTTACCTCCCAACCACGAAGCTTACGCTTCTTCGGTATTCTTCCAACTTGAAGAAAGCCCAACCTTGCATGAAAGTTTATCAAGAGAACAATCTGTAAGGTGGAATCTAGTGTGTGCCCATACATTAACATGCAATTTTCTATCTACAAGTTAGAAAAGAAAATGCAAGATCTATGCTAGGAATGGTAGAGAGCGAATTCACAAAGTTCATACATGCATAATGAACTATATTGCTTGGCCAAGCATAATAAATGTGTTGCAACAATAGTAAAATAATAGGTTTTGGTAAAAAAAACCTACTCTTTGAACTCCATTTCGGCATTCGTCCTGGAAGGTAACTTTCTACTAAGCATCACATAACAACTATCTACCCTCTAGCAGCATCTACCCTCTAGCAACATCTACCCTGATGTGCTCTAGTCAACTAAGGTATCACTGTTCCATTCAAAATATTCTTTCACACATATTTTCAAAAGAAGAATTAGATTCTATTTCACTCTTTGAACAAAAAATAGATATTGTGATTCAATGGAGTAATTCAATCAATCAGTCATATCATTCTTATGACTATTATATACTTCTCTTCATAAGTATTTTTCATTTAAAAATGAACTAAGAACAAAAGAAGGTATGTCACAACTATGTGTATGTAAATAGACGAGGTCTATCTGTATACACATATATGTGTCTACTTAAGTTTTAGATTTGTGCATACATTTTTAAATAAAACATTTAAATTAGATTGCAATCATAAAATAGTATTCCATTTGATGTTTCTTGTCAAAAATGAAGAATCAAAACAAGTATATGTTAATAGTTTCACACATACTGTTATATCATTCTCACAACTGTGAC
The DNA here is from genome assembly GCA_007258455.2 of Sequoia sempervirens. Classification (NCBI taxonomy): domain Eukaryota; kingdom Viridiplantae; phylum Streptophyta; class Pinopsida; order Cupressales; family Cupressaceae; genus Sequoia; species Sequoia sempervirens. The sequence goes on along the minus strand of VDFB02256738.1, from coordinate 101,679 downwards.
ATTCTAACATAGTTGTTTAGATATGAACATTCATTGTTTAAATGAAGCAAGTACTTTTCCTACTAAATAGTTATAAGACAAGTTGTTTACATATCAACATTCAAACTGTTTGAACAAAACAAGTATTGTTTCCTACTAAACAGTTATAAGACAAGTTGTTCACATATGATCATTCATTGTTTGAACATAACAAGTACTGTTTCCTACTAAACAGTTATAAGACAAGCTATTCACATATATTCAAAGTTGTTCCCAAGTAAACAGTTTAATGGGAAAGACTATTTCAGCTACAAAGATAACTTTAATCAACAAAAATATGTCATTTACAAAAGATTATTCACTGTTTACATCATTGCAATACTATTTTAGATTAAATAATTACATTTAATGATAAAAAATATCATTTTTTCAACAGAACATACACTGTTTGCAATTTTTTATTGTTGTTTCAAGCTGTTTTGATGCTATGTGGCAACTTTACATTTAATTGTTCACTATTTTTAATACAGAACGAGTTGATCCACAATGAATTGAAAATAAATAATGTTGTTTTGTTAGTAACAATACTATTTACAACTTCTCTTTTTTCAACTTTCAAGCAAGCCAACAAATTTCTCTAACAATCAAATAGCCCTTTTTATACATAAAACAAAATGTCTAATATTCAGATCTTGAACAATTTTTATTTATGAAAATTCATTGTGCAACTTAATAATTTAAAGAATCTAAGTTGGTCATGCTTGTCGAGGTAAAACATAAACAAGTATTTTAGTCAATATCAAGACATGGAAATTTTGAGTTCTAGTAGAACTCATGCCTTTTCGATTTTTTTCTACAAACATTCACAAATCACTCTAAATAGACCATTCATATTGGTTTGGTGCTTTTCCTCAATAACATGCATAAAATCAACCTTAAAGATATGTTGGTCTCACCTCTAAAATTGACATGCAAGAATCTTAGATGCAAGGAAAGCTTCCCTTTGATCTTATAAACTGAATCTCTCTTGGGTTTATTAAATTTTAACCCGAATTTCACCACCTTTCCCTCTAGAATGAGGTGGCATATTAATATAAAGAATACAACTTGAGCATATGTTTTTGTTTCATCATATCGGCCCAACCGATATAAAGAATATGAAACATATTTAAAGAAAAAATCACAGGGTAAATACCCTTTAGGGGGATCGATGGTTGATCCACAATTTTTTAATCATCATATGAAAATAAAGAGTTAGAATAGAGACTCTGATCAGCCATTAAATGGCTAGCACAAGGTGCGTGCTTAAGACAATCATAATTTTGATAAATCTAAGGCTTATCCTAGCCATGTAAGTTGGCCACATGGCTTCAAAATGAAATACATATAGTATCGGCCATAGGTCAGGCATCCCAAAGCTAGGGTCGATACCACTTAATTCAGCTTAAGGTCGAGGTTTCAATAGGAATACATTTTACAGTGAAAATATGCAATTGACTAAATGGTAAAATCCATCATTCATACAATGAATAAAATCTATTAAAGAAAAATCAAAATTTTCTTACTATGTAATTCAGTTTACCTAATAAATCAAGCTTTGTGGGAGTCTATTTTTAAAAAATTTCCCTCGCCCACAAGCTCTCTTTCTGCTTTTTCCTTCGAATTCACCTCTTTCTTTGCCCCCCAATGTTGTGTGTTTAAAGATGGAAACCATTAAAGATGGAAACAACATGGTTATTTTTGCATGCCACCGGCAAAGGCATTATTTCCTTACCACCGACTACTACTCATTTGAATATTTCCATTAATATCATAGAGTACCACGTTCTTTTGATTCTTTTAATAGTCCGATATTAGTATATTATCGGTTACCGAATTTAAATTCGATATATATATGTGTGTATCTTAATGGTTTCAATCTTATTTACCATGTTTTCAAATAATATAATTACATATATATATATATATGTGTGTGTGTGTGTGTGTGTGTGTATTGCATTTATTTGCATACATGTATATATATTTATACATTCTTGTAAAAATTGCTTGTTTAGAAAAGCCTATAAGTTCCATATGCTATCATTCGGATCAAGTAAGGAGCTTTAATTTCATCTCAAGCATCCATATATGAAATCTCTTATCTTTTTCTTCAAAACAAAAAGTTTAAATAGAAAATTTAATCTACAAGTCATTCACTTTCATTCACTGGAACAATGAAGTTACGTTCTTCTATATATGCAAAATAGTTCAAATGCAAGTCATCATGCCATTTGTGGTGTGTGCACCCAAATTCTAATTGGATTACCGTTCGATCGAACTAAACAATCCTACTTCAACCTTGTTCTCATCCTTCAACCTGTCACCCTACAACTACACACACTTGCACTTGCAAATTGATCAGTAACGTTCAATTCTTGAAAACTTATAAAATAATTTCCAAAATTTTCATTTAATATACATTGAATTTATTTAATAATTCAATTTCCATAATATAATAAATATGCCATAAAATTGGGTTATAACATCCTTCTCCTTTTGGAAGAGACATCGTCTTGATGTCTAGTAAGTTGAAATAATAGAACATCATATCAAATTGAACATACATGTCTTTTTCAACATCACATCGAAATATATATGTCTATTTCAACATCTCATTAGAATATATATGTCTATTTCAACATTAGAATGTATATGTCTATTTCAACATCACATCAATATATATATGTCTATTTCAACATCTCTAATCAGAATATATATGTCTATTTCTACATTGGAATATATATGTCTATTTCAATATCAAATCAATATATATATATATATATATATATATATATATATATATATATATATATATATATATATATATATATATATATATATATATATATATATATATATATATATATATATATATATATATACATTTCAACATCAAAATTTTAAAGCATGAAATATCATAGTATCTCAATTCAAAAAATTTCAAACAAAATTATTGAGTTTCTTTTTCAAGAAAGTAGATGTGGAAAGGAGCATTCTATTTCTTCCACATCCTCCCAAGTAGCATTGTCCTCTGAATACTGATCCCATTGGACCTTAAACTGAGCAATATCTCTACTCCACAACTTAACGTTGCGTCTATCTAAAATTCTAATGGGCTCCACTAGCACCACTCCTGGATCCTGTACCTACAAGGATTGCCAATCAAGCACATGAGTCACATCAAGATGATATGGCTTAAGCAAGGAAACACGAAACAAAATATGAAGTAGAGCCAGAGTAGGTGGTAGAGCTAGTCTATAATCAACTGGGTTAATCACTCCTAAGACCTCAAATGGTCCCACATATCTTGGGGCCAACTTGGAAGACTTTCCAAAAGCAATAGAACTTTTATGAGGTTTAACTCTCAAGAAAAAAATATCCACTATTGCGAATTGTCTAAGAGTTCAGTTCTTGTCGGCATAACTCTTCCATCAAATTTTTGCTTCTTTCAATCTACTCTTAATGACCCTCATTTTTTCTGCCATTTCCTTAAGCATTTCAGGTCCTACTATGATCCTATCCTCTAATTTATCCCAACTGATGGGGGTACGACACTTTCGACCATACAAGGCTTCAAATGGTGCCATGCCTAAGGATGTATGATAGGAATTGTTGTAAGAAAACTCTACCAAAGGAAAATATTCTTCCCACTTATACTGTTGCTCCATACAATACATTCAGAGGAGGTCTTCGACTACCTGATTCACCTTTCTATCTTCCCGTCAGTCTGAGGATATCTAAAACACCTTGATGGCTCACTCAAGAATATGCCTTTGAGATTCCAATGCAAAGATGATTGAAATATATCTAAGGGGAATGTCCTAGATGCAAATAATTGATAAAAGAGATTGAATACTAATGCACAACTATTAAAATGAACTTTGTTTGAAAACACACTATGATATGCAAAATGAACTAAAAATGCAAACAAACAGTAACAAGAATTAATGAAACTGAAGAGGTGCACCTAGAAACTAGAAAGAAATGTAGAGGAGCTCTGGAATCCTACAAAAATCACTGTTGAATCCCACTGGGACACTTACGTGAAGATGGGTGGCTTAGTCCTGATTCAGGGAAATTCTGTCGGAATAGGTTTTAGACAAAAGGGTATTGAGAATTACAAAAACCACTTTTCAGGCCTGGCAACGGGACTAATACACCACTGATGGAGACTTATTCCACTTTCAAATTTCAAGAATTTCAAAGGTGCAATCTATAGCTCTCAATTTGCACTTCAGCTCCTGATAGGTTTCCAGATCCAAAACTGCAGAATATGAACTGAAGGTGTTCTCCAAGCTTCCTTTAGGGATTTGACCACTTTGAATGACTTTGAAAAATTGTTGACAACTTTTCACACCTTTCTCTTTGAAAAATCTACAGTGAAGACTTGCAAAACACATGCAAAGAGGGGAAAAAGTGTTAAGAGTTAGTGAATAGGGGTTTGCCTTGGTCAAACCTCAGTTTGGTAATTAATCCCTTAAAAATGAAATGAAATGAAAAGAGAATGATGAATGAACAACATGAAATCCTAAAAATCATCAAACCCTTGAAGTAGAAATTTGAAGATATGCAAGTAGAAGCTCCAATGGATGTATGCTTGAAAATGCCTAGAATGATTGATTGAATGATGGAATGCTTGACTGAATGAATGAGCGAATGAATGAGTGAATGGGTGAATGAATTGGGGGTGAAATGAGAGGGAAAAACCCATATTTATACATGATTATGCAAAATTTCCTGAAAATACTACATCACAGGATGACCTCAAGGCTTAGAGAATAATATCCTGCCAAAAATTTGAAATAATTTTGATTTTTGAGCCAAATGGGATTCATTTCGCCCCTGGTGGTGAATGGGTCCCACTTAGGAATTTTAAGTGGGTGTCAAGAATTAAGACGCATTAAATGATGTTTAATGGGATTATTCTCAAAAAATACACTTAAGGCCTGCAAGTGTATAATGGGCCCAATTAAGCATAAGAAAGGGTCAAATTATTGATGACAAGCCTAGAAAAGTGTGAAAGTTTGTTACAACACTTTGAAATAAGGCTTGGTAAGTGATAAAAAGAGGTTGTTTAAGTGAATTATAGTAAAAAGGTCCTAAAAAAGTGTGAAAGTGGGTTACAACACTTCACAACACTTTTACAAGGCATCATAAAGTTCTTATTGATTCACAAGGGTCTAAGATCTAATGTGAATGTGTTGACCACATTACAACTTTAAATCAAGACAAAACTAGGCCAACATCCATAAGAAAGACCCAAATGAGTGTGAAAATGTCCAAAGATACATTTTTCTATGCGACAACAACATTCAAGGTCATCCTAAACCTTGAGGTCCTTCGTGTGTCCCTATCATAAATGATAGTCTATGGCACTCCATGCAAGCAAAAGATCTCCTATACAAATTTCTTAGCTAGGGTCAATGATCCATCTTTAAGGTTTCTAGGAATGAAGTGCACAACCTTGGTTAACTTATCAATCACGACCAAGATAACATCATGCTTGTTTTTTCTCAATGGAAACCCTTGTACAAAATCCATACTGATCACCTGCCATTTATACTCAGGTATGTCATGAGGATACAATAACCTAGATGGATGTGCATGCTCAGCCTTGAATCGCTAGCACTCCAAGCATCTGGCTATGTACTCCACTACATCCTTCTTGAGTTTAGGCTAAAAATATAGAGTCTCCAACTCCACGATCTTCTTGGATACTCTGGGGTGTCCTAAATATGGCGCATTGTGAACTTCTTCTAAAACCAACTTCCTTAGCTCTCTAGAGTTAGGAATATACATCCTTCTTTGATATCTCAAAATACTATATATTGGTTTGATCTCATACCTGTTGAATTGATGATCTAAAGGATTTACTACTAGGGTGCTCTTCACTCTCTCATAGTGCTCATCCCCTAGTAGGTTCAGAATCACTTGCTATATCAAGTTAGACCTTGTTGAGATCATGGTTGTCATATGTCTTCACCTACTAAGAGCATCAACCACTCCGTTCTCTTTCCCTTTTTATATATTCAATTCCAAATTAATACTCACTAAGGAATTCCAACCACCTTCTTTGTCGCACATTAAGGTTTGGATGGGTAAATATGTATCTCAATCCTAAGTGGTCTATCTTGAGTTCAAATGGATTTCCCAAAATATAATGCATCCACATATGTAAGGCATGAACTATGGCCGCCAATTTGAAATCATGAGGTGCGTAGTTCACTTCATGTTGCTTGAGCTTCCTTGATTCATATGCTACCACTTGTCCGTCTTGCATTGATATCGCTCCCAATCCTTCTCCTAAGGCATCTGTGATTACTGTGAATCCCCCATTAGGATTAGGGATGGTTAGCACTGGTGTTGTCTTGAGCCTCTCCTTTAGGAGTTGGAATGCTTGCTTGCATTTCTTGGTCCATTCAAACCATGTTCCCTTCCTTTGGAGTGAGGTAATAGGAGATGTAATATGGGAGAACCCTTGCACAATCTTCCTATAGTATCTTATGAGGCCCATGAAGCTACAAAATTCTGACACAGTCTGAGGCACTGGCCATTTCATAATTGCCTTGATCTTCTCAGGGTCTATGGAGACTCCTTCAACTAAAATGATATGGCCCAAATAGTGCACTCTGTCCTAATAAAATGAACACTTGGACAATTTCCCAAGAGTTTCCTTTCTCTCAATCGCTAAAAGACTATCCTCAAATTTCTATCATGCTCTTCGATAGTCTTTGAGTAGACTAGAATGTCGTCAATGAAAATTAGAATAAAATCATCCAAGAAGTCTCTAAATACACTATTCATGAGGTTCATAAAGGTTCTTGGTGCATTAGTTAAACCAAAAGGTACCACTATGAACAAAATGTCTTCTTCCTTAATTCTCAAATGATGGTACCCTAACCTGAGATCAATTTTGGAGAACACCGTTGCTCCTTTCATCTGGTTAAACAACACATCAATCCTCGAGAGTGGATACTAGTTCTCTATGGTCACCTTGTTCAACATCTGATAATATATGCATAGACACAAAGTTCCATCCTTCTTTTTTACAAAAATAATCGGCACTCCCCAAGGAGACACACTGGGCCTTATAAGTCCCTTTTCCAACAATTCCATTAGTTGGGCCTTCAACTCATAGTGTTCTGTGGTGGTCATCCAATAAGGTGCCTTGGATTGAGGCTCAACTCCCAGAACCAGGTCGATAGAAAAAATAAATTCCCGCTTTGAAGGAAACTTCATAAGTTCATCAGGGAATACATCTTGAAATTCCTAAAGAATAGGATAATAATCTAAATATGGTTCCTTGCTGTCAGGATTACTAACATGCATCGCAAAAATTGTGCCCCCCTTTCAACGAGCCTTCTTGAGTTGCATCACAAAATTCTATCTAAGCTGTAAGGGTCTCTACATCCCACAAACCTCAACTAGGTTCCCATTATCATCCAGACAATTGACCACCTTATACTCACAGTTCACTATATCCTTATACTCAGTTAAACAATTTATTCCCAAGATTACATCATATGAGGCTGAAGGTGCCACATATAGGCTGAGCTAAGTTTGAAAGGTTGGAAGCTCTAACTCACTACAAAAGAGACATGTATCTACCCTCCGCTTTGCTTGATTACCATATTGGATTATCCATGAATTTTCCATGTATCCAAGTCTAATGGGTATCTTGGATATTATTCTAGTATCTATAAAACATTCAATAGCTCTAGTATCAATTAGGATAGAGATAGATTGACCATAGAGCTTACCCATTAGATGGATTGGCGATGCCTGATACTTTGCCTGTTTGTTATCCACTACAACGTGGATCTGGTGATGCTGGGTTTGTTGATAGCTTCCTTCCCTCCATGAATTCGACCGCTGAGGACAATTTGAGGCATAATGATCATCTCCACAAGTATAGCATCCATTTTGAGGCCCTTTGCGACCTCATGGCTTGTCCTCTCTAAATCCTTTCTACTTATGATCATCCTTTCCCTTGCCTTTGTTCACTTTCTTGTTCTTTCCACCATTACCATCTTCACCCTTCTCCTGTGATTCACTTCCCCTCTTGAGATTTTGGATATGATGGCTCTTGTCTCCCTTATGAATTTTCTTCTTCCCATACCATGACTTAGAATTTGAGTTGCTGCGAAGATTGGATAGTTGTTGCAGCTTTTGTTCTTGTTTGGTGGCTCTTTGGAAAAATTCATTCATGGTTTGAGGTTCACACAAATCCACTTTAGCTCCTATGTGAGGTTTGAGCCCCATTATAAATTTCCAGATACAAAATTGTTCATCTCCCTGATACTGGGGCACATACTTCAATAGGTTGGTGAACTATTCCCAATACTGAATCATAGTCATATTTCCTTGGGTTAGATTCTAAAATTTTGTCACTTTCTTGTCAAAGAAAAGCTGCAGTAACCATCTCTTCCTGAAAGCTTGGAGGAAGAGTTCCCAAGTGATTTCATCAAGGTAAAGATTTCATTCTAACTTCTCATCATCCCACCAAGTTGTTGCTTCACCTGAGGGTTGATTCGTAGCCCAGGTCGTCTTAGTCTATTCAGAAAGGTTACAGAGCCCAAAGTATTTTTCCATTTCTATAATCTAAGCCTCGGCTCCAGTTCTGATAACTTTACCATCGAACTTGGGTGGTGCTACTCTTTTGAGGTATTTTCCAAACTCTTCCTTAATTCTTCCTCATGGACCTACCCCTGGACCATCACCTCCTCGATTGAATTCTACATTCTTGTGGTCCCGGTCCTCGCGTGCCACTCAAACTTCTTGCTCTATATGATCCATGTGAGATTCTTGTTGATTCAGAAGCTCTAAAATTTTCTCCAACCTCTTATTAGGTTCATTATCAGAACCACTACCACCCCCGTCTTGCCTGGTGGTCACCATGTTGTCTCACACTTATCTTGTAACACATTCACGTTTATCACATCTCAACACTAAGTTCTACGAATAAATGTTCTTATGCTACATTGCATAATTTCTCATATGCGTACATCCCTCATTCTAGAAGACATACACATTCATGCATAATACACACATTTTAGAGTCCTTCATTGATCACACCAAAAAAATATCATCTGATTTTATTTATATTAGGGTGAGTCAATAGACCCTTATTTACAATAGGCTTTGAGTTACATCATTCTAAAATATCAACATCAGAAAGAGGAAATTCCTCAGGGTCCTCATTTGAGTTTACATCAAACTTTATAGAAGAGGATGGTTGAGTATGCAGGCTCTCCTTTAACTCTTTAGTCAACAAGGGTGCATTTGGTTCACACCCTAGAGGCCAGTCCTAGATTGTGGAAAGCTTTTTGATCTTAGCGGTTCACTTCTCCTCAATTTTCATGCCTCTCTCTAGGTTGAGTCATGTAAGAGCTTGAGTTAGAGTTTTGTCATCGAGAATTTTTGATTGAACCTCCATCTTGGCGTTTTCTTCCTTTACGTCATTCTTATGTGAGGTTCTAACAATTTTCCCTTTCCTTCATCCTACCTTTGACCTTACTATTCCTGCATTCAATTCAGGTTTGGTCAATTCTCAAGACATCCAAATTTTGGGTCAAAGGTCAACTACCCTAGTCAACTGTGGTAGACTCAAAGGCCTAGAGTTGAACCCTAAGCTCTAATACCAAATGTAATAACCCATCCAAAATTATTATTTATTTAATATTATTGTAAATGACACATGACTATACTCCAAATTAAGAAGACATAACTAGTGGCTAAAGTCAATCATAGCTACACATGTCCATTTAAAATGAGTCAAGATTCATATATTCACTTCAATAGTCAAATTACAATATTAGGTTTGACTTGGCTCCTAAGGCCACAAAGTCATTACATTGTATACTTTTCATCAAATATATGAATGTATTATATCAAGTTACATCTTAGACTAAAATAGTCTTGTGAACAACTAAGGTTCTTCTTTGACACCCACTTCCACTAGTGGACGAGAACATGGTTGAAGTGATTTACCATCCAACCATGAAGTTTATGCTTCCCTGATATTCTTCCGAATTGAAGAATGCCCGACCTTGCACAAAAAGTTTAGCAAGAGAATAATTGCAAGGTGGAATTTGGTGTGTGCCCATATCAACATGCAATTTTCTATCTACAAGTTAGAAAAGAAAATGCAAGATCTATGCTAGGAAGGGAAAAGAGTGAATTCATAGAGTTCATATTCCATAATGAACTATATTGCTTGGCCAAGCATAATAAATGTCTTGCAAAAATAGTAAAGAATAGGTTTTGGTAAAGCAAACCTATACTCTTTGAACTCCATTTTGGCACCCGTCTTGGAGGGTAAATTTCTACTAAACATCACATAACAACTATCTACCCTCTAGCAACATCTACCTTGAAGGTATCACTATGCCATTTAAAATATTCTTTCACAAATTTTTTCAAAAGAAGAATCAGATTCTAATTCACTCTTTAAATAGAAAATAGATTCAATGGAGTAATTCAATCAATCAGTCATATCATTCTTATGACTATTATATACTTCTCTTTATAAGCATTTTTCCTTTAAATATGAACTAAGAACAAAAGAAGGTATGTCACAAGTATGTGTATGTACATAGACGAGGTCTATGTGCATACACATATATTTTCCTACTTCAGTGTTAGATTTGTGCATACATTATGAAATAAAACATTTAAATCAGATTGTAATCATAAAATAGTATTCCATTTGATGTTTCTTGTCAAAAATGAACAATCAGAACAAGCCTATGTTAACAATTTCACACATACTATTATATCGTTCTCACAACTATGACATTCTAACATAGCTGTTTACATATGAACATTCATTGTTTAAATGAAGCAAGTACTGTTTCCTACTAAACAGTTATAAGACAAGCTGTTTACATATCAACATTCATTGTTTGAACAAAACAAGTACTATTTCCTACTAAACAATTATAAGACAAGATGTTCACATATGATCATTCATTGTTTGAACAAAACAAGCACTTTTTCCTACTAAAAAGTTATAAGACAAGCTATTCACATATATTCAAAGTTGTTCCCAACTAAAAAGTTTAATGGGAAAGGCTGTTTCAGCTACAAAGATAACTTTAATCAACAAAACAGTGTCGTTTACAAAAGATTATTCATTGTTTATATTATTACAATACTATTTCAGAATATACAGTTACAGTTAATGACATAAAATATCATTTTTCCAATAGAACATACACTGTTTGCAATTTTTTATTGTTGTTTCAAGCTGTTTTGGCGCTATGTGGCAACTTTACATTTAATTGTTCACTATTTGTAATACATAATGGGTTGCTCCACAATGAACTAAAAATAAATAATGTTGTTTTGTTAGTAACAATACTATCTACAACATCTCTTTTTTTAACTTTCAAGCAAGCCAAGAGATTTCTCTAACAATCAAATAGCCTTGTTTATACATAAAACAAAATGTCTAATATTAAGATTTTGAACAATTTTCATTTTTGAAAGTTCACTGTGCAACTTAATAATTTAAAGAATCTAAGTTGGTCATACTTGTTGAGGTAAAGCTTAAACAAGTATTTTAGTCAATAACAAGACATGAAAGTTTTGAGTTTTAGTAGAACTCATTCCTTTTCAAGTTTTTTTCTACAAACATTCATAGATCACTCTAAATCGACCATTCATATTGGTCTGGTGCTTTTCCTCAATAACATGCACAAAATCAACCTTCAAGACATGCTGGTCTCACCTCTAAAATTCACATTCAAGAATCTTAGATGCAAGGAAAACTTCCCTTTGATCTTATAGATCGAATCTCTCTTGAGTTTATTAAATTTTAACCTAGATTTCACCACCTTTCCCTCTGGAATGAGGAAACATATTAATATAAAGAATACAACTTGATCATTTGTTTTTATTTCATCATATCGGCCTGACCGATATGAAGAATATGAAACATATTTAAAGAACAAATCACAGGGTAAATACCCTTTAGGGGGATCGATGGTTGATCCAAATTTTTTAAATCATCATAAGAAAATAGAGAGTCAGAATAAAGACTCTGATCAACCATTAAATGGCTAGCACGAGGTGTATGCTTAAGACACTCATAATTTTAATAACCCTAAGGCTTAGCCTAGCCATGTAAGTTGGTCACATGGCTTCAAAATGAAATACATATAGTACCAACCGCAGGCCGGGCATCCCAAAGCTAGGGTCAACGCCACTTAACTCGGCTTAAGGTCGCGGTTTCAACAAGAATACACTGAATAAAAAAAATCTTACTATGTAATTCAGTTTACTTGATAAATCAAACTTTGTGGGAGTATTTTTTTAATTTTTCCCTCACCCACGAGCTCTCTTTCTAATTTTTCCTTCAAATTCACCTCTTTCTTTGCCCCCAACATTGTGTGTTTAAAGATGGAAACAACAACAACATGGTTCTTTTTGCATGCCACCGGTGAAGGCATTATTGCCTTACCACTAGCCACTACTCATTTGAATATTTCCATTAATATCATGGAAAACCACGTCCTTTTGATTCAATTAATAGTTTGATAATAGTATATTATCAGTTATCAAATTTAAATTCGATATAAATTTTGAATATGTGTACGTATATATGTATATGTATGTATATGTAATATGCAATATATATATATATACATATATGTGTGTATTTAAATGGTTTCAATCTTATTTACCATGTTTTGAAATAATGTAGTTACATATATATATGTGTGTGTGTGTATGTATTGCATTTATTTGCATACATGTGTGTATATATATATATATATATTTATACATTCTTGTAAAAAAAATTGTTTAGAAGAGCCTATAAGTTCCATATGCTATCATTCAGATCAAGTAAGGAACTTTAATTTCATCTCAAGCATCCATATATGAAATCTCTTATCTTTTTCTTCAAAACACAAAGTTTAAACAAACAATTTAATGTACAAGTCATTCACTTTCATTCACTGAACAATGAAGTTACATCCTTCTATATATGCAAAATAGTTCAAATGCAAGTCATCATGCCATTTGTAGTGTGTACACCTAGATTCCAACTGGCTTACCATTTGATCGGGCTAAACAATCCTACTTCAAGCATGTTCTCGTCCTTCAACTTGTCACTCTACAACTGCACACACTTGCACTTGCAAATTGATTAGTAAAATTCAATTCTTGAGAATTTATAAAATAATTTCTGAAAGTTCATAAGTCAACATCATTCAACTTCTTTCATTCAATTTTTTCTCGAAAATTCCAAAATTTCCATTTAATATGCATTGAATTTCTTTAATAATTTAATTTCCATAATATAATAAATATGCCATAAAATTGGGTTATGACAATATTGAAGTCATAATCAAATATCAACTCTAACCATCTTCACTGTCATGCATTCAGATTGGGTTGAGTAAATGAATACTTAAGACCATGATGATCAATCTTTAGTTCAAATGGCTTCCGAAGCAAATAATGTGTCCACATCTGCACAATGTATGAACAATTGTTGTTAGCTCTAAATCATGTGAAGCTATGACCTGCCCTTCTTTCATCAACACTTCACCTATTCCTTTTCCTGACGCATCTATGATGACAGTAAAATCACCCTTCGAATATAGTAACTTCAATATCAGAGCCATAGTCAACTTCTCCTTGAGTAGATCAAATGTCGCTTGACATTTTTCTGCCCACTCAAATTTCTTTCCTTTCCTTTGCAATGAAGTAATAGGAAAAGCTATCTTGGAAAAGTTTGCAACAAACTTCCGATAGTAGCCATCCAAACCCATGAAATTTCTAACCTCTTGTACATTCTAACATCGATTTTATTTTAGCCCAATCCACTAAAATTCCCTTAGCCAAAATTACATGACCTAGATTCTACACCTTCTTCTAAAAGAAAGTACACTTAGATAGTTTTCCATACAGTTTATGTTCTCTTAACCGCTGAAGAACTATCTCTAAATGTTTGCAATGGTCCTCTTCATCCTTGGAATAAATTAATATATCATCCAAGAATACTAAAACAAACTTATCCAAATAATCCCTAAAAACATTATTCATTAGGTTCATAAATTCCACAGGTGCATTAGTAAGTCCGAAAGGTAAGAATGAAAACTCATAATGCATGTATCTAGTTCTCAAGGAAGTCTTGAATATGTCTTTATCATTGAATCTCAGTTAATGGTAACTTGATCACAAATCAATCTTTGAAAACACATCCGCTTCTCGCATCTAATCAAATATATCATCGATACGTGGCAACAAATATTTATTCTTTATCATAGCTTTATTAAGCATCTGATAATCAATACCAAAGCGTAGTATCCCATCCTTCTTCTTCATGAAGATCACTAGTGCTCCCTAGGGTGAAACACTAGGTATTATCAATCCATTAGATAACAAATGCCAATAGAGAAATGAAATACCCTCTTGGGAGGTAATCTAGGTAACTCATCTGGAAATACATCCACAAATTTTCATAAAATGGGATATTTATCCATATCCGTTTCTCTAGATTCCACCATTTCTCCTTCTTCAATCTCTAGAGAATATTGTTGTTCACAATCCATGACATTATCTTGAGGAGTGAATTCCTTGAGTTCTTCTATTTTGACTACAAATAGTTGGCATCCTTTCTTTTTTTCTCTAAGCATTTGCATGGAAAAAAATTGTCTCAACTTAATATCTCTTGGTGTTCCTTGTAACGTCACCCAATTTCCTAGATCATCAAGACACTCTACTACCTTGGAATGACAATCCACTTTGGCTCTATGTTTCCATAACCAATTTATTCCTAGAATGGCATCATAAGATCCTAGGGGTGCTGTGTACAAGTTTACTTCAATTGAGAAACTAAGAAGTTCTACCTTGGTTTTTAACAAGCATTGCTTCACCATTTCTCTTGTTTGGTTTGCATACTCAAAAACCCAAGAATTTTCCATAAATCCAAATTTTCTACATATTTTATTAGCTAATCTAGGCGAACGATTTTTTGTTGTTGTTGTTCTAGTATCAATAATTATAGTTATAGGTATACCAAACAAAATACCTAGAGTTTCCATTGGCGTGACCTGATATTTAGCTTTTCGATTGTCCAAGGCTGCATTGATCTTCTGCTTGAATGTAGTTTGTTGTGGATGAAGATAATTTATGTTTTCTTGAGATCCTAAAGGCTTTTGGGACATTGAGCGGAATAATGATCCCATCCACAGGTAAAGCATCCTTGTACAGGTCCCTTCCTTCTTGCAGACATGTCAAATTTACTGACATTCCCTCTAGTATTGTTGAAATTATTGTTGTTGTTTCCTCAACGATCTCTTCTTGGTTTGTTCCAGTTGTTATGAGATCCTTTATTTCCTTTCCTTTGAGATTCTTGTGCTCCAACAGACTTCCTTGAAACTTAATTTACTTGAGACCCACCAAACTTCTTCTAGTTTCTATTCTCCTAGTGGATTGAAACAACTTTGAGCTTCTGCTCTTTCTTGAATGCCTTTTCATATAATAGATACATAGTAGTTGGACCATGTACATTCACTTCACCACCAATTTCAAGCTATTTAGCCCCATGATGAACTTTCTAATTTGAAAATGTTCATCCTTCTGATACATTTGTATGTACTTCAGAAGATGAGTGAAATTTTCCCATTATTCATTCATTGACATATCACCTTGTATAAAATTTGGGAAATCAATCAATTTTTGGTTATAAAAGAGATGGGTAGCCATCTTTTCTAAAATATTTAAGAAAAAATATTCCAAGTTAAATTTAGAGAACTAAGACCTAGTTTCATTTTTTTGTTCATCCACTAGTTAGAAGCTTCTCCCGCTAATTAGAATGTACCCCATACAACTTTGGTGACCTTAAAATAGTTTTTTATCTCAAAATATTTTCCATTTCAATTAACCAAGCCTCAGCTTCATCTCCACTGGTGCTTCCCTCAAATCTTGGTGGGGTAACTTTTCTTGTATCCCTGGACAACTCAATTGCCACACGTTTTCTTTTGCTACTTTCAGATTTGGACAAAGATTCTTCTTCCCTATGTTGAATTGATTGATTAAGGTCATGAGAATTCTCTCCTTCATCCTCATTATGTATTTCTTCCTCTTCACCTAATGGAAATTCATGGTCTTCTTTTTCTTTCCTTTTCACTTATTGTTCAATATTTTCTATCCTTGCCCTAGTTTCATTCATGATGGCCAAGATGCAGTCCAACTTGGTTTCAGTATTATCTAGACCTTGTCCAACTTCTTGAATTTCTCTAGGATTATTCCTTGTTCTCACCATACTTTCAAGAAAAAGTTATAGTTGAAGGTTCATCTATATTAGATCCTATCATAGTTCACTTAATATATATTGAAAACTTTTCAAAAGAGAAAAAATTCACACACAAGAAATTCTATTTTTCTCACAAGTTTTGATATAGAAAATAAATTTTCATTTACTCATAAAGATTTTAATTTCCATTCATTTACATTGAAAGAAAATTCAAGTGGACAAAAGGAGAGTATCCATCGAATTCACTCTCAAATACATAGCTTAACAGTGTATACCCCTTTGATTTTTGTTCATCTCTAATCTACTCTTCTCTATCCCAAAAAGGATAGTATCCCTCAGATTTATCTTCCAATACATAATTTCGAGGTATATAAACTTTTGACTCACCACTTGAGGTTATAAAAAATATTTCAGCCATGGGTAAAACATGAGGATCTATAAACAACATAGCTGGACTAACACTACATTATGAGGGAATATCACTAGAAAGTGATAGTGAGTCCAATTTTTTTAGAGAGACATGAGGTAAATAGTTGAAATTGGATCCATTTATCATCCTTCTCTTCTCTTGGCTAATTCGTGATAGAGTGTGACTGATTGTCTCGGTATCACTTAGCCAGATGGCATTGTCATAGTTAGTTCCCTCTATGGTATAAATAAGGGCCCCCTTTTCCTTCTTGGCACTCAGGTAATGCTCATTCCTGATTACTGAATTTCTTGCAGTTCACCTGAGATGCACCATCCTAGCACAAGAATTTACCAAACATTAGATTCACATAATGTTGTAAGCGAAAACATAGTGAGCACATAGGTTCTAGAGTTGAACCTGGTAGCTTTGATACCACGTGTAACATGCCCCTTGCTCAACTCAACAATTTTCCTATGTTTTACCACAAGAAAATTTAATTTGATGGCTAAACTCATAGTGATAACAATTTTTCTTTTCAAACAAGATGAAATGCACAAAAGATGGAAATAAATTATCCCTCTCATTTTATTCAACAAAATGGACAATATTTCCAAAGAAATGATTTCATATAATCTAGATACAAAATAAAATTTTCATGTTTCAAAGAAATAGATACAAGAAACATATGTAGCTCATTTGAGCTTCATTGGCACTAGAAATACAATTGATCCATGAAATTTCCTTTCAAATCTTGGCTGATCGACTAAGAGGAGAAGCACCACTCAATCGCTTTTTTTCCATCCTCTGACTAACTATGATCCCCCACACATCTACCACAAATGGTAAGATGTCCTACCCTTTGATGAAGAGCTTTTTTCTAGAAACCACAAAATACTAGCCATTCTTGAGCTAGTGTTGTGTCCTACATAACTAGAACTTTATTATACAACTTTACTATATTCTATGTATACGACAATCTTAGACTAGTAGGCTAAAAGGTAACACAATGAATTGATAGTGTAACTAGTGGCAAATTACACCACTTTGGCCAAAACATTCATCACCCAGTACTTCAAGTGGACGTCACATTCTCACCCACCATTCTAGCTCGATTTGTTAAGACCATTCATATTCTATGCATAGGAATTTCCCTCCATTGGATAATATTTAACCTTATAAATAACCTATATATATACTAAGTTCACTATGACTCATCTAATAGGTAATACATGTGTTCCCATAATCTACCAATTCAAATCTAGCTTTAGTTATATAGACTCCACTCTGTTGAAGTACATAACAGTATATGTATATACCCACTCCTTAATATGGAGTATGTACAAACACTCAAGCAATATATAATCCAAACTATAAACAATAAGTGACTTCAATTTCTCATAAGCTGAAAACAATCTTTCCCCAAATACATATTACATTTTCTAAACAAAAACAACTAGTTTAGAGAAACATTCCATAATCAACAAGCATAAGAGAGTAAGATTCAACATGCTTGTAAGTATAAAGCTCGAAATTGATCTAGTTGGTTTCCAATCCTAGCCTCCTCAAATCAGCTTGCAACTTGGCAAAAAATCCCTTTCACTCCTCCCAAATACCCTCAGAAAATCTCTCAATAAAACTCTTGCAAATTCACTCTCTAACTCTCTCACAAAACTCAGAAGAAAACATAACAACTATAAAAAATTAACAACAGAGTGCAGATATGTGTCCCTTTGAGGTAAATAATGCCTCTATTTATACACAAAAATTAGCATCTACAAGCTAGAAATAAGGTAAATGAATCGACACTTCTTCGCTTATTTGATTCGACTCAGTATGGTAAATAAAAGGTGGTAGATTTCTAACGTAAGACTCAAAAAAATAGCACAGCAGATTGCTTCATTCATAGAAAGCAAGAATGTATTTTAGATATGCAAGGTAAATAATCAAACAACCCGACTTAATCCATGCTAGCTTCTACTTGACTTATTCTTCAATTAATTTTGGTTTCCATCGCTGGACAAGGCTCATAAAACAAACTTCTAATGCAATGCAGTTATTCATAATTTTGTGCCACATAAACTTCTTATGTGTTGTTTGGTGTTAACAGATAAAAGATCAAGTCAAAGCTTTTAAATGCATTTCAAATTGTTTTCAATACTCTTGACTATGTCTTTAACTATTTCCACGCACCTTCTATTATGTTGCATTCCATTTTCAAAGCACCGTAATTCATGATGAATGTTTATAGCGTTGCCTTAGTGTGCTCTCTTTATTGTTACGCCTAACACTATATAAGATGTGCACTATATACTATAGTCTGTATAGTATGCACTTTAGCATTTAAAACATCAACGCTTAATATATATTCAACAATTATTCAAACATTATAATTTATCAACAATAATATATATATATGCATGGTATATATATATATTATTATACATGTATATATATATAAATAGCTTAACATGTTATTATATATACATATATATTTATATATATATCAACTCATACAATTATAAATATATATCATTTGATATTTGAATGCACAAACTTATATCCAGTACTATCTAGATTAATATCATACATGTATATATATACATACATACATTTGTATATTTATATATATATTAATATACTTGTATGGACATTTCCTTCACATCAATACATACACGTATATCAATATATATACACATATACATATATATTCATTGTATACGTATATATAACATTACCTTCAAACATACATAAAAGCAATAATATTGACTAACATATATACACTATATATATACATGTCGCTTTGTCCATTTGATGTTCCCATGTATATGGGTAATCTGTCCATAAGCATGTGTAGATACATCTATCTACATATACTTATGTATGTCTTTACTCATGTGTATGAGTTTATTGTAGAAATGCGTATATGTATGTGTATATACATCCTTTGTATATATCTCATCAATTGTACTCTTAAAGAAGTACTCATAAATACAAAGAAACTCAAACACCTAATTCAATCATGATCCCACAATCAAAACAAAACTTCTCCATAACAAACAAACCAAGGTATCTTACATTTTTCGCAAAACTATTGACTTGACTTGACCAATCTAAAAGTGAGTGTGTAAAAGCTCAGTTAGACTCTTTAAGGGTTACCAGACCAAAACTCTTCTCCTGAGTGATACTTCCCCTCCTTTTCAAAGGTGTGAACCTGTACCTACAACCAACTTGGCACATTTGCAAAGGTAGTCAATTGATCACAAAGCAATCATTTGAAGTATATATTCTATAGTCAAAATTAAGACATATCTATCATCTGATTGAATCAACCATTTATTCATTACATTTCCAATGATTCATACAAATAAAGTACATTCACATTTATTTCCATCAAAGTTACAAACACACACATATACACGTATTTCATCTAGCTTGGTAAAAATAACTAGGTAAATGCACAATGGGGTGTAACAAGTTTAAATAGTGCTCACAAAAGATAAAAGTTTAGATGACATATAAAGTAGTCTTATGAATATCAAGAAACAAGGAACAATGAGAAGAAAATTGAAGGCATTTAGAAGGATTATTTCAGTGAAAGGAGGGTAGCAATATCATAAGAAAATAAATCAAGAGAATAGTAGCAAAAACCATGATAATCACCATACTTAGGATGTCAAACAAAGCTATAATGCACAAGTCAAGTCAATTAGGCAGGGTGTGTCAATCTTCCCCTAATTGAAGTAGGAAATGCTTGTGAAGGAAAACCTTGATCTAGAATTGCTATTCTAAATTTATTTTTATCCATATGAAGTGTGAAACTTGAATACTCAAGCTTTAGCAAGATATTGCTTTTCCATTTTTTTTTATCTTATTCTTCATGCTTGTTTCTCCCATTAAGTTCTGATGGGAAGTCTCAGATCAACTGTCCTAAAATTTAGGAATGTACACTTGAAGAGGGCAGAGTAACATAATAACAGTTAAGGATAGTGGCCAAAAAGGTTGAAACATAAAAATCATGATGGAGACAAACCTCAATCACATAAGGAAGACCTAAAAGGAGAAAAAAGTCATTTCAATTTTGCAAAATATTAAATATAGTCCAAGGTAGCCACTAATATATGAGGATAACAGGGGTTTTGGAGGTTATGAATATCAAGAGGATTTGAAGACCTCAAGTAGAGATAAGAATCATAATGTGTAAAGTCAATGTATGCATAAATATGACAGTCTCGATGCTCACAAGGTCAGAGAGGACAATCAAGAATGAAGATGTTTGATAGTCATCAAGAGTTCATTGCTTTATAGTTATCACTCATGCATAAATTTCATGCATGATGATTGTCCTTATTGGGTTTTCACAAGTTAAGTGACCTGTTCAGAATAGTTTTCAAACAACTAGAGGCATTTTTGGCCTACTTAAGAGGCCCTCATGGTCACAACTAAATTTAGGGGGAGTTTGAGCCTAAAATCATGCAAATTGGGGTAGTTTGAGGCCCTAAAATAAAGGATTTTTTGCCTCATACGCCTAGCAGATTGAAGACCTCATGCAATGAGTTTAAACTCAAAATTTCAATCAAAATAATGTAGTTTTAGAGATCAATTCAAGTTTAGTTGGAGGTGGAGTTTCAAAGAGTTAAACAAAATTCAACATGTCAACAGTTCAAGTCAACTCTTCTACACAAAGACTTTGCATGTTTTGCTTCTAGTTCAGAGGGAGTTCAACTTATCATACACACTTAGCGTCTTCCACGGGGTGCAACCTCTTTGAGCTGAAGTGTTTTTCTATAAAACAAGATCTTTCAACTCTTTTCAGTTAGTTCTTCCTTTCTTCTTTTGCCTTATGCAAAAGGATATTGATCTTGTAACTCATTTTTGAGAGAATTTTCTCAATTGGCATCAAGTAGAATTTTCAGATTTGTATGTAGCTTTTGAAGCACCTTGTGATCAATAGAATACAATGATTTCACCTTCTCAATATCTATTATATTATGCGTGTATGGGTGATTGATGCATATTTTCTGTGATTAATGATTAGCCCACAAATATGTTGTCTCATTCCAATACCTTTGAGTAGAAGATATGTGTTATATGTGGGTCATAAATTGTGTCATCAATGATAAGATTTTGGTTGTGAGAACATTCTTGGTTTTCCTTTTAAATAAGCAGTTGACCTTCTTATGAAATATTGATGTGTGAGCAAGTAGAACATTGAGTTGTGTGAGGACTTGTTGAGATTTTAAGAGAGTTTGTGTGTTGAGGCTGCAATATAGGTTTTTATTATTGGTTCATCACCTCCTAGGGTTAGTAATATTTTCATTTAAGTTCTTCTATCCGTTTTCCTGACCAACAGTGGTTTATAGGAGGTTCATAAGGGAAACCAACCCGCTCTAGAGGTTCATCTTTACCATAGACAACCCATAGTCTAAAGATGAATCTAATGTTTCACAAGATAGTTGAGTTTTACACTTGGATAAGGGTACTATCCTCATGACAATAGTTACAAGAGGGAATCCTATAAATATAAGGCTCTTTCTATTGAAAGGGGGGACTTTTATAGAAGGGGAAACTTTAGAGAAATTTTTATGTATACTTTTTTTTATGACTGTTGTCTTGACACTTCCTACTTAAAGGTTTTATGAGATTATATAATTTCATAAATATAATAAAGAATGTATTTGGTTTGTATTTCCAAAATGTATTTTCAATTATTATTATTGATTTCTCATAAGTTAAATTGGTAATCCTTTTGTGTAATTATGTGATTTATTGGTTATTTATATGTGATTGATGAAACACAATCATACCCTAATATCTTGGTTTGAATGCGTCAGAGTAACTTATCTCCTCGTATGTTGAGGTTTGTTATCCTTCTTTCATCATCATTGGATATTAGAGACATATTTTGTGATAAACCTCCTTTGTAATCTATTATCAATTGTGAAATCTCAATTGGTCTTCGTATGTCTACTATTGGGGTTCCTATTATTCATTTTCCTTTAGTTTTGTCTTTTCTCTTTTATGTACTTTTAGGTTAAAAGTACACAAAAACTATAAACACCCCCATCATATAAGGGAGTTGTCCCTCTCAAATGTAGATGAATATTTCCATTTCACATGCAATCTATGATGCCTACTAATAAAATTTCTCAATAAGCAAGATAAATATCCACATAATAACACACTAACATCAGCTTTTAAGGAAACCAAGGGAAAATTCCAAGAGATAAGACCTCTTAATAGGACTCCATGTGCCAAATGTTGTATATTTTGAAAGAAACATTAACTATTAGTTTTGAATAGCACTACCAATTTTAACAGCCTTACAATTGCTTTCCAAACAAACATATATATAGAATTAAGCCAACAGATAGATGAACTAATGAATTCATATTTTATTTCACTATTTCCTCAAGAAGGACCACATTACAACTAACTTTCCAGTCTGGAGGAATTTGAGTTCCTAAAACACAACTGAGATTCAAATAGATATTTTTTTCCTATTATAGTGAAGGTAATTCTAAATCAAGTTCACAAAAGACAATGGGATCTCCACCTTGAGAGTGACAACTTGCTATCTTGTTCAATTTGCCACTCCTTATCTTCAAAAAAACAATCTTCAAAACCTTCATCAACAAAAGGGAACTTTTATTCGTAGTGAAATTAAATGCAATCAGTTGATCTACAATAATAGTCACTAGACAAATGATTGTTTGAGTCCTCTTTTGTAAGAAATTTCTCTTAAATGTATTTAACAAGAAAAACTAAGCACATGTAATTATTTATGCAAACTATGAACATTCAGTGAACTGTGTTGCATGGCATTGTACACTAGTATCACTTATCGACAATATTTACCTAGAAACCTCATATTTGGGATTTCTTTCATGAAAGGAGTACAAAACTATCAGCAACGAGTGCTTCATGGAAATTCTGAAGCCTTAGAATACCAACTTCAGTAATTGAAGCTATAAGAAGACCTTAGACATGTCGAAACTCTCAAATTCAACATGGGGAAATAATTTCATTAAGTTAATTCTATGCATAGGAAATTGTTCATTCATGTTTTATGTCATAATCAATGAAATAAGTCTGCAGGCTAACATTCAAGACTCAATAAACTAGTAAACTAACTATCTATTGTGCTACTACTCATATATAGGGGAGTAAAATCGAGTTCTACCAATTTCTTTACCCTTCATGGAAAATATCGACTGCTTATAAAAAAATTCGGGTCATTGCACTTCCTAAAATAAAATAGGATTTACAATGCTTAGTTTCTTCTTTCAGTGGACAATCAACCCTAACCGACTAAGGTCCACTACTAGCAAATTCAACATAATGTCAAACGGTTATCAAATGTAAAATGTAATACTAACCAATCGATGATATTACACTGTTTCCTCAGCGACAAAAGAGGTCGTCGTTGCCTTCATTCAGGTCATGTTAGTTCCTATCAAGAACATAAGTTCCTACAACAAAATAATTCATCTCCTTTAGATAAAACCCTATTTTCGGGCACTCAGTAGGAATTACAATTATATAAATGGAAAAGAACTAACCCTAGTGCATTACCAATTTGGTCAAGAATTTATGGACTAATGCCAAGAGAGTATACAAAGAAGTTACTTGTTGAAAACATCTGTGATTTCAATTATCTCCAAATTCTATTGTATAAAGACCTACAAAATTGAACTTATCAATGCCCCTTTTTCTGCATGCAACTCAAAACATTAGAGATTAAATAGAAAATATTAACAATATGTGTTATTTTAAAAAAAATACTGTAATAAAACAAATCTTTCTCACTGCTCTCCACCCAACCACCCCCGAGCATAATTCTAGCTCACATAGAGCCAAAATCTTAACTATAAGCTCACATAGAGCAAGTTTTGTCTTCGGCTCACACAGAGCAATTTTTGCACTTGGTTCACACAGAGCAGAATTGGTGTTGGATAACATAGAGTAGTCAACGAATCACATAAAGAAAGAAGTAGCATCCATATTAAATCACCATCAATTCCATGTTAGTCTCAAAAGAAAAAAACATTAACATGATCAACAAATTTTTGTTACCATTTTTCCTTTCTCTCTATTCCAATTCCCTCTTTTCCTGCCTCTTCCCTCTAGCTCCCCTTCATCATTCCAAGAATCTATTTTTTTTTCCATTTGTTACCGGTCCCATTCTCCTTTCTTTCCCCCCCCTTTTTTTAATTCTTGAAAACAAAAACCAAAAAAAAAAAAACAAAAACTATTCCATTTCCACTTCATAACCGCTAAGATTATTTATGTTACTTCCCTTATTACTCTAATTAAAAAACTACTTTATAATTCCAACAAACCTTATTACATAATCCATACTTCATGTTTAAGAACATCCCTTAAGCTAAAAGTAGAACTAATATTAAATTTTTAATGTCCATCTTCTAATCATTTATATCATCAAGTAAACATCCCTATGAACAAAATTTGTTATGACCCTACATTTCTCCCCCTCTATAAAAACTCAGCTTCCTCCTAGAAGCTAACCAAAAAGGTAGGGAAATGAGGATTTCATTCCGTTAGTATCCTCCCAAGTAGTAGATGATACATAATAGGGGTCCCATTGGACCTTGACCCGATCCAACTGTCGTCCCCATAGATTCAATGTTCATTGTTCTAAGATGCGAACTGATTCTAGTGTTAACTGCCCATGTTGCGCCACCTGTAAAGCATCCCACTCCAGTACATGAAAAGAATATGATACATATTTCTTAAGAAAATATACATGAAAAACATTATGAATACGCAACAGGCTAGGTGGTAATGCTAAGCAATATGCAATTGGGCCTATCCTTCCTAGAATTTCAAAAGGTCCAACGTATCTAGGTGCCAACTTGGACCTTTTCCATAACATATAGACCTCTTAAAAGGTCTCACTTGCACAAAAACTTTCTCCCCAACTTGGAATTCATGATCCAATCTTTTATTATCTGCATACTACTTTTGTCGGTCTTGGGCTATCTGCAAATGCTCATGAATATAGACAGCCTATTGTTCCAAAAATCTAACAAATTTGGGTCTGATGACAATGCAATCTTCTAGTCGATTCCAACTTAAAGGATTTTTATAGGGTCTATGATAGAGAGCTTCATATAGTGCCATATCAAGAGAGCTATGATGGCTATTGTTATAAGCAAACTCTACCAAATGCAAATACTCCTCCCAATGAGACTGCTGATCCATCACATACATTTGAAGCATATCTTCCAAAAATTGATTTACTCTTTCAGTTTGTCCATTAATCTTTAGATGGTAAGTAGTACTAAAGTTGAGTTGAGCTCCTAAAGCTTGCTGAAGTGTAGTCCAGAATGAGGAAGTAAAAACTAGATCTCTATTTGAGATGATTTTCCTTGGCACACCATGAAGTCAAACTATGTCATGAAGAAAAAATATGGCAACTGAAGCAACATTATAGGAAGAACTCATTGGAGAGAAATGTGCTTCTTTTTTTAATTTATCTATAGTCACCATAATGGCATCATGTCGATGAGCAGTGAGTGGTAAGTATACAATGAAGTCTATAGAAATTACATCCCATTTCTATTCTAGAATCACATGTGGGTACAATAAACCTACTGGGTGCTAATGTTCTACTTTTACTCTTTGACATTCTAAACATTGAGAAACAAAATCTGTAATATCCTTCTATATTCCTACCCAAAAATACAAATTCTGAAGATCTATATGCATTTTCTTAACACTAGGATGAGTAGCTAATGGTGCTTGATGTGCCTCGGTCATGATCAAACTTCTAAGATCTCCAAATGAAGGGAAATACACACGCACATGATGTTAGAGTAATCCATTAGCTTCCATAGAATATCCTTCAAACTTTTCTTTTAGAGGACTTTGGAACTGAAAAATCTCACGGTACAAAGCATCCTAAGGCAATATCCTTAAAATACATTCTTTGAGATCTGTCTTAATAGTTAGGGCTAACAACTCATGACGTCACCTACTGAGGGCATCAACTACAACATTCTCTCCCTTTAATATATTGGATCTCAAAATCGTATTCACAAAAAAATTCCATCCACCTACGTTGTCTAGCATTCAAATTAGGTTGCAAAAAGATATACTGCAAACTCCAATGATCCGAACGCAACTCAAATCTATGCCCAAATAGGAAATGTCTCCATTTGGTCAAAGCATGAACCACTACCGCCAGTTCCAAATCATTCATTGGATAATTAAGTTCATGATTCCTTAATTTGCAAGACTCAAAAGCTATGGCTCATCCCTCCTGCATGAGAACAACTCCAATACCTTCAATAGATGCATCTGTACAAACTACAAAGTCACCAGTAGGATCTAGAATAGCTAATATGGGTGCACTAGTAAGATTTTCCTTCAAAATTTGAAACACTCTTTCACACTGCTCATACCAAACAAATTTATTGCCTTGACGTTGGAGAGAAGTGATTGGATGTGCAATTCTGAAAAACCCTTCTACAAATCTTCTATAATATCTGGCTAAACCCATGAAACTCTTGACCTTAGCTACATTAGTGGGAGTAGGCCATTCCATAATAGCCCGAATCTTGGAAGGGTCTATAGAAATATCATCATCTAAAATAACATGCCCTAGATACTGGATTTCTATTTGGAAAAATTCACATTTAGCAATATTTGCATACAATTGATTTTCCCGTAGACATTGCAAAACTTGTCGCAAATGCTCCTTATGCTCCTCCATAGTGTGAGAATAGATCCGTATATCATCAAGAAAAATGATCACAAACCAATCTAGGAAGGTTCAAAAGACACCATTCATTAAACTCATAAAAAATGTCGGTGCATTAGTCAACCCAAAAAATACTACAGTAAACTCATAATGATTGTACCTTGTGTAGAATGTTGTTTTATGTATATCAGCCTCAACTATTCTCAATTGATGATATCTAGACTTAAGGTCTATCTTAGAGAAAATCTTCGCTCCATGAATCTGATCAAATAGGTCATCTATCCTTGGAAAAGGGTAACGGTTTTTGGTAGTGAGCTTGTTAAGTTTTCTATAATCTATGCAAAGTTGCAGGGTTCCATCCTTCTTTTTAACAAAAAACATAGGCACACCCCACAGAGACACACTAGGATGAATGTGACCTTTCTCTAACAATTCCTCTAGCTGAAATTTAAGTTCTTGTAATTCTTGTGTGGTCATTCTATAGGGTGCCTTAGAAATTGGCTGTGCTCTAGGAACTAAGTCTATGTGGAAATCAATCTCCCTTTTAGGTGGCATACCAGAAAGTTGAGGAGGAAACACATCAACACACTCACAAAGGATGGGGTGATCATCTAAGGAAGTGTTTTATTTTTCCTTCGATCGATCACTGATGGAAATAGCAAAGAATTGACATCCTTTTTTCATACATCACTGCATTTTTGAAATTATCCTTAGTGACACTGGTTTCTAAATTCTAGTAACAACCACCTTATTACCCAGATTGTCTAAACACTCAACAAAATTGTGGTTGCAATCTAGTTTCGCTTCATGTTCATTCATCCAATCCATGCCTAAAATCACGTTGTAAGACCCCAAAGGTATCACCCTAAAATTTTCTTTGGTGGAAAGAGAACTAAGTTCTAACTGACATCCTCTAACTAGAATTAATTAACATTCTAACTCCATAAGCTAACTCCACATTCCAATTCACATTTTGCTTATCAACCACAAGCCCACACTTCTCCACTACTGATGGGGAAATAAAAGAATCTATAGCTCCTGAATCAAAAAGGATAGAAATAGTAACCTTACCATTTTTTTGGGAACCTCTATGATCGATGCTTGATGATCAGCTTGCTAGTTTTCAATTGCTACAAAAACTCAATGAGATTTGCCAACATCACCCACTGTTGGTTATGAAGTTGTTGACTGATGAACTTTGGAAACTATTTTGTTTTGTGTAAAATCTCATTTAAAGTGTCCCTTACCACCGCAATTGTAACAAGTACAACTCAAATTAGACTAAAAGACTGATCTACCAGTGCTAGCTTGATTCCCTTGAGTATTCTATTGAGATTGGGCTGCTTCATTGTATTGTAACTGATTTCTCTGATCCCCTCTTTGAGTGGGGTTTTACCATGATCTAACTAGACCTTCTGGTGAGGACCTACTTTTTGATTTTGTTGTGACTGAGCTGGTCTAGAAGAATAAGAAGCTGACCTATTTCCATTCCCAAAAGAATGAGATTTTTGCAGTTATGATGTTGAAATGAACTTCGTTTTTGATCCTAATGTCTCAGCTGGATTTCTTCTGCAATGAGTTCTTTCTCTACTACCTGTTTCATAGTGGTGGGCTTAGACAACCAAACCAATCCTTCTATATTGTGATTTAGTCTTCTAATGAAATAGTTTACCATCAACTACTCATCTTGAATGTAGTCCACATACCGTGACAACTCAAATAATTTATTCTCATATTGTGCTACAATCATTCCTCTTTGTTGGAGATTGTAAAATTCATCAATTTTTCATTGCCAGAAATGCTCTAAAATGTATCTCTTCTTGAAGACTTCTAAGAATGTTTCCCAAGTGAAATTTTTGAGGTTAAATGTCTTTTCCTCTCCTCCTATCACCACCAAGTATCTGCACTACCCTTAAGTAGATTAATTTACAATTTGGCCTTAAGATTGCTTTCATAGGTCTTCAACGCAAGGTTCTTTTCAAGACTTATTAACCACGATTCAACCTCTAATCCATCAGTAGACCCGAAAAATTATTGTGGCTGCAATCGAAGAAAATTTTGTATAATATTGTCAATATCCACAACAACCCCCCTAATTGGTTGGGTGTTACGAGGTGGTGGAGGGTAATGTCTTGAATCTCCTTCCTCAACATGTTTTGTTCCATTGTGATGAAGACTTCTACTTCTTTCCTAAGGCATAGACTGTTGATCTTCGTTATGATGCTAATTTGACACCAGTAATCTTTCTTGTATCACATTTACCAAATTTTGTAAAACTTGAAGTATTTGTGACCCTTGATCCACTAGTTCTCTAGGTTGATTTGTAGATATGTTCTTTCTTTTCTACACAACAAAATGATTTGTTTTAGGAAAATTTACTTTTCCCCAAAGCTCCTAGTGCTAAAACCTGGTGCTTTGATACCTATGTGATGCCTACTAATAAAGTTTCTTAATAAACAAGATAAATATTCACATAATAAGGCACTCACATCAAATTTTAAGGAAACCAAGGGAAATTTCTAAGAGATAGGACCTATCAATAGGACTCCACGTGCCAAATGTTGTATATTTGAAAGAAACATTAACTATTAGTTTTGAATAGCACTTCCAGTTTTAACAACCTTGCATTTGCTTTCCAAAAAAATATATATATAAAAAAAATTAAGCCAACATATAGATGAACTAATGAATTCATATTTTATTTCACTATTTCCTTAAGAAGGACCGCATTACAACTAACTTTGTAGTCTAGAGGAATTTGAGTTCCTAAAACACAACTGAGTTACGAATAGATATTTTTTTCCTATTACAGTGAAGGTAATTTTGAATCAAGTTCACAAAAGACAATGGGATCTCCACCTTAAGAGAGACAACTTGCTGTCCTATTCAATTTTCCACTCCTTAGCTTCAGAAAATAAATCTTCAAAACCTTCTTCAACAAAAGGAAACTTTTATTCTTAGTGAAATTAAAATGCAATCAGTTGATCTACAATAATATTCACTTGACAAACGATTGTTTGAGTCCTCTTTTGTAAGAAATTTCTCTTAAATATATTTAACAAGCAAAACTAAGCACATGTAATTATTTATGCAAACTATGAACATTCTGTGAACTGTGTTGCATGGAATTGTACACCAGTATCACTTATCAATAATATTTACCTAGAAACCTCATATTTGGGATTTCTTTCATAAAAGGAGTACAAAACTGTCAGCAACAAGTGCTTCATAGAAATTTTGAAGCCTTAGAATACCAACTTCGGTAATTGAAGCTATAGCAAGACCTTAGACATGTTGAAACTCTCAAATTCAACATGGGGAAAGAATTTCATTAAGTTAATTCTATGCACATAGGAAATTGTTCATTCACGTTTTATGTCATAATAAATGAAATAAGTCCGCAGGCTAACATTCAACACTCAATAAACTAGTAAACTAACTATCTATTGTGCTACTACTCTTATATAGGGGAGTAAAATCGAGTTCTACCAATTTCTTTACCCTTCAAAAACAAAAACAAAAAAAAACAAAAACTATTTCATTTCCACTTCATAACCGCTAAGATTATTTATGTTGTAACTTCCCTTATCACTCTAATTAACAAACTACTTTATAATTCCAACAAACCAAGTATTACAAAATCCATACTTCATGTTTAACAACATCCCTTAAGCTAAAAGCATAACTAATATTAAATGTTTAATGTCCATCTTCTAATCATTTATATTGTCAAGTAAATATCCCTATGAATAAAATTTGTTATGACCCTACACAATCTCTCCAACTCTTGGTGTGTTATCACCACTTTCTATTGGGTGATTCAAGTATCATTTCAAGTGCCAATCCACTTACCAACACAAACATATTTCTCTATCAACTTGAAAGTATTTAATAACTGGTGGCTTCTTTGATTAACTTAAAACTTATTATCTAAAATTTAAGTTTAGAATTAGTGCCAAAGAATTATGTTTAAAATTAATTAGTGTTATGATTAGTGAACTTGTGTTGTCAATAATTGTTTTAACAATAATTGAAATTCAATAGTTTAAAAAAAGTTAAATTGTGACCTTAGTGTTAGACGAATAGTCAAGGAAATATGTTAAGTTGAATGAGGATTGAATTTTTTTCCTGTACTTATGAATTCTATGATCTATTTAGTTAGTGGATTAATTCAATAAATACTTTTTATATTCAAATATATTACTAATCATGTTACTCGTTTAAATTTATTTTGGGGTAATGTAAAAGATCATTGTGGAGGTTAAGTTTATATAAATTTATAACTGTTTAATTTTGATAATTGATCTAGCATACAATTATTGTTAAATAATTGTTCTAGATGGTAATACCCCTTGAAATCTCTAGTCTTGTTGATTGAGTCTAGGACTCGAAATGTCACTAATTTAAGGTTTTTCATATGAATGTTTCTCCTTCAAATTTTTCTGTTAAACACCTAAATCAAATAGGTTACCTCATGTTGGGTTGAGACTTAAGTTCCCTAAAACATTTCATATTTGCTTCATTCTCATACTATGTGTGTAATAGTTATGATGCCATCAAATGCACTAAAAGTTTTTTTTCGTAAACATGTCTTGTTTTATGTCCTAAATTAAATTTTTTTGGGTATGTGTTGTGTTTTAGTAGTGAAAAATATGGGCATGACAAATTCTCTT
This sequence comes from Sequoia sempervirens, assembly GCA_007258455.2. Taxonomy (NCBI): domain Eukaryota; kingdom Viridiplantae; phylum Streptophyta; class Pinopsida; order Cupressales; family Cupressaceae; genus Sequoia; species Sequoia sempervirens. The sequence goes on along the minus strand of VDFB02256738.1, from coordinate 69,586 downwards.
TAGAAGTTACTCCCACAAGACCCCATAGTGTTCTATCTCCTTTCCTTCTACCACAATTTCATGGGTTGAGTAGATTGATGTCACGATGACATAATCCTCACAGTTAGTGTAGTATAATTTGTATGGGATACCCATGCTAGAATACCACACTACATGGTTAATGATATTTTTAACATCCAATCTCCTCCCATGATATGTTACACCAATTAATTTAGTGACTTTTTCATTTTTGATGACCCTCTTTGAAGGAACTTTTCCTTGTGCACTTAGCCCCATTACCACTTGTATGGACTCTCTTTGTGATGTGGTAAGGTTTTTATACGTAGTTATATTCATCATGTTTATCCTACTAAGAATAATCCTTATCCATTCTTCCTCCTTTGAAAATTTGGGAAAATTCTTCCAACTATCTAACTTTTGCTTCTTGATATACTAGTGTTGTGGCAAGTACTTTGTTTAGACCCCTTATATTGTATCTCTTTATTTTTTTGGGTACTCAATTCCTAATATGACTTTTTTTATCATAAGTTAATAAATGGTCTTAATACATCATTCATAAGCCTCATGAATGTTACTATTTTGTAACTTGACAATTTGAATGGAAATACTTGAACAATGCATATTGTTTTTATCTTAAGATTTGTTTTCCACACATCTTCCTTAATTCTAACTTTGCAATATCTAGATTTGAGATCTATCTTGGTAGAATAGTTAGCATGGGGCAATTGTTCAAAGAGAAATTTTCCATGGTAGTGGATACATGTTCTTGAAGTCCACATACATCTACCAAGTGTTTTCTTTCTTTGACATCACTGTTATTAAAGAACTACAAGGAAACGTTACTAGTTTAATCACTCCTTGGTCAATAAGTTCTTGAACAATTTTATCTTTATTTCTTTATCTTACTCTAGGATTTTCCAATAGATTCCTATGTTGGGAAGAGGAAATATTAAGTAGAAATTGGATCTCATGCAAATCTATTACTCTACATAGTTGTATCTCTTAAGCTCTTGGAAGGTCTCCCTTAAACTATTATACCATTTCATCCATAGTATTTTCCCTGTTGTTTGTATTCATCACATAGACCAGTTTGATCCATGTTACTAGATGACTATGATTCACTCCACCTCCTAGTGGTATAGCTCTCACCACTTATTGGCTTTGTATTTTCTCTTTGTTTTGACAATTCAAACTAGGCCTCATTTGGACTTTGGGTTGTGACTCCTTCCACCCATCTTTTTTAGTGAATGTGTAATATAATCTATTTTTACAAGTAATATAAGACACTTATTCATCAAAAAAAGATTCAACTACCTCACCTTTTTATTTTCCATGTAATAATTTAATAGTACAAACCCACCACTAGCATTGATCACTTGGATTTGAAGGACTTACCATGGAAATATTGTAAATTTTTCAATTGAGAATGTATATTCTTTACCATCCTTTGAAAACTAATATTTCATCTCTCTACTATAGAAAATAGCATCCTAGATAGTGAGACATGGATTTCCAAGAACAACCCAACAAACCTCTAGTGGAATTAAATATACCATCACCTCATTGGAGAATTCTACATTAAGCCCAAATTTAATTTTATATGTCTTTGCGACTAATAATTTTACCAATTTTTTCCATCCACCATAATGTATATTAATTTGGGGGATTCTCCATCTTCAAACTAAGTTCATTCACTGGATTTTGACAAATAAGATTTGTCAAATAACATGTATCAAATATAATATGTATTTTCCTTCCTTTGAATTGAAACTATAATGAAATAGAACTTGTCAACTTGCATTCTTCTTGAGACTTACAACTACCTCCCCAACACACCTTCCCAACTAACTTTCCAATCGTACATCAAAATCCAATTTCTAAATTAATATTTCAAATCAGTACATCAATTTTATACTTATTTCTCTATCCTTTCCCATGCAATAGACAATACACAATCAATTATTTATTACTGTTTCTCCATTATTCTTTACTAGTGCAACTAAATTTTAAGTTATTTTTTACTTATAACAATCAAAAATTAATTTATTCTCCATCATCCTCGACAAATTTCCACGACATGCACAATCATCGTACTCCTTAAGCAAATAATTTCATATTTTAATCGGTGATTGAGAATTTTATGTGCGCTCATTAAAAATCTTATTATTGTACTATCATTCAATTGGATAAACACAAATGGCTTTAAAAATTGGGAACCGAATCCTTAAATGATATATTCTTATGAATGACTGTTACGCCATAAAACATCTGAAAAACAATAACGCATGTGCCCCTTCCATTTATCAAACGTGTTTATCTCTAAAAAAAACACAAAAAATTTAAAGTTTCCCTCTATAATAACGTGTTCTTGCATCTTGTGTATTCATACCCAAAAATGAATGGTTTCTCCGATTTGTTTTCTGCAAATTTTCCTGCTATGGAGTCTGAGAAAGGAGAGATACGTGATATTGTAGGATGTGGGCTATTGCCATTTTATGGGCATGGCTCCTCTGCTTGTTTTGTTCAATCTGATTTGCTCTCTGCAGTTTTTCCTGTTAAAGAAGTAGAGAATAAAGATTTATGTGATAATGTAAGGTGTGGGTCATTGTCATTTGATGGGCATGGCTTCTCTGCTTCTTCTGCTCAAGTTGATCTCTTTTCTGCAACTTTTCCTGCTAATGAAGGAAAGAATGAAGGGTTATGTTCTGCTTCTTCTGCTCAAGCTGATTTGTTCTCTGCAACTTTTTCTGTTAAAGAAGTAGAGAATGGAGAGTTATATGATAATGTAGGGTGTGGGCTATTGACATCTGATGGGCATGGCTCCTCTGCTGCTTCTGCTCAAATGGATCTATTTTCTGCAATATTTCCTGCTAATGAAGGAAAGAATGAAGAGTTATGTTCTGCTTCTTCTGCTCAAGCTGATTTGTTCTCTGCAACTTTTTCTGTTAAAGAAGTAGATAATGGAGAGTTATATGATAATGTAGGGTGTGGGCTATTGACATCTGATGGGCATGGCTCTTCTGCTTTTTCTGCTCAAGTTGATCTCTTTTCTGCAATATTTCCTGCTAATGAAGGAAAGAATGAAGGGTTATGTTCTGCTTCTTCTGCTCAAGCTGATTTGTTCTCTGCAACTTTTTCTGTTAAAGAAGTAGAGAATGGAGAGTCATATGATAATGTAGGGTGTGGGCTATTGCCATCTGATGGGCATGGCTCCTCTGCTGCTTCTGCTCAAGCTGATCTGCTTTCTGCAACTTTTCCTGGTAAAGAAGCAGAGAATGAAGAATTATATGATATTGTAGGGTGTGAGGTATTGCCATTTGATGGGCATGGCTCCTTTGCTGTTTCTGCTCAAGCTGATTGTATACCATCAAAAGATTACCCCTTTCATCTTACAATTGCAGAAGGCAATGGTGAGGGCATTGATAAGATAAGCAGTAGCTGTGCAAGAGAAAGGGTGAAGAGAAAGAGAATGAGATCCCGCTTTTCAGATTTAGTATCTTTGCTGCCACCACAGAGGAACAAAACCAAGGTAAGGCTTGAATATGCATTAATGTCACCCAAGCTTTCTTCCTTTCTCATTTCCTAAAAGTTATAAATTGTTGGGGTTTTCCTGTTATCTTCTTAGTTCCCATGCATTTTTTTTGCAGTTATTTGTATTATTTTGTAGTTATTGGATGGGAGACTGTTTTGATTTTATTTTTCAAGGGCCACGGTTTATGTATTCAGTAAGATTTAGTCTTTTAAGATGTATGAAATTAATAATAAAAAAGTGAATGGATGATCTTAGATTTAAGGTATAATATATTTTTAACTTTAATATTGCATTTATTTATATGATTTTAATAGGATATCTATAAATGTAAATATTAACTTTTTTATTATAAATTTTTTTTTTATATCTTTTATATTAGCATCTTGTTGTGATTATATTGAATTATGTAAACAATAAATAAAAAACAAGGACTTTTATTTGGCTAAGATTTGAATACAATATTAATAAATTTAAACTTTATATTTGTATTAACATATTTCTTTTGATTAATGTGATACAACAGAAAAAAATTGCAAATATTGATATTTTGTCTAGAGCTATGGATTATATATGTTATATGAAGAAGAAGGTAGATGTGCTTTCTAAGAAAAGAGATGAGATAAAGATGAAAATCAATGATTGTAAAGTGGTAAACGATTTTTACTCAAGTTACAAAGAGGGGAATGGATTTCCTATGGTGAAGGTTGATCGGATGTATTCACGTGTATTAATCACAACAAACACACTAAAAGAGCATATGGTGTTGTCCAAGATTCTCATTATAATTGAACAACAAGACCTACAACTAATTACATCATCCTCTTTTATAGTTCATGACAAAGTCATTCACAGCTTCCATTGCAAGGTACTCACAATCTTTCCTTATAATCATTGTCTTAATTTATTATAAGGATTTGTTGAACAAATTATCTAATATGCATTGCAGGTATCAAAGATTTGGTACAATAACATCAAAACTGGACAAAAAGTTTGGGAGATGATCAAAGAAATGTATATTCCACTTGCCAATGAACCTTTATTTTAAACTTGATGTGAAAATTTTGACACATGATCAATGAACCCTTGTTTTAAACTTGATGTAAAAGCTCAACTAAACTATATAGACACTTTAATAGTCTATATATAATTCACTACCATCATGCACTATATACTATAATCAAATTTTTTTCTTTAGATTTAGATTTAAAATTATAATATTGAAGGTAAGATTAATTGCTTGTATAATCATAATGTAACAACTCTTATTATTATTCAAATTAAATTTTGTTAATGGTATTGTTATTTTATTTCACGATAAAGATTTTGATCAATTTCCACATTTATTATAAAGACCATGTTACCAATCTTCCCTATTTAATCTACTGTAAATAATCTTAATTTATTTTATATTTTTTAATTAATTTGTTACGTTTTATTGATTATTTAAATATTTAAAAAGTCATCTATTATATATTATATATAAACATAAAATCACACAACCACAAAATATTTAATGATATAATGAAAACAAATCTTAACATAAATGTTATTATTGACTTCTATTAAGATTTAAATAATTAAACTTGATCCATAAAATGGTTACATGTTATTTCAATAATAAATTAATATTACTAATCATATAGTATGAAAATACATATTAATGAAGATTTTGGAGTGAATAGTTATTCAAATTAGTAGTTCTATTTGCCAATTCTTGATAGAATTATAATAGAAAATAAAAACAATATTTGATTAGATGAAAATAAAATAGGGTATAAATGTATATTATCTTTATATAATTTTAAGATTATTAAATTAAAAAAATTAGCATCAAATCTTACAAAATGTGTCATGAGTTTGTTGAAGGTGGAAAAATAAAGGGGACTTGATTTTAATTTTGAAATTTAAAATGGAAAGGGTCAAGTCTACAATTGTGTGATCTTGACCCCAAAACTATAAAAAATGAACCTAGGCACGAATAAATGGTTAGGTCTAGAGGTGACTAATGGCTATATCAAGATAAAATTATGGAAAAATGTACAATAAATACACAGATAGGAAAATATATAGCATATAGGTGTATAAGGATAAGGTGAGAGCTACGTGCATGTGAAAATGTGTGTATATATAAATAAAGTCTAAGGGAATATGTCCAATTTCACATAATCTTTGTTAGTAGTGATTACATGTATCACTTGAGAGGTTTCCTCAAATTGGGAATAAAATCTAAATGAGAAATGATATGGTTAAGCAAATTACGCCATTACAAGACTAGTTGAATAGAGATTATGATTAAGATTCAAAGTTGAAATGAGGAAATTAATTGTAATATTGGAGTTTTAAGAAAGGTTTCCTTTTCCCCCTATCATTTTTAGAATTCATATAGGCCATTTAGAAAAATTATTGGAGGTTGTTGGGTGCACTCATACTAATCTTCACAACTACATCATTAACTTTACTATATAAATTAGCAAAAAAAATCAAAGGCCTAAAAGAAATCAAGTTTTGGTTCTTCAAATATTTAGCAATAAATTTATTTTAGATCTCTAAATTGATAAAATAAAAATCCAACTCTCTTATTTATTTTGATAATAAACATCCATTTAATATTTTTGTAAGGATAAAAGTAAGGGTTTTGAAAAGGCCCCGTAATTTAACAAAGTCTTAAAGATGGAACACAAAGTGTATAATAAAAACAAACTAAAAGTTGAGCCTTAAAACTAACTCAAACCATATATAAATAATTAAATGGTCAACAAAAATATAGCCAAAGGTTTAGCCAGTAATTAGAAAATAGACACATGAAGAGATCCCATATTTACCATACAACTAGAACATTGAAGCTTTTAGTAGCTTCCCTCTCCTTTAAAGAGCTTGAATTTTGAGAACTATGGATTCCTCCTTAGCCTCATTTTCTTTGTTCCCTTGTTCATGTTATTAAATGCTTTGGATTTAATCTTGATTAGAAAGTAAACTACAAGAAGACTAGAGCCTTCATATACTTAAAAAAAATAAAATTTCTCTAGTTGAAATATTCCATTATGACAAAAAATCAAGGATGTTAAAATTTAAAATTATATTAAAAAAAATCAATTTCCTCTAGTCTTATATCATTTTTTAAATTTTTATCACTAAAATATAATTGATCATATAGGAATATAATTTTTTTCTTAACTTTTCATGAATTGAAAGACTAGAACTATGGATCTATTTTACTACTTCCATCCACCATTTTTTTGTGGAAAATTAAAATTTTAGAAGATTTAAAAATATAAAATTTTAGAAGAAACTAAAAACTTGCGACCTTTTTCACACCCTTTTTCCCTATCACATCAATACATTAGTTATTGTATTTTCCTTCCTATGATTTGATATTATGATCACCATTACTCCATATGCCACCATCATGTTACCATTAGGTTTGTACGAATTCTAAATACAAATAATATTATATTTTGAAGGTTGGAATATATCAATCAAAGAACTAATTGAGGAAGTCTCCAATAAAACACCCCCTTCCCCCCTTTCACCCATACTTAACTCAAACTATCTAACTATTGGGAGTGAGAATCAACATTCTATAAGAAAAAATAAAACAAGAGCTATAGGAAAATAAATCAAAATATTTGCAAAGGCATTGAAGAAAAAGAAATACGTGCTTAGGAGATAATTTAGCACATAGATATGTAACAAGTGTCTAGTTTCATAGAATTTTTTCTACAATTCCTCTTACACCCTATTGTTAATTTACTCAATTACTTTAACCTATATGTTCAAATGTGGATTAATGCATGAATTATGTCATTATGGTATTTGATGGCTAAATGAAATGAATGAATATGCAATATGATGAAACTACTTTTGAATGCTTATATGCTAATTAAGCTATATTGTGAATATTATTTATATGTTATCAACTAACTACAAACATGTTGCTCTAAGTTGGATGTAAGAAAGTTCAAACCCTCTAGAGGGGGAAGGAGAGTATCATTGAGGAGAAGAGTTGGTATTTGGAACAGTTGGTATTTGGAACAGTTGGTATTTCTATCTAAGTGGACACACACATTCACTTACATAGGTTAGTGGAACCCCATCAAGTTAGTTTGTGTTTTGGATAAGTCTTGAACCCAAGTTGATAGGGTTATGAGTCTTTAAGGAAAATAATGCCCTATTGTTATCGATCCTTTTTATCGTTAAATTTAGGTTAATTGCAAATATCTTTTGAATAATAAAATAATGTATATTGTATATATATGTATGTATATATGGATATACTTAAATGATTAATACTTATGTACATTCATATGTATATACGTATGTGAATATCAAGTTAAATACATACATACATATATATATATATATTCAATACAAATTTAAAAAGCCAAAATAAGATGGTATTTTTTCCATGCTAAAGTCGTTATTCCTAAGCTAATTCAATGGCTTGGAAGAGCATTTTAAAAATCATAAAATTCCACCATGTTTAGGTGCCAACATGGGCAATAGTAATTTTTTTAAGAAGCCACGTAGTGGCTAAGTTTTTGATATAAAAAGCAACAAAAACAAGGGTGTTGTTTCGTTAATACAAGGCAACCAAGGCCATCCAGAGCAAACATATTAACAACACAGTGACAACAGAGTAAACCAAGTCATCACCCATAGCAAATCATATCAAAAACCCCAAAACAACACTAAACACTAAATAATAAAAAGAGTCCATCATGCAGGCATGATACGAAGCAGCCGAGTCCATAGACCCCCAGGGTCAAACTGTCGAACCCCAATTCTAATACCTGCAAAACAACATGAAAAAACACATTAGAAGATGAAATGCAAGCAAGAACAAGGATTCCCCATGAAATCCATTAGCAAAGTTTCAAATAAGAAATAAAGTAAGAATGAGATGAAAGAACAATAAAGCAAGCTAAATCCTATTGAAAACAAATGCAAACTCTTGATCCCATGGGGGAATTGGTGCCAATTTGATGTGAAAATTGGCCCTTTCCCAATTCCTATGATGCAAAATTGATGTGTGATGAAGAGTGATCCACTTTGTTGATGCTTGATGAGTGCTCCAATAGAAAAATCTGCATAACCTAGCTATGAACTCAATGATAATAGATAAAAATTGCTAATGATTTGAGCATAGTAAGTTTACTCAAATTGTGGATGATGAAATGAGGAGGTTAACCTCTTATTTATAGAATATCAAGTTGGAAGATTGCTCAAAAGAGAGCAATGTGGGACTAACTTTCAACCAATGGACAAGTGCCACTTGTCATCATGCCAATGGACAAAGGTTGAGCACATTTTGATCCATTTGCAAGTTTGAAATTTGAATTTGATGAAATGACATGTTTAGGGGGGATGATAGATGAGTTAAATGCCAAGTGGGAGACATGTAAGAGACAATGTAAGAGCTTTAAATGCTTTGTTGGATGGACAAGTCATTTTGGGGGGAGATTTCAAATTTGGAGGAATATTTCCTTTTTGATGGCATTTTGAAAGTAAATAGGACATTATTAAATCAACTAAATGATTTAATTGTGCAAGTTGCAAAATCTAGAGGATTGGAGTGATTAAGATTAAATTAATCAAGATTTGATTAATTTAATAGGAGATTAGGTGATTTTGACTTTTGACTTAGATTTTTGGATTAATTTAAATAAAAAAGAGAGGAATAATGATTTAGATTTAATTAAATAAATATTTTGATTTATTTAACTAAAGAGGGATGATGTTGGATTAAATTAAATAAAGATTGATTTAATTTAATAGAATGACTTTAGAGATTTAATTAAATAAAATGGATTATTTAATTAAAAGGGGGATTACAAAATTAATTAAACAAAATTGATTTATTTAATTAACAGGAGATGATGACTTAATTAGATAAATGATTATTTATTTAATTAAGGGACGAATAGTGATGATAAGTTGAAGAGGTGATTTAGGACAAAACGATGTTAGTTAATCGGGATCAAGTGCATGGGATCAATCAGTATATTTTACGTGTCTACATTTTTCCCATCTTTGAAGCAACGTACTTGCTGTGTTGGTTCAAAGAATAATCTTGCCACGGTCAATTTTTTTAAAAAGAATTGTTTTTTTTAGATGCCCTATTGTTGCCCCAGTAGAAAGAATTACATTGGTACACTGCCCCCTCGAGAGATCGACCAGAAATGTTCAATTTGAGGGTCGATCTCACGAAAAAGAGGTTCAAGACTAGTTCAACTCATATGTTTGATGCATACATATTTGATGATGTAGACAGTCATCGGCCATGGGTAACCTCATGTCTACTTTGATATAATACACACACTTGATCCTGATTTGTACCATGACAATTACATTATTGATGATATAAATGAGATGATTATGATGTTTATATGTAATGGATGATATGATGATGCATGTATGATATGGATGCATATGATATGATATGATGATGCTTTTATGATTATGCATATGGGTGATAGATGTATGGTTTATGAAATTCTTAGAATAACCAATCTATATTATGCAATGATGGGGATGAATGCATGTATGATATGGATGCATATGATATGATATGATGATGCTTTTATGATTATGCGTATGGGTGATAGATGTATGGTTTATGAAATTCTTAGAATAACCAATCTATATTATGCAATGATGGGGATGAATGCATGTGGTATGATTAATGCTTTCTATATGGTATGATATGCATTATGCAGTATGCTGATGGCTTGTGGATGCAGGATGGATGTATTAGCGATGATTTATGATTAACTGTCATGGTACCATGTTAGTGTGAAATGAAGTAGGAAGAAAATAAGATGATGACAAGAGATTCCAACAAGACATGAGATGATGATGATGATGATTACTTTCGGAGGAGTTGGGATTTTCAAAGGACCAATTACCTTATGTTTGATAACACACATAAGCACGATGCATCAAGGTATAAAGAACCAGGATGGCGTTGCGCCTAATGTGATGGAATTTGACTCGAAAAACATATAGGAGTATTCTTGTTCACACTTGACATACAAAAACCTTGCTAGGACGTACTTAAAAAAGCAAGTATTTGCAAGTTATATTATAAGAACATCCAACAAGCACAACAGACAAAAGGATAATGATCGTTGACCCATTCCTTTCTCTCTAAATCATTTTGAGTAGACATCATTGAGAGTTCATTGGAATGAGCGCAATAAGATAAATCAAAAGAAAAGATCAAGTACACAAGCAAGTCAATGTTCTTCATATCTCTAGCCAAAGGGATTTGTTTTGATAGGATAAGAATCCAAGTGATATCCAAAATGATGCCCATTGTTAGAACGATATATCCTAGGACATGCATTGTATAGGATGATGATGGGTTGATAAGTTGATTGATAAGCTATTGATATAAGGTTGACTGACATGTTTGAAAATGATCAAGAGTTTGATTTTTCATTTAAAGGCTTGTTGCTTCGGTTTTGATTTTGTGTTTTGAAGTTTGCTTTTGCTGATTGTTGTGCTTGTTTTTGTTTGTGTTGCCAAAGGATGAATGATCCAGTGGATATTTTCAGTGAAAATTGAAGTGTCTCTGAATCTCTATATTTCTACACCATCAGAAAGATCTCGGCGTCTTGATTCCAACGCAACTTGAACGGAGCGAAAAGGAGTCCGTTTGTGCAAGTTATGGCCAGTCAAACCTTGGGTCAAACTGGTATCAGAGGGCATCCAGGAAGTGAAAAAAATGATGTCATCAAAAGTTGTCAAAGTTGGCATCATCGCGAAGATATCATCGAGATGATTCCGACGGCGTTCGTTTCATCGAAATCCGACATCGTACGCGAAAGTTATCAGTGGTCAAAGCTTTCAGTTGACTTTTAAGGTGGACCGTACAGATGCTGATGTCAGCAGTCAATCCGTACCATACGGAATACACATGGATGAATCCGGGTGAAACACGTGGCGGTGAGTCATCGACGGAGCCAATAAGATGATGACACGTGTCGTCCGTACATACAATCAGCAATGAGGTGGCAGCCTAGTCAGCAATACAGTTAGCAACACGTCATCATCCAGTGGCAGACACATCAGCACTTGTCAACATCCACGTCATCGCCATTGGCTATTCAGATTCTACCACGTGGCACCCTCCTGGTGTGACACGTGGCCCATTTTCTTATCTCCCCGTTGCGAGTTCATTGAGCGGTTAAGCAAAAGGGTATAGTGGGCTCGAACCCGTGACCTGTCCCGAGGTTAGCCAACGGCCCGACCGTTACGACACCGACTGTTGCTTTATTCCATATAGAGCATGGGTTTCTTTTGATGTCGAATTGGTCGGAGTTCAAGGTTAAAACGTGGCCGGCGGGATTGGAACCGCCGACCATCGGGTGGGTAAAAGATTTCGTGGCCGTTGGGCCACCGAACATTCTTTAAAATTTATTGGTACCGGTGTTTTTTAATGAGTGATTTGAAACCGAATGCCCCCTTATTTTAAATAATTCCCCCAAAAATTTTCAAACAATAATCCTTTTGAAGGATTAATTGTAACTAATGAAAATAGTTTAAGCCCGAATAAAGATAATAGGGGCTAAAATTACATATTTTGAAGATTCTTTGTAAATTTGGGAGATTAAATTGTTTTTTTGGAAAGATAAGGAATATTTTGTAAATCAATTGGTTAAAGGCCAATTTGAGCAATTTTTATGTATAAAAGGAGGGTGTGAGGTGAGAGTGGAGTTAAGTTTTTTGTTTAGGTGATGAAGTCTTGAAGCTGAGGTGACGAAAGAGAGGTATTGTAGAGATTCTTTGAGCCATTCTTGTATGCCAGAGCACTGTTATGCTGTCGAAGTGCTTGGAGAATGGTTGTGGTGCTTTTATAATTGATTTTGGAGTTAATCGGATCGGTCTCTCTATTGGAGCGGACTCGGAGACGTAGTCACATTTGTGACGAACTCCGTAATCAAATGCTGTTTGCACTTCTCTTCTTCTCTCTCACCTTCTCTCAGTTTGTTAATTCCTTCATTTTGTTATTTCCTTAAGTTAATTTTGATTTAATTAACTTGGAATAATCATTGTAAAAATTAAGCATTCAATACTGCATATAGTCTAGATCCTATACAGATCAATGAAGGTGACGATCAGTTTATTATGGATGATTGATTATTTCGAGTGAAAGTGAGATGAGATAGATGAATTTTTCAAATATTTGGATGTTTTTGACATTTTTTGGAATGTTTTTGGTATTTTTCAAGATTTTCGAATGTTTTGATTTTTTGATTTTCAAATGTTTTTGTATTTTCTAAGATTTTATGAATGTTTTTGGATTTTGTGTTTTTTGAATGTTTTTTGTGTCTCGGAGGCTCATCAAAGATTAGCCTTGCCTACATTTAAGCTCAGAGATGATGTAGTTTGGATGGCATGTTTTTGATTTGTTTTTTTCTGACTTTTTGAGTGTTTTTGGATTTTGATATGATTTTGGATGTTTTTGAATTTTCGCATGATTTTGATGATTTGGATATGTGATGATATCAGTGCTCTATTCGGGATTTTGTTGAAAACCAAGCTAAGGTTGATTGATCAAATTGATGGATTGATGATGATAACATTGTTGAGGATAAACAACAATGCAAGGATAATGTTAAGCAACACAAGGATTATGATGGATATCCCAAGATGATGATGCTTGATTGGATTTGATTGATCAATATTTTGAAGCTTGGTTTTGGAACAAAAGTTGTTTTGAATGATTTGATGTGATCTTTGAAGTGCAAATTAGATGCAACTAATATTGATTGTTTGGATTGATGTTCAATGAAAGATGAAGCTTGATAAGGAATGTCTTCTCGTCAAAATGTGTCATGGGCTAATGATTTGGTTTTTTGCTCACAGATGGTGGACCAATTTGATTTCACATTTTCCAATGTTCAGATCACCACATAAGTTGGAGGATATATATCAATATTTATTCCTGAAGCAAGATATAAATATCTACCCCTAGTGTCTAGCAGTGTATGGAATACCATGGGTGGATGCTTGGATAGGTATATGGATAGAGGGATATGGATTATCTTGTGATAAGATAAGGTGTTCAAATAAAGAATGCCCATTTGGATAATGCTTCATGGCTCAGATAATGCTAGGTAGGATAGGATCAATGAAAATTACCCATGTCAAGATGTCTATCATAAGCAAGTGTAAAGTGTACACCAAACTTTTACCAAGATCAAGATAATTTGGACCATGGATGCAGATGGATTGGATAAATGGTTCATGGATGAAATGAATTTATTATGGATGAGATGGATGGAATGCTGGATTTATTATGGATGGGATAAGATGCATTCACCTGAACTAGTGCACGTAGATGCTTGACACATGATGCCTATTTGCTAGGTTTTCATCATGGTACCTACCCAAAGTGCCACCGAAGTGGTTTTCACTAGATGATGATTTTTTTCTTTATTGTTTTAAATCATTTTTCCGATTTTTTTAAATTTTTTTTAAATTTTTAAATTTTTAAATTTTTTCTGAAAGATTTTAATCTCATGCTGAACCACCTGGTGGTGTTGATGTAGATGCCCCTGTCATAATGTGCCATCGATATTCTTCCTGAAGAATTTGTTTTGCTAAGATACGTGCACTTGAATACAAATTTTGAGATTCCTGATCGCTTCATTGATCGGAGTTGACTTTGTCTTTGTGCGCTATCACGATAGAGTACCTTCTGAATCCTTATGATAAAGGGCCGTTGCCAATACATGGTCAATGTGAGAATCAGATATCATGTGTGGAAGTGGATGGAGTGTGTTTAGGGATAGGAGATGGATTGGTTGATAGTTTGGAACCTTTGACTCTCCAAACTTGGGAAGATGAGCAATGATGGGTGGATATAGAAGTGTGCATGGAATTAGGACCAACTACTTGATATACTTTGTATGTCACTTGATAAGCCTTCTTTTTCTTTTGTGGAAGTCTTTGATGGATACTTTTCCCTTTTTCATTTTCCCCCATAGTTTCTTTGACAAATGGAGTTTTATAGGGATAAGCTTTCTTTGTATTTTTTGGTATCCATGTGTATTTGATTTGTCCATTATGCTTCACAACTTCTTTTTCTTTGATAATGTTCTTTGTGCTTTGATTCAAATCTTTCTTTTGATGTTGGTCCCAATTCGTGGATGGGGTGATGGGTGGATGAAGATTCATGACGTGGTTGGTTGTAGTATTGGCATCGGTTTCATCATAAGGACTCTTCATGCTCCCTATGTTGATCTTTGATTGAGACATAGTTTCCCCCAATATGGTGGTAGTGGCACCTTCGTTCCTTGATTCTGCTTGTTTTAAAATGTCTTGTTCAGTAAACCTTCTCTGATAAATGACCACTGTAGATTATGCTATTTCAATTTGCTGCTTTGCTAACTCTGGAATGTCCTGTTTTGTCTAACTTGTTTCTTTGAGTGAATAATGTTGGATATCTTCATACATGACGTCCTCAGTCTAAATTTGGGATATATCTAATCCTGATGTTGACAACTTAGTTTGACTGTAGAAATCGGTAATCTGCTCTCTTTGTGTAATAATGTCAGGAGTAAAGGAATCTTGTTTTGAATGAAGATCATCTACGTGTCCATCCACATAAAGCATCTCATGGGTAGATGGAGGAGTATGTGCTATGTGGATATGATCATCTTGTATAGATAGGAGAGTATCCATTAGACCATTGTAGTAGCTTGGAGATACAAACTCTTGATCTTGAATGATTTCAGAATTGCTTTCGACATGCTTTGGATCAAATTCTTGACATGGGTCAGTTTCAAAGGATGGATTACTTATAAAGGTTTCTAGGATATCTTCATTAGGAACGAAAAGTGGTTCATTATCCTCTTGACCTTTGAGTGGGCTTGGATCAAGTGTCAAGTTGAGGATTCCTTCAGTAGTTGTAATCATGAGGTCAAAGGGGGTCAACATGTCTTGTAAAGGACCATTGCTAGACCTTGGTGAATGATTTTGATCATGTTTTGGAATAAATTCTTGAGATATGTCCTCAAACTCATAAGGAAATGTAGAGACATTTTCAATATGATCACTGGTCGATGGATTGTAGATTATGTCAATGGGATCAAATAATTCTAACACTCCTTGAAATAGATCACTAAAAAGTGGCTTTTGATGTATGGTGAGTTGACCATCAGATGGGGTGGAAATATCTTCAAGGTGCTCATTGATGGAGAGATCTTGATCATTGTCTTCAAAAATTGAGGTGGAGGGATTTTCAATGTCTTCAACCATAGGGTCAAATGATGTTGACTTTTCTTGAATTAGATCATTGTTGGGTATTATTGGTGGATTTTGATCATGATTGAAAAGTGACTCTTGATGCATGTTAATTTGATCATTGGATGAGGTGGAAGCATCTTCAAGGTGCTCATTGGTGGATAGATCTTGATCATTGTCCCCAATAGTGATTATCTTTTGATCAATAAGGTCTTGGATGATATTTTTGAGTCGAATACAACTTGATGTTGTGTGTCCCTTTGTTTTGTGGAAATCACAATGGTGCTCCTTGTTATACTCTGGTAGTTTAACTAGGGGTTCTTGATAGTTCCCATAGACGGGGAGCTTGATGAGATTTTCTTGTACCAATTGTTGCAAGACTGATTCGATTGGTCTCCCAAGTGGTGTATTTTCTTTTGTTACTTTGTGAGATTTGTACTTGACCTTGTGGTGATTGATTTTGGAGATGTGGTGATTGATCTTTGAAATGTGGCGATTGATCTTCAAGATGGGGTAATTGGGTTTGTTGTTGATGTTGATCTTGATATCTAACATGTTGACATTGGATATTTTGTTCTTGATGCAGTTACGAACACAACTCAACGCTTTGATGGCATGATTCAACCAAAGGAAGAGTGTACTGATTTTGGAGTGAAGATATCTCTTGGCTCAATAATTCAATTAGTTTGGCATGTGAAGCAAGTTGTTCCAGTGAAATTTGATCTTGATTTTTAATTTGACTCCCTTGATTTTACTTTTGTTCAAGCAGATTTGGGATGTACACTTGTGGTGTTTGCATGGGATCATGGACAAATTGATTTTGGAAAATGTTCTGACTTGGGATGATGTTCAGATTTGGCATTATGGGTTGAAATTGAACATTGTTGATGTTGGGAATCACATTGCCTTGATTTAGGTAACTTTTATTTTGCATGGTGTTACCTTGACTTGGAGTCGTTAACATCTTGTTTGGACTTTGAACAATATTTGTATGATTTGCAAACATATCCATCCCAAAGTTTACCAAGTTTGGATTCAAAATGTTCATGTTTTGTAAATTTGTACTTGGTACATTCACATTTGGCATGTAGGGATTTGATGGGATGATGTTGTTCCTTTGAAGGCTCATGTATTGAGTGTTTGGTTGATAGATTTGTAGGTTTGGACTTGGATTTAAATCTACCATCGGGAAAGGTGTTCCAAAATTTTAACTAGGCATATTCACATTTGTTGTACCATTGAGGTTTGTAGGAGATAATGATCCCATGTGCGGATTGTATAAATGTGAGTTTTGAAAATAAATTGGCATTGTGAGGCTTTGATAATTTGGTTGGTTTAGATCGCTTACGATGTATGGATCAAGTTTATATTCCATGTTCTTCTTGTGTTTTTACCTTGTTGCAAAAGTGACTTCTAAGGTATTTAGGACCAATGATGAGATGCATAATGAAAGGGGTGAATGATATGGGTGTTGAACATTTAGGAAATTTGGATCAATGCTAGACTTAGGGTTTGATTTTGATTGGTTTGATTGGATTTGGATAATGGACTTGTAAACCCTAAGATGTTAGATGTGATCTTAGGATGAACTTGTTCAAAGGATTGCTAATTCAATTAAATGTATGAGAAACGATGCACTCCCATACACCTAACTAGATAAGGTGATTTTGATTTTGATGATTTACCCAAGTCTAGAATGATGTTTCCAAAGATCTTTTGTGGTATGGAGATGATAAATGTTTGGGGTGGATGAAGTGTTTGATTTTGATCCTAAATGAACCTAAGAAGGACTTGTTTACAAGGCCAAGGTTTTTAAGAACATGCTTTTCCCTTCAAACCAAAAGATCAATGTTTGCTCAAAAGACCATAAGAAAAAAGATACACAAGCACATGTGTGGGGTTCAATTGATTTCATCTTGATTAGTGAATTTATTTTACCAAAAACACTTTCTTGATTATATTTTCAAACTAAACATCCAATATCCTAACTTCTTTTCATCCCACAAAGTGCTATGTGGAATTCAAGGAAATCAAGGCAATGGTTACCTAATGTTGACCTTGGTAGAAGAAAATTAAGATGTCAACCCAATTACTTAGAAACCTCTAAGGACATAATCCCCAGGGTAAGCAATAGTTCTTGGGTTTTGTCAAAGGTATTTTCTCTAACTAAGGGGTTTGAAATTTTGATGATGATGTTAAGTGTTTTTTTCCAAATATTTTCGAACAAGCAAAGTATTTTGACTCACAAGCAATATAACATCCTAGCTCAATTGGTACATTTTTCTTGGTGGGCTTTCCTCATGCCCTTCGTAGTAGAAGAGATGATTTTACATGCAACCAAGGAAAGAGTATAAAGGTATGTTAAGAATGAAGTCTTAACCTCTATACTTTAACCAAGATCGGACATGGCAAGTAACTTCTTGGAATCTAAGTTCCAATGCACCACTTTGATAAACTCATTGGATGGACTGGTTGGCTACTACAAACAAGGTCCTTAATGACGGGACATCGGGGACATGGCACCTTGCGAGCATCCAACAAGCCACTAAAGGCTTTGATCAATCCTACTAGGGGCTCTTATACTTTTTACAGTAGTACCCCATTCTGAAA
Source organism: Sequoia sempervirens (assembly GCA_007258455.2). NCBI lineage: Eukaryota > Viridiplantae > Streptophyta > Pinopsida > Cupressales > Cupressaceae > Sequoia > Sequoia sempervirens. The sequence goes on along the minus strand of VDFB02256738.1, from coordinate 51,192 downwards.
GACACTGTACGGCTAAGGCCTACATACCATGAGGACTTGACAGTTTAGTCTTATCCATTTATATACCAACCCGAATGAAAAACTGGTTGGAGTCACCTTCAAGTGCTCCTTTCAGATGTGTCTCTTAGGTAGGCCCCTCTAAAGGTAAAAAATAGCGAGCAAGCACATTCGTAGTTCGATCGACCTTCATTTAGAAACAAAGGGAGAACACACACAATATACCTAACTCACACTCACAAGCTTTGTTCAATCTTAGTTCCCAAAATGAAGTGTGGAGGTGATTACTTTATCTCAACCTAAGATCATAAAAAAGGCCTTTTGATTCTCAAGATCACTGTAAAGCGCAAGAGAAGCACATATGTCCTTTTCGATGATGTTAGTTTAAGTAAGCAATCATAAAAAAAAAGCTGCACATGTTCATTTTAACCTTTCAAAGCAATTGTGAGTTCGTTTTAAAAGCACCAAAGTAAGTATGACAATTTTCCTTGTTCAATTTTTAATCCCAAAACAAACTTTAGTAAATTTGAATCCTAATGTCCTTTTTAAGCCTTTTTGTAACAAGAATTCAAAAGTTCTTTTTAAAGCCCAAAAAAAATTAGTGGATCCTAAGCGTAAAAGATGACGAATTTTCCTTAAGAGGAGTAATGAATCCTCCAATAGTGCTAAACAAACACTAAAGTGTTTAAAAACACTTGTTTTTGTGAAATGACATCATCATGCCTCTCTTCCCTTTTGTATTTGATCGATCCAACCTACAAGAAAAATCAGTTATATTCTACAAAACAGAGGTCAAAAAGATAGAAAATAGACAAAAGAAGCAGAATTTGAAAAAAAGAACGTGTTGTAAATTAAATTTCACCTCATACTCCCCTCCAGCGGTGCAATCCGCGAAGGCGTCGCACTTTTGTCCAGCGGCCCAGTTTGATTTTTTTGAAAAATTCCCACAGGTTAAACAAGTCTAGCGACGCAGTTTAAAATTCAAAATCCTGGGTGGGAAATAGGAGCGTCATAGTTTGTAGTTTGTAGCGGTGGAATATAGCAATGCTGGAGTTCTAGCCGTACTGAATAGCAACGCTGACAGTCAAGTGGTGGAGTTTTCCTGTAGACAAACAAAAACGCAGAATTTTGACAAAAAAACATGATTAGAATGTGAAATAGCCCTCCTTCTAGTGCCAAAATGTTGAACCCCAATCCTAATACCTGAAAAACAACATGAACAAACACATTAGAAGATGAAATGCAAGCAAGAACAAGGATTCCCCATGAAATCCATCAGCAAAGTTTCAGATAAGAAATAAAGTAAGAATGAGATGAAAGAACAATAAATCAAGCTAAATCCTATTGAAAACAAATGCAAAATCTTGATCCCATGGGGGAATTGGTGCCAATTTGATGTGAAAATTGGCCCTTTCCCAATTCCTATGATGTAAGATTGATGTATGATGAAGAGTGATCCACTTTGCTGATGCTTGATGAGTGCTCCAATAGAAAAATCTGCATAACATAGCTATGAACTCAATGATAATACATGAAAATTGCTAATGATTTGAGCATAGTAAGTTTACTCAAATTGTGGATGATGAAATGAGGAGGTTAACCTCTTATTTATAGAATATCAAGTTGGAAGATTGCTCAAAAGAGAGCAATGTGGGACTAACTTTCAACCAATGGCCAAGTGCCACTTGTCATCATGCCAATGGACAAAGGTTGAGCACATTTTGATCCATGTGCAAGTTTGAAATTTGAATTTGATGAAATGACATGTTTAGGGGGGATGATAGATGAGTTAAATGCCGAGTGGGAGACATGTAAGAGACAATGTAAGAGCTTTAAATGCTTTGTTGGATGGACAAGTCATTTTGGGGGGAGATTTCAAATTTGGAGGAATATTTCCTTTTTGATGGCATTTTGAAAGTAAATAGGACATTATTAAATCAACTAAATGATTTAATTGTGCAAGTTGCAAAATCTAGAGGATTGGAGTGATTAGGATTAAATTAATCAAGATTTGATTAATTTAATAGGAGATTAGGTGATTTTGACTTTTGACTTAGATTTTTGGATTAATTTAAATAAAAAAGAGAGGAATAATGATTTAGATTTAATTAAATAAATATTTTGATTTATTTAACTAAAGAGGGATGATGTTGGATTAAATTAAATAAAGATTGATTTAATTTAATAGAATGACTTTAGAGATTTAATTAAATAAAATGGATTATTTAATTAAAAGGGGGATTACAGAATTAATTAAACAAAATTGATTTATTTAATTAACAGGAGATGATGACTTAATTAGATAAATGATTATTTATTTAATTAAGGGACGTATAGTGATGATAAGTTGAAGAGGTGATTCAGGACGAAACGATGTTAGTTAATTGGGATCAAGTGTACGAGATCAATCAGTATATTTTACGTGTCTACACAAACCAACCATAAAACAACATATACATACTAAAAGTCATAGATAAACTATCAAAAAACTTAAAGATCCAAAAGCCTAAATCTTTTCTTCCATGCATGGTTTGTACTGAATAGTAGTCATCCAATCCGTCGTGAGGAACTTAAGCAGTTCCTTAAAGCTAGCGTCCTCCTCGCTATCATTTGCAGACTTGTCCTTCTGTAGCAAAAATAAACTAGTAGTCGACCTGTGCATGACCTTCAGGGCAAAGTGTGACACTTCCTAAACCTTTTTTTCCAGTCTCTCAATTCTCCTTTTCAGCTTGTCAACTTCGTCCCAAGCCTGATCCTTTTTATTGTAATCTTCTTTCAAGGGGGAATTTCCCTCAACCGTATTAGAGGCCCGAGGTTTAATTTCCTTCACATTAATATTGGCAGGGCCCTTCTTCAAACTTTCAGACACATGGGAGGCACTACTCGCCGAGACAAACTGATCCTCCCCTCCCGCCACCTTTTTCTCCTAACTTTTGCTGTCACTCCCATTTCCATTATCCGAATCCAAATCCTCCTTGAGACTTCCCACTTTGTCCTGCTTAAAGACCAATCTATTAGATCTGCGAGGGGTATTAGCTTCTTCAATGATTTTGATGTCGAAATCAATTTGGTGGAGGAAAATTTTTGTTTTCTTAGAAGCTTTGGCCTTAGGTCTCGGGGTAGGAGCAACACGTTTTTAATCGTTACCCTTTTCCCCCAGAACCAACGTAGGGGACATGCCAAGGGGAAAGGGCTTTCAAAGAAGGATTTTTTAAGCATTTTTTCTTGCTTGGGCCCGACACATCCAAAATGTTGGCAAATGGGGGAGCAGAGGAAACCGGGGTTTCATCAAGAGCTGGCGGACAAGGGACTTCTTACACAGTGATAGGTTGAGCAAGGCAAAGGGGCATATGAAAATGATAAAGCCTAGACATAAGGCCTTGGTGCAGGATAGTGTAATTCTTTCCAAAAAATGAGGCTTCATTAAACTTTGAAACAGTGCTATTCAGAGAATGAAACAGGAAAAATGAAATGGAAATATACTGGTGATTCCTAAGGTAGTTGAGGTAATTAAAATGGTAATAGTAGTAAACCCCATACCTTCGTTCTAGCGTGAAGTACTTCATGATCACCATACAAATTATATCCCACGATTCCGGAAGCACCTCCTGGTCATAGCCACCCTACAGCTTGATAGGTTTCTCCTCACCTCAGAAGAACAGGTTAAGACTAATTTGGTCTGGCACTTTCATGGTTTTCTTCCAGGTTCAACCACTATTTGGAAGCCCCGTAGCTCTAGTAATAACATCCTCAAAGACTTCAAAAGAAATGTTGCCCATGGTAACCCTACCATCATTCCAAGAGGTGACAAACTTATTTGACAGGCTGTCATCGTGCCCAGTCATGGTCTCCATATACTGGGCAATGCCACCTTCTTTGCAAATGTGCCAAACAATGGCATCCGCTTTCCAATTTTCACACTTTTTTGGCTCCACGTGCAATCTGTCCCCACCCATAGATCCCACCCAAAAGTCGCAGACCACCAGAATAGTAAAGAGATAACTAGGGCACAAGAGATGGCAACCAATTCTAGAAATGTCCACAAGGAAAAGGTCGGTGAGAAGTGACAAGAAAAGTAGAAAAATAAGGAAATAAATGCCACAACTCACATCCCACGCAAAGGTAGCATCTCCCTCGTGCGAATCACCCCAGGCACGTAAGGGCATGATATTGGCGTAATACTTAGCCAACTCAAAAAATCTAATAAAATTAGTTAACTTATGAGGCTCAACACAAAAAATTAGGGGGTTCAAAAAATGATGACTCCATCGGCCACTAGGGGTAGAAAGACTTGCCTTACCATCAGCCCAAAAGAGGCCGTACATGCCAAAGGACAATTGCATGATATCTATCACCTCACATAATGACCAATTATTCAAAACCATGCTCCCTCCAGAAATACTAACCAAAGTTAGTAGGAGCTCAGCTAAAATGAGTAAACACCTTCTAGGGCTCATCATTTATATTGCTGAGATCTTCCCTTAAACAAGCCAAAGCCGAGGGGGCAAAAAAAATAACTTTTCGCTAGCACCGTAGCCCTTCAATATGAAGACCCGCCACCGCCAAGCTATCAACAATCACATTCCCTTCCCTATAAACATGTTGGATAGTAAAGTCCTGAAGTCCATTTAGGAGGGAGAAAATGTCCTCCATAATACCTTTTAAAGACCACCCCGCAATCATATTGAATTTAGTGGCTTCCACTATAAGCATCAAGTTTCCTTCAATTTCCATGGTCTTGACACTGAGTGACAACGCAATTCTAAGACCCCATAAAAGGGCCATACCTTCAACCTGATTGCTAGTGTGATCTTTTAGTTTCCCAACATAGGCAACCACCAGGCTACCGATATGATCCTTGATAATACCACCTCCAGTTGCCATACCTCCCCTAGCCACCCCATCAAAATTTAGCTTAACCCAGGGTGGCTTAGGGGTTCTCCATTTAGTATTCTTCCTAATGATCATTTTGGAGTTATTAAATCTTTGGAACTCACTAGGCAATTTCCAAATAGTTGCTATGCTTCTATCCCAAGTAGTCAGGGGATTACTAGGAATCTTCCATTTACAGGTCGAAATGTTATCCAGGAGGAGATTATTAAGGATTATCAGCAGACCATCCACATTGTTTACCGTCTCTCTAAAAATCTTGTTATTCCTTTCTTTCCACAAACACCAGTAAATGTGAGGTGGAATAAGCTACCAAAGCAGTTTGATTAACAAATGTTTGGACGGGCATTTCCAATTTAAGATAAATTGGTGAATATCTCTATCAAAGACCCAAGAGATGTTCAACCTTTGTAAAACATTCTTCCAGACCTGGGAAGCAAATTGGTAGTGAATAAAAAGATGAGAGATAGTTTCTTCTTCTCTTCTGCAAAGAGTACACCAATTAGGGAATTGAAAGCCCCTCTTAACAAGGTTATCAATAGTTAAAATTTTACCATGAATGGAAGTCCACCAAAAGAAATTTATTTTAGGGATGAGCTGATGAATCCACACCTTCTTCCAACAATGCTCATCACCATCAAACTTAAGAAGCAGTTGGTAAGCAGACTTAACAGTGAACTACCCTGAGTGGTTCTTTATCCAAAATATCTTGTCCTCCTTGGGAAATAAAGGAAGTCTAACCATATTTAGAAGCTCCTGGAGCTCCACAACCTTTGGAAGAAGGTTCGGCCAATGTAGGAAAGTCAAATTCAGAATTTTCCATTTAGCTCTAGGTGAAATATAATCAATAATGTAAGTACCAATAAGATACCAATAAGATCTTTAGCATGCTCCCTCAATATATTAAAATGAATGTCAGCAAGGGTTCTTCCCCCAATCCAACAGTCCTCCTAGAATCTAATTGATCTCCCATTTCCAATTTTCCATCTGACCCCTTCCTTCAAAAGGGATCTACACTTAAGAATGTTGTTCCAAATTTTAGAGTCAGAAGGGAGACCAACTAGGTCCATGGCTCTAAAAAAATGCCCCTGATTAAGATATTTAGCCTTCATTATTTTGCACCATTCAACCTTTCTTGCATCAAATTCCATCCAATCTTGGCAATAAGAGCTTTATTCAAATTAGTGATCTTCCTAATCCCCAGGCCCCCTTGCCACTTGGGGTGATAGACACTGTCCCAATTTACAAAGGAAATCATTTTCTTCTCCTCCACTCTCATCCAAAGAAAGGATCTTTGAATTCTTTCCAGCTTTTCAGCCATGGAGCCTGAAATCCTAAAGAGAGAGAGGAAGTAGATTGGAATTCCTTGAAGGGAGGCCTTAAGAAGTTGGAGTTTACCAACATTGCTAAGAAGTTGACCTTTCCAACCAGCAAGTTTCTTTTGCATTCTCTCCAAAATACTATTCCAAAAGTTGTGTGACACCTCCTTAATAGTTAGCGGCAGACCCAGGTAGGTTCCTGGAAGAGAGGCACTAAGACAACCCAAGATGGATAAAATCTTAGCTTGGAGATCAACCTTACTGTTGAAGAAATAGACACTACTTTTGTTATAATTTATGCATAGACTAGAGGCACTAGCATAATCCTGAAGGATGTACTTCCATTCTCTAGCTTCAATCATTGTGGACTTTCCAAAAAGAAACGTATCATCAAAAAATTGCTAGAGAACAAAGGGGGGAAGGGTGGAGGTAGCTCTGATTCCCTGAATCTTCCTTGATTTGAGCAAGGATAGAAAGTTCCTACCCAAAACCTCAACCACCATAATGAATAGGTAGGGAGAAAGGGGGCCCCCCTGCCTAAGTCCTTTTCCCGCCTTAAAGAACCCCCAAGGAATCCCATTGAACAACACTGAATATTGGACAAATTCCACACACTCTCTAATGATGCCAATCACTCTATCATTAAAACCAAACTTAGCAAGGGCTAAATACAAAAACTTCCATCTAACCCTATCATAGGCTTTAGAAATGTCAAGTTTGAAAGCCATACCTTGGTTCTTTATTTTTTCCATAGAATGAATTATTTCATGAGTCATAATAGCAGCATCCAGGATTTGTCTTCTTGGCACAAAACCATTCTGACATCTATTGATAATTTTGTCTAATAAAGGCTTCAATCGGTTGACAAGGACTTTGGAAAAGATCTTGTACACAGAGTTGCATAGAATTATAGGTCTAAAGTCAGTCATGTGCTTTGGATCTCTCACTTAGGGACTAGCACAATAAAAGTATTGTTCAATTTCTTTAACAATTTACCAGTCCTAAAGAAATCTTTAACAACCATGGTAACATCGTAGTTGACAATGTCCCAATATTCTTGAAAGAAAGCCGGGGGAAACCATTAGGTCTCGGAGCTTTATAGGCTCCCATAGCAAACACAACAGTCTGAACCTCCTCCTCAGTCACTGGGGCGCAGAGTTGAAGATTGTCATGCTCACTTATACCATGTAGGAGGTGCCCTAGAAGCCTCGCCTAAAGCTCGGTAGAAGGGGAGATGCCAATATCTAAGTAGATCTGTCTAAAATACCATTCAACAACCTCCCCAATTTTGTCAGCCTCCTTGACTTCCTGATTATTATCATTCATCAAACACTTAATGGTATTCCTCTTCTTATGTCTACTAGTCATCCTATGAAAAAAAGAAGAGTTCTTGTCGCCCTTCTTCAGCCATTGGACTCTAGATCTTTGCTTCCAGTATATTTCTTCTATACTTAAAATATCCTTCCACTTTTTCCTCCAATTTTCCTCTTCAACATGTAAAGGTTGCAGAGAATGGCCCGATGCTATTAGCTTTTGGATCCCCTCAAGCTTATCCTTGACCATCTTTTTAGTTTTGAAGAAGTCACCAAAAGTCGCCTTGGACCAACCTTTAACTTCTTTTCTAATAAGCTCCAGTTTTTGGGATATTTTATACATTGTCGATCCTTGAATAGGGTGGCTCCACCAAGTCTCAATGTATTTTCTAAAATCTTGGTGAGACATCCACATAATCTCAAATCTGAAAGGGTGTGGGCCCAAAAACAACTTGTTCAACCACTGAAGGAGGATTTGGCTATGGTCAGAGATAGTCCTAGGGAGGGAGACAAGGGAGGCATTGCATCCAAGGTCCCAACCGGTTGAGACAAGGACCCTATCCAACCGAACCTAAATAAGGTGATTTCCATTTCTATTATTCAACCACGTGAAAGGATTTCCCTTTAACTCCAAGTCAAACAACCTAGATTTGTTAATGAATTCAGCCAAGTCATTCATACTATCACTATAGTCCATTAAGCCACCCAGCTTCTCCGAAGGAAAAAGGGGGGAATTAAATTCCCTAGCCACCATATACAACACATTATTGTTAATCAATATTAAAGATGACACTTCCTCCCACATATTTTTTCTTCCACCTCTAGAATTGGGCGCATAGATATTGAACAAGTGCCAGGTGAGATTATCAACTTTAATGGTCACAAAAAGGTAATTCTGAGAAAAAGCAAAGGATTCACCCAAAATTTTAGTAGGATTCCATAAGGTGGCAATACCTCCCGAAGCACCATCTGCCTCACTATAAAAGAAGGCAGATCTCGACCAAATTTTATTGACAGCAGAGGAAAACGTTTGGTGAGTCATTTTGACTTCTTGAAGCAAAATGATATCAATATTCATATCAATAATAGATTGCCTTAAGGAACATTTCTTTAGAGGACTGTTTAGTCCTCTCATGTTCCATGAAAGGAACTTCATTTCTTACTCTTGTGAGCTAAATCAAGGGTAGATTTCCTGCCACTAGCAATGTCCCTAGCCATGGCTTTGTGCCTAGACAACCTTTTTGAAGGTCTTCCAACTCTACTCTCAGTTCCAACATTTATTTTCTTGTTCCTCGTTTTCCTTTTTGAGTTATGCCAACCCTCCAATTTATCACCCTCCGATTGGGCTATCAAAGAACAAGATTTAGAGTTCGGGGAGTGAATAATATATTTAGTTACCTCCACAAAATAGTCTTCCACAAAATCCAGTTGAGAAGTGGGAATACACGAGTTAGTAGACACTAACTTAGAGGGGGTAGTCAACTTGTCTCCCCCCAAACACTGAGAAGAAGCCGAAACATCAACCAAGGTCTCACATCCAGGATTGTCTGCACCAATGACATCCAACTTCTTATTGCCAAAGTCCAAACACACAGCGGACAAAGGAGAACACCCAAACATTTCCTCCTCCTTTCGAACAAGGGAGCCCGACACCAAATCCACATCCATTAGAGGGGAAACTTCACCCTCCTCTAGCCCTTTGGAGCAGCTTAAAGTCTTTGAATTAGTTTCAATCTTGTCCCCAGAGATAGGGGATTTCAACAGTTCATTCAACCCGTCAGTAAAGGGGTAGTCTTCTAAATCACTCGATTTCAAGGTCTCACCAACCCCACTAGTGCTTGGGTCAAGTAGTTTATCCTGTAGCACCGAAGGACATGAAGGATTTTTCTCTTTCAACAGAGCATCCATTATAACAACCTTCTTGCAATAAAAAATAACATGACCCTGTTTACCACACTTCTAGCAGAACAAGGTGGCATTCTCATAAAAAAGAGCTTAAGTCCACTTTCCCCATTTAGATTTAAGAGTGATAAAGTTGGGAAGAGTTTTGTTAATGGAGACATTAACACAAAATCGGGCAAACACCAACCTGGATTTCGCTTGAGTGACCATGTTCGCTGCCACAAAGGTACCAAAGGAGTTCCCAATCCACTGAAAAATTCTTTCATCCCAGAATTCCAATGGAAGGCCAGGAAAACAAACCCAAATAGGGGCCATACGGGTAAGATCCCCTGAGGGGTCAAAACCCGGTCTCCATTTAGCCAAAGAAATAAAATGTTTACCATAGGCCCAAGTACCTGAGAGGACAAGAACCGGGTCCTCCTGAGTAGTAAACTTAAATAGGAATAGACCACCAGGAATTTTTGAAACAGACATGCTACCCTTCAGCTTCCATTTATCATTAGCCCATCTACGAACCATATCAATAGTTGGCCTAAAAGCCAAGAATCTTCCCACCAAAGCCAGGTGAAGCGAACAAGCAACCTCCTCCATAACTTCGTCAGGGAGGCAGAGCTCAGTGCCTTCATCCGTCTGAGTAATCTTAGGACCAACAGTCTCCAGGACACTATTTCTAGTCCCCAAAAGGATGTCTTTCTAGCCAGTCTTGGAAAGGGCTACCTCCCGATGGCCCCCATTGTCCCCACTAGTCAGAAGCCCAACAAGTGCATCAAAGTTACCCAAGACACTCCGCAACCCCAGAATGCACATGTGAACAATCAGAGCTAAGTTAAGTACACAATCTGGGCTAAATTTAAAGCCAAAAAAGTGGCAATGGAAACTTAAAGCATATGTTCCTATTCTATTGGCATCCACAAGTTGGTTGGAAGACTTTTTCAAACTACCTTTTTAATGATATGAACAACAAAATGCAAGTCATGGATTTTGGTTATGAATTGAATCATACAAAGGACTAGCCATGGCATTTTGAGGAAGAAATCAATCTATTTTGAAGACTAAATTTAATCTCTATAAAACTACATTAAATTGTAAAAATCATTAATGTGATACTAAGAACACTATTTCTAGATTGAAAGAAGTTTTCTTTTAAAAACATTGTTAAAATCATGTTTGATTTATGTGATACTGAGTAAATATATCTATTCAAGAGAGCTTTACGAGAAATAGTAAGACTCTCTAAGTTGTGTCTAACCAAAACAACCAACTTATTAGACCAAAGTAGCGAAGAATAGCTAAATATGAGAGTATGATATTTATCCCAATGAGATAGTGTATTATTATATTCTTATCAAGCAATTTTGTATTGTATTTCAATAAGAAGGTCTGAAAATGTAATAGAAGTGAAAATGTTTTTATTATCTTTTGAAAGTTATCATCTTATATAATTGAAAACCATGTAGCTTGGATAGAGGACTTTATTATCTCGTTATTAATCAAAGGCCTTAGTGCTAGGAGGTTTTAAGGTGCAAAAGCACATAGAAATCTTATGTAGAAAATATTCTCTAGTTTGGATATAAACTTATCATACATTTATATATGAGAATATACGTGTCAAGAATATCTATATATAGAAAAACGTAGGTACCCTACATAATTATACAAGGATAACTTAGAAGAAACCTGTGAGGAATCTAGAGATTAGTCAGATGGTTCTCGATTGAGTTATCAAAAGTTTAACAACTTAATATAATGAATTATTATTGGACATTACTATGAATATAAAGTTTTATATTGAATCAAATTAAATGATATTTAATATCATGATTAACCAAATCAATTATGGTGTTCTAGAAGAACAAAACCAAACTTGTTATATCAACAAAGAGTCTAAACCATTATTTAAGAAGATGACAATTGTCTATTTATGTTCACTCCAAGATTAACCATATTTGGTATGGAGTTCTTTAGGAATAGAGCAAAAGAATAAATGTTGGACAACTGAAACTTTAATACGAAGACGCAATCTTTAATTCAAGTTTAATACTAGATTATTATACATATCAACATTTTGTCAATACTTTAGATTGGGACCAAGTGTGTCTAGTCGATGACATTGTGTCATTAGTATTATCTAATTGTGTTGCAAGGTGTGTGCCTTTGGTCTCCTTGTGTTGTGTAGCGCAGTGCTTGGTTTTGTGACATGACTTAACTGCTTCTTGTGGATTCATTAACTTTGGCGATTGTATCGGGCATTAACAGGTCAATATTTTGATGCAACAACAATTTTCTTTGCAACAATTGGTATTAGAGCCTGGGTCACGAGTGAAAACCCCTTGCTTGCGCTAGGGGGATTGTTGCAAGGTGTGTGCCCTTGGTCTCTTTGTGTTGTGCAGCACAATTCTTGGGTTCGTGACATGGCTTAACCGCTTCCTGTGGATTCATTAACTTTGGTGGTTGTATTGGGCATTAACAGGTTGATCTTTTGATGCAACAAGAACTATCTTTGCAAAAAATTGTGCATAAAATAGGATAGTAGTTACTCCCATTGTTAAAACTAAGGACTTGAATAAGAGGCAGTTGCCTAGACCTTGAATGTTGCAAGAGCATAACTTGGTATTCTTGTCAGAATAAGATAACCGGTCAAGTTGTTTACTAACTTAGTAAGAAAGGAATCGAGTAAGAGGTAGTTTCTTGGACCTAGAATGTTGCGAGGACATAACATGGGTATTTGAGTTAGATGTGTTAAGCCTATTTAGTCAAAATAATTGACAGTAGTGAAGTCATTACTATTGAAAGAGAATCTATTTGAGTTAGTTAACCTTTGCATCAAACCAAAATTAGAGTTAACCATAGGTTAGTTGTAACATCCCTGATGTTCTTCATAGTAAAATTTCCAATGTTTTCACCTTAAGTGAATAAACCATGATGCCAAAGCATAGCAAAAAAAAATTCTTTCCACAATGTAAATTACATACACTATTGAAATAACACTTATTTCAAAATTTCTTTTGCATTCCATTATAATTTCACAAATTACAATATGCCAAGAATGTAATATACATACACAATTGAAATAACACTTATTTCAAAAATTCCCCTACATTCTCTTGTAATTTCACAAACTACAATATTACAAGAATGTACACAATTACAAAAATAGCTCCACCAAGCTTTAGAGCATAAGATATAGATGGTCCAATAATCCGCCTTTCAAAACCTTTGATTTTGTCGCCTGCTGAGGAGGAGAAGCATCACTCAAGTGATTTTTCACCAACCACAGATTCATATGCAGTCCCTTGCATGTATCTATCAAAGATAGATGGCCCTATCCTTTGATGAAGAGATTGGTTGGGTAACCTCGTACAACATGCCACATTGAGCTTAGTGTTGTGCCCTACATGGCTAGGTTTTATAACCCCACGGTGAACTAACAGTGGAGCCCCAGGAAATCACAGAACTTTGGCCAAAGTGTTCTCACTCAGTACTTAGAGTGATGGTCTATCATTCACTTACACTTATCAAGTTCATTTTGACTTAAGTCCATTATATCTATGCATAGGTAATCCCTCCCATGGGTAAGCTTAAACCCCAGAATTAACCTATCACCTTTAACACAAACTTAAGGTATCTCTACTCAATTAATCAAAAGTACTAGTTTCCTCCCTTCAATGGACAACAATCCTAGGAGTAACCTACTAGCTATCTAGCATAATCAAATAACTAGCTATGAGTATCCCTTAAGCTATTCTCATTTAGTCACATCTAGTATAACAAGAATACCTATGGCAAAAAATATCTCCTATCTTGAAGTAATTACAAGCATTTCACAACAGAGTAAACAACTTCTACTTTCTTTCAAAGTAAACACTACTTTTCCCTAATGCAAGTAATCATAATAGACTAGTTAAAGTAATCAAGAAATAATCTTTCAAAAGCTAAGACAAATAAAGGAAGATTATCCCCATGCCTATAATAAGCTATCCAATTGATCAACTGCAACACAACTCTCCCAGAACAATAGCTAGCTTAGTTTCGATCCCTCCAACAAAGTCACAATAACCTCTAACTCACAAGTTGACAAAATAATTCTCTCAATATACTATACTCTTTTAGCCACTCAGAACTCTCTCACACATAATATAATAGAATTAAGTAGATAAGAATGCAGAGCTAATGCACATAAAAATGTTGAGCACAAATGAATAAGGAATGCATCCCAAACAAGTGAATTTGCTTTGCTATTTATACAACAGATTGGAGATCACTCAGCCTACAGATTAGGCATGAGTTTTGACAATAATTACCGTGCAAAACAGCTCACAATTATCTCAACTAAAAGGTGGCACACATATAAGCACATACTCAGCTAAAACAAGCTACAGGTCGATCTCTTTAGATGACACCAACAAGAGATTATTTCAAATAAGCACATGATGAAAAAGGTGTAATTCGAATTGTCCTCACAATAGACATCTACATAAAATAGGATTCAATGGTTGCGCTAAAGCATCAATAACCTCCTACAGAGTTAGCATGGTTTACATTATATTTGAATCAGTCAATATCAAATATGCAACACCAAACTTGCATCGACTAAGTCTTGGTATGAGTAGATTCAAACATTTAAACATTTTGACCAAGTCGTCGACTTACTGTTCATTACCTTATACTCATTTTACATATGTTGATATTTTCTCAATGATATGGCGTTTAGAGTTTACTAAGTCCAAGGTGTTTCCACAAAAGGCGTCGACTTAGTCTTTCTCCATATATCAACTTAATGGTTGCTCATTGATTGCAGAATACCAAATCTTCATATGTGGTTAGCAAGAGTAATATGCGGTTTTAGAATACAGTGACAAATATATCATACTTTAGCCTTTGATTAAGTTATTAAATTGGCCTCTAAGTTTGTTAATGATAATAAAATTCAAAGCCATGTATAATATTTAAATATTTATATACATAACATAAATGTACATATACATACATATATCTGTACACACACACACACACACATATATATATATATGCTAGTATATATCCATATTTATCATATGCCAATAAAGCATGTATATTTCGATATACATATGAATACAATTAAGATAGCAATCACATTGTTACAAAAATATATCAATTGTGTACATATATAATAACTCAATATACATGTATGTACGTATGTATACATATATCGATACATATATACATATGTATATATGTATATACTTTATATATGTATACATATTCGATTCACACACCAAAATCATACATAATTAATTTATTGTATTGATAAGAGCCTATGAGCAATATACTTATATGTATACATATACATGTAATTAGATCCATGGGATATTTCCATGCATATAAGCAACTCGTGCATAAGCGTGCATAGATGCGTCTACCTATGTACCCTTATGTGCACGTTCCTTCATGCATATGCTCTATCATCAACATGCATGTGTGTATGTATAAATATTTCTCGTATGACCTACTCATCGATACAAGCATAGTAATAAGGAAGAACTCACAAGCTCAAATAGTTAAAAATCACCCAATAATGCATTCAATAGTAAACAAGACTCTTACTAATGCAGGTATATCAAACTAAGGATGGCTTACCAACTTCCCATATAATAACCCGACTCAATTATTCTACTGTGGTGTGTGTAAGCTCAGATAGGTTACATTATTGGTTACCCAACCAAGACCTTCTACCGAGTGATACTTCTCCTCTGCCTGGAGGAATTGAACATGTACCTACATCCACTAACATATGCCCAAGGTAGTTAGCTATTCAAAAAAATATGAATTACACATAATACATCTTCAAAGTTAGAATATTAACCAATATCCATTCATTCATAACACATTGATAACAAAGTGCAAGTACAATTTATTCATCCACAAAATTCACATTACATTCACATTTACCCTACATAGTAATAGTAAATAGTAATTACACAATTGGGGTGTAACATACTTCCCCCCTTGTGAATCATCATCCCTGATGATCTATAGCACTTTAACATATAGATAAAATCAAATAAAGTTGTACTTACCATTCTCAAAATATGTAAGATTTATAAAGCATTCATCCTATGTAGCATCACTTCTTGCAACCCTGTCCCTCTTGGACCTTGCATCGAGTGTCCTTGCTATCACATAGAGAAAACTTGTATGCATCACACATACTTACTCTCTCAAAGCGCTTAGGTGTTGTATTCATAATATCTCATAGGTACATTTCATGTATAATAATATCTGAAAACTTATCCTATAGTGACTAGAAAGGATGTTCTCATTGACCCACAAATTTATCTTTAGTATAATCCTAATAGAAAAGGAATAACGGTGCATTGCACACTACACCATGGGTCCCATCCTTCCCTTTGGTATATATACCTTCAAATAACTCAAAAGCTAAGTCTTCCCATCGCTTACTTATCTATTTACTTTAACCAAAAGTAATGCTCTTGACCACT
Source organism: Sequoia sempervirens (assembly GCA_007258455.2). Taxonomy (NCBI): domain Eukaryota; kingdom Viridiplantae; phylum Streptophyta; class Pinopsida; order Cupressales; family Cupressaceae; genus Sequoia; species Sequoia sempervirens. Next base: position 35,292 of record VDFB02256738.1, on the reverse strand, counting down.
TGTCCGTCTTGAGCACAACATTTCTCTTGGACATCTATCAATTCTGATACTGCTTCATACTTAAGCTTTGTATCAACAAAATTTCATTGATCTCTTTGATCTATTACTCCTTTTTGAAAACTATCAAGTCTAAGGTTAACCCTATTTCTTATGCTAATAAAGTTTCCAACCTTCCTTTCCAAATAATGGATCAAACTTCAATGTTAGAAGTTTATAAGTATTCAACAAATCATTCAAGATTTGGTTTTCCTCTTTTGCTTATCCAGCTACAATAATATATTACACATTCATTCAGTTGAATGTCTCATAGTATGATCATGGTCCACACAACCTTATCATTATTTTTTCATTCTTAACTAAGATAACCTTCTCAGGAATTCTAAGCAACTACCTCACACAATATATTACTTAAGACCATAATCCCATAAATCAAGTTCCCAACCAATGTTGGTTACCTTGGTGAGTCTATCCACCATAACATTATGCCAGTTCTGCATAGGTTAAACTATCTTGGGTTCTACCACTCCCTCTCTGGAATCTCAAGAGAGTACACATATCCTACCGATGATGACATATAGTCTTCATATCTTGGCACACTAGACAATAATTTTCTATATACTCAGCAAAATCTTACTCCATCTTTTCCAGGTTATAGTGGTTCCTCAACCGACAAATAACTTTGTCTTTCTAATGTCCTAACTCTGACATCAAATTCCTCATTTCATCCCTTAATTCTCCAAAAATTTGGGTACGTAGGTTCTTTTACATCCCAAAATAGTCTATTCTTTGACTAAATGGATACCTATTTTGTGGACTCATCCCACATTTACTTCCTAAGTAATAATGGTTAGGAGTTTGCGAAGATAAATCCCCTTTATATTAGGACATCCATACCATTGATTTCTTTCGCCCTTGGATTATTTTCAAGATGTAATCCATCTTTCAAGTCAATCTAATTTTCTCGATAAGAATTGGTACTAATTTTGAGTATTAATCTTCGTTCAATCATGTTGGTTCCTAGAAGATATCAAATTTAATTGCATATCTAATTACCAAGCACAAATGTTTCCCATTAGCCCAAGTGATTCACTTAATCACATTGGTGAGCCCCAACCTTAGTATACCCTAATCCTAGGATAAAGTCATCAATCAATGACTAGTATGATGTTATAGGTTACTCTAACCCTATATGTTCCAATCAATACTTAAATGTACAACTCAACCAAGTAAGTTATTCCCAACCTATAGGTGAAACTTTACCTAAGGTTTCTCTCTTTATTCAAATTAACTTCTCGTAAGGAAATAGGAGTAGTAAGAAACTTTCTTATAAATCATAAGTAATCTAGATATTCCCCTATCTATCCCATAGACAATGATCTTCCCTTTCATGACCAAGTAATCCACCTATCCTTTCCTTAAGGAATCAATGATAATATCAATTGATTTTACAATTAATATATATGCAAGGTATGGTGTGATAATAGGTCAGAACTCTTGACCTTTCCACTATTTTTCTCCAAAAATTCCAATACCTTATCCTTGTGGTCATGAAGTACATGAGTTAATTGTCATCATGACTTACTAATAAGTCAAAGTTCTTTCCAATTGAAAACATATCCACATTTTTCATTGGGTGGGGTACTTAATTTGAGTCAATTCACTCTCTTTCTTCCCCCCTTAGTGTTTTCACAACATCCAATCCGCTTAAAGTTGAACTCCTAGAAAACATTTGCTTTCTTGAAATGATTTTTCATTCCTTGTTGTTGGCTTTCTATTTCCTTTTCCTTTCCTTAATGGCATACCTTGAATATACTTTTTCCCAAAGTTAGATTCATCGTTGATTTCTAATCCCATAGATTCTACATTTTGGATCATCGGAGAAGAGATGTATTAAATAACTAGCAACTTTACAAGCTAAGAGGCTCTTTAATATTCCAATTCTCTTTCCAATATCCTTTTTGTGGAGGAATATCCATACCCATAAAACCTCTTTTGTTGATGTACTTTTCAACTTATAGCATTGTTTCATTACAACTTCACATAGTTTAACTCATAGTGTCACACTGTATTCCATTTCCTTTTGGAACCTCTAAACATATGTTGTATTTTGTTAACACGTTGGTGAGTTCTGCTTATACTCCAACCTATCTATGTAATAGCCAAACCTTTTCCAAGCCAACCTGATTTATCTTTAACAGGTTTCTTTCTCTCAATCACCTTTCCAAGTGACTTCATCCCAATGCTTGTAATCTTATTCTCTCATAACCTTTGGAGATACCAAGGTTGCTTGGTCTCTTTCTCTCATCTTAATCAAATGTCCAAATCAATCTCGTCAATTTTGGTTGGTGGAACCTTGTCCACTTTATTGATTACTTCATTTCTAACCACTTTGGTCTCTTCCCTTACTCAAGATACTAATTTTTCTCAAATAAACACAAGATTCTCAATCTTGTTCAAAATCAGATTTTATCAAGGGTTATCCAACCTATTGGAAACCTCCTTCATTGACTGTCTATTTTGATTGAAGTTTCCTAATTTATGCCAACAATACATTCTCACGGATTTGAAGTATTCTTACTAATCCAAGAATCCTTGACTCTCTTTGAAGCTATAGGTTGCTATCAATAAGGGAGATTCTCTCATTTCTTCCTATCCCCTTAGAGTCTTATAGGTATTTTTTAGGATGAAGGTATATATTGGTTATTCTTCCTAACCTTCCTACATAACTCGATTGCATAATCTTCCACAATTCAAGGGGATATAAAAATAAGTTGTTGGTTTATGAGTTCCTAACTCCAGGGATGACTCTTAACTATTCCCAAACTTAAACAAGTTTCTAGGAATCTAATTTTCCTTTTCATTTCTCCACATTATTTTCTCTTGCCATCTTGGCATGATAAAATTTCTATCATTATCTTCCGATAAGGTTTACGCGTTGTTTGTGTAATGAGCTCTTAGGTTCTAGTGTTGAACCTAGTAGCTCTAGTACCACATGCAACATCCCCGATGTTCTTCACAGTAAAATTTCCAATGTTTTCACCTTAAGTGAATAAATCATGATGCCAAAACAAAGCAATAAATTTTTTTCTTTCCATAATGTAAATTACATACACTATTGAAATAACAATTATTTCAAAACTTCCTTTGCATTCCATTATAATTTCACAAATTACAATATGCTAGAAATGTAATATACATGCACAATTGAAATAACACTTATTTCAAAACTTCCCTTGCGTTCCATTGTACTTTCACAAACTACAATATTACAAGAATGTACACAATTACAAACACAGCTCCACTGAGCTTCATAGCATAAGATATAGATGGTCCAGGAATCCGCCTTTCAAAACCTTTGATTCTATCGCTTGCTGAGAAGGAGAAGCATCACTCAAGAACTTATCCACCAACCATAGACTCATATGCGGTCCCCCGCACATCTATCATAAATAGATGGCCCTACCCTTCAACGAAGATATTGGTTAGGTAATCCCGCACGACATACCACACTGAGCTTAGTGTTGTACCCTAAATGACTAGGTTTCATAACCCTATACAAGGTAACTATCATGCATTAAATGGAAATGGTGAACTGACAGTGGAGCCCCAGGTAATCACACTACTTTGGCCAAAGTGTTCTCATGCAGTACTTTGAGTGATGTTCTACCATTCACTTACAATTATCAAGCTCATTTTGACTTAAAGGAAATTATATATATGCATAGGTAATCCCTCCCATGGGTAAGCTTAAACCCTAGAATTAACCTATCACCTTTAACACAAAATTAAGGTATCTCTACTCAATTAAGCAAAAGTACTAGTTCCCTCCCTTCAATGGACAACAATCCCAGGAGTAACCTACTAGCTATCTAGCATAATAAAATAATTATCTATGAGTATCCCTTAAGCTATTCTTGTTTAGTCACATCTAGTATAATAAGAATACCTATGACAAACAATCTCTCCTATCTTGGAGTAATTACAAGTATGTCACAACAGAGTAAACAACTTCTACTTTCTTTCAAAGTAAACACTACTTTTCCCTAATGCAAGTGATCATAATAGACTAGTTAAAGCAATCAAGAAACAATCTTTCAAAAGCTAAGACAAATAAAGGAAGATTATCCCATGCCTATAATAAGCTATCTAATTGACTGGCTGCAACACAACTCTCCCAAAACAACAACTAACTTAGTTTCGATCCCTCCAACAATGTCACAATAACCTCTAACTCACAAGTTGAAAAAATGCTTCTCTCAATATACTATACTCTCACAACCACTGAGAACTCTCTCTCACAAAATATAATAGAATTAAGCAAATAAGAATGCAAAGCTAATGTGCATAAAAATGTTGAGCACAAATTAATAAGGAATGTGTCCCAAACAAGTGAACTTGCTATGCTATTTATATAGCAGATTGGAGACCACCCAACCTACAAATTAGGCATGATTTTTTATAGCAATTACCATGCAAAAAAAATCACAATCATCTCAGCTAAAAGGTGGTGCACATATAAGCACATACTCAGCTAAAAAAAGCCACAGGTCGATCTCTTTACATGACAGGAGCAAGAGATTATTTCAAATAAGAAAATGATGAAAAAGGTGTAATTCAAATTGTCCTCACAATAGACATCTACAGAAAATAGGATTCAAAGGTGGCACCAAATCATCAATAACCTCCTACAAAGTTGGAATGGTTTACATTATATTTGAATAAGTCAATATCAAATATGCAACACCAAACTTGCATCGACTAAGTCTTGGTATGAGTCGATTCACACATTTAAATAGTTTGACCAAGTCGTCGACTTTCCGTTCATTACCTTATACGCATTTTACATATGTTGATATTTGCTCAATGATATGGCGTTTAGAGTTTACTAAGTCCAAGGTGTTTCCACAAAAGGAGTTGACTTAGTCTTTCTCCATATATCGACTTAATGGCTGCTCATTGATTGTAGAATACTAACTCTTTATACATGGTTAGCAAGAGTAATATGTGGCTTTAAAATACAATCACAAGTACATCATACTTCAGCCTTTTATTTAGTTATTAAATCAACCTCTAAGTTTGTTAATGATATTCGACTCCAAAGCCATGTATAATATTTAAATATTTATATACATAGCATATATGTACATATACATACATATATATCGTTTCACACACACACACATATATATGTATATATATGTTAGTCTATATCCATATTTATCATATGCCAATAAAGCATGTATATTTCAATATACATGTGAATACAATTAAGATAGCAATCAAATTATTACAACAATATATCTATTGTGTGTGTGTGTGTATATATATATACCTCTATGTACATGTATACATATGTATACATATATCGATACATTCATATGGGAATGTCCATTTTCCACCATACACGTATATCGATACATATATACATATGGATATATGTATATAATTTATATATATATATATACACACACACACACACATTCGATTCACACACCAAAATCATACACAATTATTATTATATTGATAAGAGCCTACGAGCGATATACTTATACGTATACATATACATGTTGTTAGATCCATGTGATAGTTCCATGTGTATAAGAAACTCATGCATAAGCATGCATAGATACGTCTACCTATGTAACCTTATGTACATGTTCCTTCATGCATATGGTCTATCATCGACATGCCTGTGTGTACTTATAAATATTCCTCGTATGACCTACTCATCGATACAAGCATAGTAATAAGGAAGAACTCACAAGCTCAAATAGCTAAACATCACCCAATAATGCTTTCAATAGTAAACAAGACTCTTACTAATTCAGGCATATCAAACTAAGGATGACTTACCAACTTCCCACATAATAACCCAACTTAATTACTCTATGGTGCAGGAGCACCTTGCTCACTAGTTGCCTCTAATTGGCAAAATTGTAAAAATTGAACTTTCAAGTGTCAAATCATGTAAATATTTGTAAAAGTGATGAATTAGTCATAAATAATGTAATTATGTCATAAATAGGTCATTAGGAGGTCAAAATGAGGAGAAAAGCAAAATTTGAATAAAATTGTCAAAATTGCAAAAATGCAAAAGTTGCAAAAATGGACAAAAGATGGAATATGAAGAGTCAAGTAGGCGAAAGGGTAGTTTTTGGAATTTGGAAAGTTAGAGGAAGTTTTAGAGACTTTAAATGAGTCATTTTGGTTATTGTACATTCAGATTGATGGGTTTGGAAGAAATGGAATAGAGAGAAGGTGTTGTTTTTACATGTTTTTATATGTTTGACAGTATTTTCATGCACTGTACAGTCCTGTACGGACAAAAAATCCATCATTTCTTAGGTTCCATTGAAAGGTATGTGAATCAAAAAAAAATTGGCAATTGGTTTCATTTTTTTTCATTAAGTTTCAAGGAAGATATGCTAATTTTGGTAAAAACAGTCAAGTTCAGATTTTAGTAGGACGACAAGCTTGTAAAATACATAACTTGATTTATAGTGATTGAAATCCTCTAAAAATTGGTTTGTAAGTCATTCAAATTGTGTTCTTCAAGATTATTGTGGTGTTAGGTGTAAGTGGTGAAGGTTTGGGCTCATTAAGTGATGCCCTAGGACTGTTACAGTGCTTGGAAGAGCAATCAAGAGGGTTACAAGGTAGGGTTTGGTGAAAGCCCATGAAACAACCTTGGTAAATGAATCTCTTAGCATGTGCAGGTATTTACTAAGGTGATTGAAGCATTTTAAAGAAGGTTTTAGGTTTGGAAGATTGATTTCCACTAAACCCCTGCTTTATTTGATTTAAGAATGCATAAGATGAGGGTTTCGATTCTTGGGGCCTTTATGAGACTTTCATACTCTAAAGATTGGTGATTTGGAAGTTTTGAAACATGTTTCAATGATTTCCAAGGTAGTTAGAGAGTTTTGGGTCATTTTTTTAATACTTGCTTTGATATTTTGGCCTAATTGGTGTCTTCAATGCACATAACTGTCAAATAATTTGGTAAAATTTGTAGAGCAAATTAATCAAAGTTTTTGATATGTTTTAGTAGAGAAAACTGGGTTCTTGGAACAATAATTATTTTGTGGAGATACAATGTGGATTGCATGGAATTCCCGATTGAGTCATTTGTTTTGCTACAAGGATCTTGTTTATTGAATGCAATAAACTAATTTTCTAATGGTACAGTGAAATGAGTGGTGGAATTTGTCTTGAATTTGTTAAAGTATTGATGTTTAAGATGTAGCAATGGTCTAGAAGAGTCCCGAAGAAAAGTTTGTCATTTTGGTGACTTGGATAATGTGAAATCATGGTATAAGGGAGGGTTGGAGTGCTTGTAATGGAAGTTTTGTTAAGACAGAGTTATGTAGTAGCATAAATGGTCTGTTTTTGTCAAACAATGATGTTGAAATGGTGTACAAAAGTAGAAACCAAGTTGTGTTGGTTTGGCTCATGAGTAGCCTTGTAATTCCAAAATATTTTGGTGGATTTTGTTTAAGGAACAAGTGAATTTGGTGATTGGTTTGGAGATCTTCTCTTGATTTGTGTTTGGGTTTGATGTACCCTAGAAGATTTGTTGTTGTTGATAGATGCCCTTGCATCACTCTACTGTGGTTTGTGTAAGCTCCGATAGGTTACGTTACTAATTACCTGACCAAGACCTTCTCCTGAGTGATACTTCTCCTCCACCTGGAGGAATTGAACATGTACCTGCATCCACTATCATATGCCCAATGTAGTCAGCTATTCAAAAAAATATGTATTACACATAATACATCTTCAAAGTTAGAATATCAACCAATATCCATTCATTCATAATGTATTGATAATAAAGTGCAAGTACAATTTATTCATCCACAAAATTCACATTACATTCACATTTACCCTACATAGTAATAGTAAATAGTAATTACACAATTGAGGTGTAATATTAGTAATATTTCTAAGTCAAGTTAGAGGTGGGTGAACTTATGACACCGCTTCCTTAGAAAGTGGATGATTATATATATCAAAATTTTGGCCAAAGTGTAAAAGTCATTTCTTGCACTTGTTAGTTCACTATGCTCTAGGTCTGCATAACTTGTCAGTAGTGTGATGAATAGTTGGAGGGTATCCATAGTTGTATGGATGTACATGTTATGTAGGACACAACACTAGATACTCAAATGGAAATACTAGAGGTTCCTATACTAAAATATTCATTGAAGGGTAGGGCCACTTCAAGTTAGGAATGTGTGTGGGGGACCGTCGGTCTATTGTTGGAGGTAATGTACTTGGGTGATCCTCTCCCTCTTACAGACGACAAATCAAGGCTTGCAAAGTATAAGAGTAATCTAGATAAGGATACCTTGACCTTGTTCTCTTATAAATTATGAAATTGTATATATGATCATGAATTCTATTTATAAACTGTATTTGAAAAGACGAGTTTCATTTACTTGAATTTTAGTTAAAATATTTCAATTATGCAAATGTTATATGTTCTTTATGTAGCATGTAAATTATGTTATTGAAAAAGAAAAAAATTATTATCCTATTTTTGCAAACATTGAAGTATCCACTTCTCCCTCCTCCACCTCCTCCACCTCTCCAGTTCCTCCTCCACAATTCACCATATCCACCTCACCTCCTACCATTCCTTCCACTTCCTCTCTTACTTCTCTTAGCCTCCTTGAGACTTTCATGTCTCCCCTCTCTAATATTCCTAAGGAATTCATTGATACCCTACTCTTTGAGGCTAATCGGGCTATGATAAATCAAGTAACATAGGCCACCCCTCCTTCTCAATAATTTTTGGAGCCTTTCATTATGGAGAGCGTAGAGAAAATTCTAGAGGAAATGCAATGATAGGAGAGGGAAAGTATGGCTAGACCCCTAAAAATGGAGGAAGCTTTAGTTTCTCTGAAGCATCAAGATAAAATATTCTAAGGAGGTTTTCTGTAACAACCAATCTCCTTCTGACATAGATTAACCAAGAGTTTTCACCAAAAGGTTAAAACATAAATAAGAGAAATGATTTTTTTTTTTAAAATCATGTAAACATAAACCATCATGCTAGTGCATTTCATTTGCATAATCATATAAAGAAAGTTGCATCTTTACTTTTTAACTGATAACACCAATATCAAAAATAAGATACAAACCTTTTCAACATTTAATTGATTAAGCTAAATAAAGAACTGTGAGAGAATAGGGTCAGAGAATCTCATCAAATTCGTAATGTCTTCCAATACTTGGCATGCCATCTGCAAGAGGAAGAGCATCATCGGGGTACTTTACCTCCAACCTTGGACTTAAGCAGTCCCTTGCTCACCTTCCTTACTAGAAGTGGCCCTACCCTTCAAAAAAAGGTTTGTTGGGAACCCTCTCAGTTTTCCATCTGATCTTTGGTGTTGTGCCCTACTTAACTAACACTATCACATACTACTATGGATACCCTCTAACTAAGAAAAAAACTCTAGCTAGCTAAGTAGCTGGGTCATGGTGAACTGACAAGTGCAAGCAATGGCTATTGCACTCATTATGGCCATAGTTTTTGTACATCTATACAAAATGCTTCTAGAGTGTCATCGTGGTTCACCCACCCTGCTCAACTTGGAAAATGCTACTAACCTAGGGCATATTAGGCTTCCTGTCTCACCCATCATGCAATCACAAGATAACAGTTCACAAGGATTGGAACCTACAAATCCTTCTAGGTTTTAACAAGAATTCCCTTTTTGGAACCCCTACATTATGAGGCATAAACCTCAAAACATGGCAATGGCCACTAGTTCAAGTTTTCACCAACATCTTAGGGTTCTTTCCTCTATAACTTGACATGAATGGCCAAACTTCAAAAGGATAGCTCTTTACTCAAGAATCCCTACCGAAGATTAATGAATCAAAAGAAAACCCTAGTAGGGTTCAAACCTTAGCTTTGGCAACTCAATTTTTGGAATAGAGAAATTCTATAACCCATAAAGATTTGTCATTTAAACTAGAATTCACTTTTTAATGTGACAATCTTGCCACCCTGCACAAACTGTACTCCAAACTGGGTTCTTATCATAGTTTGAGAAATATTTCATCCTTAACAGATTTTTATTCAAGAACATCTTTTAAGCCCTCCTAGGACAAATTCAAATAGACTTCCTAAGCACTTTTCAATCGAATCAAAAGAACGAGCTCAAGGCTCTTCACAATAAACAAGCTCTTCTTCAAGAACAAAGAACGAACAAGTATTACATTACAGATTGTACAATAGTCCAAACTCTTCTAAAAAAAACTCTTCTTTAAAATAAATAGCAAGAATTAAACAACTCAGGTTTTCCTCTTTTAATTACAAAGACTCAATTAACCAACTGCAATGAATCAATAACATGATTTTTAGCTTTTCCAACATGCTCTTTATTCAGCTCCGAAAAGATTCTAACTGCTAAATTTAAATATTTTAGAAGATGGGAAAAGAAAAGTGGAAATGATTGCATGCCTACTCAAGAGTTAGGGAGGATGAGAGTTGAATCTATCTCTAAATGAAAGGCTCTTGCTGATCAAAACTACTCCCTATGTTGTTCCTACTAGAACACTGTTTTTCCCAAATTGTTGTCTTTCTCCTCCTCTGACTGAAAAAGACCTTTTTAAAGCATAGAGTCACTTAACATAGCAAAGTATTTTATTTTTACAACCCCTATACAATATGAGGAAAGTGTATAAATAACAAGTCGACCCCTATACTGTTGCATAACCGTTCAAATCTGGTTACCAAGCGGTTCCAACAATCTTACTTTTTATTGTCTTCAAATTTACTCCCAAGTTAAGGAAAAAATCAATTTGATACCCAGGCCAATCATGTTATTCTTCAAGAATTGGTTAATAGTGAGAAGGCACTAACAACTCCCGAATTTCCACGTAAACAAGCCTCCAACTTAAGTGTAATAAAAAAACCAACTAAAGTAATGCTATGTAGCCAAGGAAGAGAGTAATAATATTTTTAGTAGATAAAGGAAAACTAAAAAGATCTTATTATTATCTCAAGAAATCAAGTTTGATATTTACTAATATCGTTGCTTTTGATATAGCAATGAATGCATATGAAACACCATAATTCACATAATATGGCCCCCAATATATCAGCCAACTCTAAGGTGAGAAATATGAGATCATTCAATGATTCGATAGCCCTTATAATGGGCATAATAATAAAACCAACATGTGATACAATAAACAACATTTAATTTTCTCCCACCCGCCATACATGGCTTTTTAAAGAATACATTAAAAAGTACAACTATACCAAGTACAACTATACAAACATGAACATTTCAAATTCACACTTGGTAAACTTTTGGATAGATATGTTTGAAAATCACATGAATGTTTTTCAAAATCCATCACACCCATATTTCCCCCTCACCTTTCATAATCCTAATGACCCATCATCATCATTTCATGCGACCCCTCAAACCTCTCTCCCTACAACCTCACAAGGAGAAGGTGACCTATTTGGACCAAGGGACAGTTTTTATCAAACATCATCATTTCCCCAAGGGAGCATGCCACTCACTTTCCCACCACTCCCACCCTTTCCATTCACATCTGTATCACCTCTTAGTTTGGGGCTACCTTCACTACCACCGCTCATCCAAAACATCCCTCCAACCATCAATCAAGGCATCATACCAAATCCTCCCCCCTTGTCATTAACATCACAACAAAAGATGGAAACCATCCCCATAGCACAAGCAACCAACACATCGTCTATCATCCCTAAAAACATGGTCTCTCAAGGACTAACCATATTGATCATACCATCCACCACTCAAATCCCAATCATCAATACGACAATACCACTTATCACCACAACAAGCACTATTCCAAAACCACCTCCACCACCACCACCACTGAAACCAAACACATCAAACCAATACAACATTGTGTTGCAAGCCGCTCATCAGGCTGCTTATCAGAAGGCACTCCAACAAAACCAAAACTGACAAGCTGCACAACTATCTACTCAGCAAGTTGCACAAGTTGCTCAAGTTGCCCAAGCTGCACTACAAGCCCAACAAGCACAAGCCCAGACTCAAGCCCAATACCAAGCCCAACAAGCAAATGTTGTTCAAAATCCCAACAAAATGTTAATGATTCCATGTATCGACCCAAGTCAACGATCACATGATCAAGAACTATCCATCAACAAACACATGGAAGATGTTTCCACCTCATCCGAAGATCAAATCAACATACATCGAGAGTCACTTTTTGATCATGATAAGAATCCCTCAAAAATATCGGACAATGATCTATTTCAAGGAGTGTTAACATTATTTGATCCTATAATCAACAATCCATCAGCCAATGATCATGTTGAAAATGTCTCTACATCACCTAATGAGTTAGAGGACATATTTCAAAAATTTATTCTAAAGCATGATCGACATCTCTCACCAAAGACTAGCAATGGTTCTTTCCAAGACATATTGACATCCTTCAACCTCATGATTGCCAATATTGAAGGAATCTTCAACTCAACACTTGATCCAAATTCACTCAAATATCAAGAGGATATTGAGCCACTTCCTATGCCTAATGAAGATATTTGAGAACCATTTGTAAGCAATCCATCCTTTGAAATTGACCCATGTCAAGAACTTGATCCAAAGCATGTCGAAAGAAATTCTGAAATCATTCAAGATCAAGAATTTGTATCCCCAAGTTACTACAATAATCTAATGGATACTCTCCTATCTATACAAGATGATCATATCCACATAGCACATACTCCTCCATCTACCCATGAGATGCTTTCTGTGGAGGGACACATAGATGATCTTCATTTAGAGTAGGAATTTGTTACACAAAAAAAGAAGATTATTGATTCCTATAGTCAATTTGAGTTGTCAACATTAGGATCAGATATATCCCAAATTCAGACTAAGGACATCATGTATGAAGATATCCAACATTATCCACTCAAGGAAACATGTCAGAAAAAATAGGACATTCTGGAGTTAGCAGAGCAGCAAATGGAAACAACATCATCTACAATGGTCATTTATCAAAGAGTGCTTACTAAACAAGACATCTTAGAATAGGCAGAATCAAAGAATGAAGATAATAATTCTACAATACTGGGGGAAACTATGTCTCAAGCAAACATCAACATAGGGAGCACGAAGAATCCTTATGATGAAACCGATGCCAATACTACAACCAGCCACGTCATGAATCTTCATCCACCCATCACCCCATCCACGAATTGGGACCAACTTCAAAAGAAAGATTTGAATCAAATCACAAGGAACATTATCAAAGCAAAAGAAGCTGAGAAACATAATGGACAAAACAAATACACATGGATACCAAAAAATACAAAGAAATATTATCGCTATCAAACTCCATCAGTCAAAGAAACTATGGGGAAAAATAAAAAAGGGAAAAGTATCCATCAAAGATTTCCACAAAAGAAAAAGCAAGCTTCCCAAGCAACGTATAAAGTATATCAAGCAGTTGGTCCTAATTCCACATACACTTTTGTATCCATCCATCATTGCTCATCTCCCTAAGTTTGGAGAGTCAAAGGTTCCAAACTATCAACCAATCCATCTTTTATCCCTAAACACACTCCATCCACACCTCCACACATGATATCCAATTCTCACATTGACCATGTGTTGGAAAGAACCCTTCATCATAAGGATTTAGAAGGCACTCTATCGTGATATGTTCACAAAGACAAAGTTAACTTCGGTATCGACGAAGCAAATCAAGAATCTCAAAAGTTGTATTCAAGTGCACGTATATTAGTAAAACAACTTCTTCAAGCAGGCTATCAATGGCACATCATGACAGAAGAATCTACATCGACACCACCAGATGGTTCAACATGAGTTTAAAATCTTTCAGAAAAATCCAAAAAAAAAAAATCCAAAAATATGAAAATCCAAAAAAACAAAAAAAGGATTGAAAACAGTAAAGATAAAAATCGTCCTCTAGTGAAAACCACTACAGTGGCACTTTGGACAAGTACCATGATGAAAACCTAGAAAATAGGCGTCATGTGTAGAATCGAGCATCTGCGTATGCCAGTTCGAAAGGAAGCATCTTATCCCATCCATAATAAAGTCGTCATTCCATCCATCTCAGCCATAATAAATCCATTCATCCATGAACCATTTATCCAATCCATCTTTATCCATCTCCATCCATCTTCTAAGTTATCTTGATCTTGGTAAAAAGTTTGGTGCACACTTTACGCTTGCTTATGATAAACATCTTGGCATGGGTCATTTTCATTGATCCTATCCTATGCAACATTATTTGAGCCGTGTAGCATTATCCAATAAAGCATTCCTTTGTTCAAAAACCTTATCTTATTGCAAGATAATCCTTGGAATCATTTGCATGCTTACCATATCCATCAATCCATACACCTATCTAAGCATCCACACATCACATTCCATACATTGCTAGACACTAGGGGCAAATATTTACATCTTGCTTCGAGAATAAATATTGATCTATATCTTCCAACTTATGTGGTGATCTGAACATTGGAAAATGTGAAATCAAATTGGTCCACTACTTGCGAGCAAAAAACCAAATCACTAGCCCATGACACATTTTGATGAGAAGACATTCCTTATCAAGCTTCATATTTCATTGAACATCAACCAATATTAGTTGCATCTAATTTGCACTTCAAACATTGCATCAAATCATCCAAAAAAACTTTTGTTCCAAACCAAGCTTCATCAATCCTAATCAATCAAATCCAATCAAAAAATCATCATCTCGGGATATCCTTGTGTTGCTTAACACTATTTTTGCATTGTTGTGTATCCTTAACAATGTTATCATCATCAATCCCTTATCATCTTGGGATATCCATCCTAATCCTTGTGTTGCTTAACATTATCCTTACATTGTTGTGTATCCTCAACAATGTTATCATCATCAATCCATCGATCCGATCAATCAACCCTAGTTTGGTTTTCAACAAAATCTCAAAATAGAGCATTGATAGCATCAGACACATCCTTATCCAAATCGTCAAAATCATGCAAAAATCCAAAAACATCCAAAAAACCAAAAAAAAACCCAAAAACACTCAAAAAATCCCAAAACAAATCAAAAACATGTTATCCGAACTACGTCATCTCTGAGCTTAAATGTAGGCAAGGCTAATCTTTGATCAGCCCTCGAGACAAAAAATCCTAAAGCATTCATAAAATCTTAGAAAACCCCAAAACATTCAAAAAATCAAAAATCAAAACATTTGTAAAATCTTGAAAATACCAAAAACAACCTCAAAACATTTTCAAAATACCAAAAATATTGAAATATTCTAGAAAATACAAAACCATCCATCCCATCTCACTTTCACCCGCAATAATCAATCATCCATAATAAATCAATCATCACACTCACCCTTTGGAAAAACAAATAAAAACAAGTACAACAATTAGCAAAAAACAAGCTTCAAATGTAAAATCAAAAGAAAACTTCAAACTTGTAAATGCAAAATCAAAATCTTGATCATTTTCAAACATGTCAATCAACCTTATATCAACAGCTTATCAAACAACTCATCAACCCATCATCATCCTATACAATTCATGTCCTAGGATATATCGTTCTAACAATGGGCATCATTTTGGATTCTTATCCTATCAAAACACATCCCTTTGGCTGTAGGTATGAAGAACATTAACTTGTTTGTTTACTTGATCTTTTCTTTTGATTTATCTTATTGTGCTCATTCCAATGACCTCTCAATGATGTCTAATCAAAATGATTTAGAGAGAAAGGAATGGGGCAATGATCATTATCTTTTGTTTGTTGTGCTTGTTGGATGTTCTTGTAATATAACCTTGGCGAATACTTGCTTTGTTAGGTGTGTGTGGAAGGTGTTTTGGGCAGCTTGTTGACTATTGCATTGATGGGTTATACCTTTCCATGTTTTGGTCTAAGATGTTTGAAACTTCTGAAGTGCATCCTAGCAAGGTTTTTGTATGCCAGGTGTGAACAAGAATACTCCTATCTATTTGTCAAGTCAAAGTCCATTTCACTAGATACAACACCATCTTGGTCGTCTATACCTTGATGCATCGTATTAATGTGTGTTATCAAACAATAAGGTAATTGGCCATTTGAAAATCCCAACTCCTCGGTAAGAAAATCATCATCATCATCATCATCATCATCATCATCTTCATCATCATCTCTAATAAAGTTGGCTTGTTGGTGTCTCTTGTCATCATCTTATTTTCTTCCTACTTCCTTTCGTGCTAACATGCTACCATGACAGTTAATCATAAATCATTGCTAATGCATCCATCCTACATCCACAAACCATCAACATACTACATAATGCATATCATACCATATAGAAAGAATTAATCATACCACATGCATTCATCCCCATCATTACATAATATAGATTGGTTATTCTAATAATTTCGTAAACCATACATCTATCACCCATACACATAATCATACAAGCATCATCATATCATATCATGTGCATCCATATCATCCATGCATCATCATATCATCCATTACATATAAACATCATAATCATCTCATCATCAATAATGTAACTATCATGGTACAAATTATGATCAAGTGGGTGTAATATATCAAAATAGGCATGAGGGTAGCCATGGCTGATGACTGTCTACATCATCAAATCTGTCTACATCAAACTTTCGAGTTGAACTGATCTTGAACCTCTTTGTCGAGAGATTGACCCTCAAATCAAACCTCTTCACCCGATCTCTCGAGGGGGCAGTATACCAGCATAATTCTTCATTCGCTGGGGCAGCAGTGGGGCATCTAAAAAAATTAGAGAATTTTTGACTTTTGATCATGGCAAGGTTATTCTTTGAACCAACGCAACAAGTACATTGCTTCAAAGAGGGGCAAAATGTAGACATGGAAAATATACTAATTGATATCACACATTCGATCTTGATCTACTAACACTGGTTTGTCCTGAATCATCCCCTTTTCTAAACATTTAATCGAATAACCTTTATTTGATTAAATTCATCACATTTCATCTCTTAATTAAATAAACCAATCTTATCTTGTTAAGTCATTATCTCTTATTAATTAAATAAACCATTTTATTTAATTAATTCCTAAATCTTTGTTTTAATTAAATAATTCATTTTATTTCATTAAATCTCTATAGTTCCTCTATTAAATTAAATAAATCAAACATTTATCTAATTTAATCAAACATCACCCCCTTTGGTTAAATAAATCAAACTATTTATTTAACTAGGTCTTAATCATTTTCATCTCTTTTTGATTTATTTCAACCCACAAATCTAAATTAATTAGCCAAATCACCTAATCTCCTCTTAAATTAATCAAATCCTGATTAATCTAATCTAAATGCATGTCACATCCTCTAGCTTTTCCCACTTGCACAATAAATCAGTTTATTTGATTTATTAAATCTCTATTTACTTTAAAAAAGACATCCAAGTGGGAATATTCTTCAAATTTGAAATCTCCCCCCAAATAGACATGTACATCCAAAAAAGCATTTAAAATCTCTTATATGTCCTTGTGCATTGAGCCAAGTGGCATTTAACTCCTCTTTCATCCCCCCTAAACATGTCACTTCTTCAAATTCAAATTTCAAACTTGCACATTGATCAAAATGTGCTCAAGCTTCCTCCATTCACATGTTGACAAGTGGCACCTTGCCATTGGTTGAATGTTAGTCCCACATTTCTCTTTTTTGGACATCTCTTCAACTTGACATTCTATAAATAAGAGGCTTCATTCCTCATTTTATCATCCACAATTCATGCAAAGTTATTATACTCAAATCCATAGCAACTTATCATCAATTTCATCCAAGCATAGTTAGGCTTTTTGCAGATTTTCAACATGGAGCTCCATTGAAGTCATCACTACAAGAATCCATCCTTCATCAAGTATCTTCATCACATCATTGGAGTTGGGAAAGGGCCAATTTTCACATCAAATTGGCACCAAATCCCTCAAGAGATTAAAGAGTTTTCTTTGTTTTAGAATAGGATTTGATATCTTTGTTTTAATTTTATTGTGTTCTTCATTTCATTCCTTTTCTTTTGCATTCAAATGGATTTCTTGAGGAATCCTTGTTCATACTTGCATATGATCTTCTAATGTGTTTGTTTATTGTGTTTTACAGGTATTTAGATTGGGGTTCTACACGTACATGCACATTTGCAGATGTATAGTTTCGTCTTCACACATGCACATGCGTCCATGTATGCATACCTGGATTTGTGTATGCATGGTTTGGCTCCCTACTTAATCACATTTGCATAACTAGACATTCATTCAGTTTTAAACTCATGACAAAAAGAGAAACACATGAAAACACAAACCCTAATCTTCCTTTTATCGTAAAGAAAAAAACAAGATGAACTAACCCTAAAGGCTTACCTTAAGCATCCCAAGACTTGAACAATACCTAATAGGTTTGATGGTCATTCAGAACTGATTAGGCTCAGATGGAAAATGAGATTCTTCTCAACCTCACCTCTCTCCCAAATGATACTCTCCCTCATTTGAATTAGAGGTGCTTGGTTCAACCTGCATCATCACTCAGGAAACAAGGGTAGTTAGCTCGATATATAATATAGTTACATCATCATATTACATTCATTCTATCATTTGCTTATTCAATAAGAAATTCCTTGCATAAGCATTATTTTTGTTTCATGGCAACAAAGCATTCATAGTTTAAAACCAAAAACCAAAACAAAAAATTGCATAATTTTCATCATAGCATCATTGTTTTTTAGAGTTTATAATATTGCATTGCAAATTTTACTGAAATTAGTAGTCTTTTGAAAAATAGGGTGGGATGTAAGATCCCCTCCCCCTTAAGTATCATCATCCCTGATGATGAGTAGTTTCAAAACATAAACAAAAAGTAATTTTTTTAAGAACATTCTCATAATCTCTTAAGAGGTGTGGAAATCTTTGTTTAATGTCTTGGTAGTCTTCCTAGGTAGCACTATCTTCACCGTATTGGTCCTACTGAACCTTGCATTGGAACACATCTATGTTACATAGGAAGAGCCTACATGTTTCAAGCACCCTAAGTGGCTTGATCGTGACCACTCCTAGATCCTGAACCTGTAGTGCATTCCAATCACTTATGTGATTATTACCAGGTGTATATTTTTTAAGATATGATACATGAAATACATTGTGCATCCTAGCAAGTGTTGGTGGTAGAGAAATTCGATAGGTGACTAGGTTAACTTCCTCAAGAACCTCAAATGGTCCAACATAGCATGGAGCTAGCTTTGATGACTTACCAAACCTAATTGCACTTTTTTGCTGCTTCACTCTCAACAAAACCTTTTCCCCCACCATGAAATGTCTGGGTACTCGTTTAGCATCAACATAACTCTTATCCCTATCATTGGCTTCTTCTAGTCTCTTTCTGATCATCCTGATTTGTTCTTCCATTTTCAAGAGAATTTTTGGACCAAGGGTAATCCTATCTTATAGCTTATCCAAGCTTATAGGACTTCGAAACTTTCTTCCATATAATGCTTCAAATGGAGCCATTTTGATCGTTGAATGATATGAGTTGTTATAGGAAAATTCCACAAGAAAAAGGTAATCCTCCCACTTGTACTAATAATCCATACAATATACCCTCAAAAGGTCTTCTAAAACCTGATTTACCCTTTCTGTTTGACCAACTGTCTTAGGGTGGTATGCAAAACTTATGTTTAATTGGGTTCCAAGGGAGGTGAAAAGAGTTTTCCAAAATATGGAGGTCATCCTTGCATCCCTATCTGAGATAATCTTCTCAGGAACACCATGCAATCTGAAAACCTCCTGAACAAACTTGTGGGCTATGATGGGTGCCCCATTGGTCAAATTTCCTAGAATAAAGTGTGCCACCTTAGTGAGTTCATCCACCACGACCAAAATTGTATTGTGCCTATTTATGGACATAGGAAGTCCTTGCACAAAATCTATACTGATTATTGCCATTTCCATTCAATAATTTCATGCAAGTATAAAAGTCTTGTCAGGTGTTGATGTTCAACTTTCACCCTTTGGCATTCCAAACATTCTGCCACATATCTAGCGGCATCCCTTTTCATTCCCTTCTAGAAGTATAATGGCTTGATATCAACCATAAGCTTCATCACCCCAGGGTGTCTTGAATAAGGTGTGACACACATTTCTCTTAAGATTGTGTTCCTTAACTCGCCTGAGTCAAGAATGTACATTCTTCCCATATACCAGAATAGTACATCTGACTCAAATTGAAACCCATCATATCTAGGGTCTAGATGATTATCTAATAGGACTTTCCTAACTTACTTATAGTATTTTTCCTCACCAAGCTGTTGTAGCACTTGACTTCGAAAACCAATTCACATTGATAACATGGAGGAAATATGCCTCCTTCTACTAAGAGCATCTGCTACTTGGTTCTCTTTCCATTTAATATAACCGATTTCAAAGTCATAATAAGATATTAACTCAACCCATCTTCTTTTCCGAGCATTCAGATTAGGTTGTGTAAGCAAATAACACAAACCTTGGTGATCAGACCTTAATTCAAAGGGTTTACCCAACAAATAGTGTTGCCACATCTATAGTGCATGCACAATTGCTGCTAATTCTAGGTCATGAGGTGCATAATTTTGCTTGTAGTTCTTCAATTTATTGGTCTTATAGGCTATCAACCACCCATCCTACATGAGTACACCTCCTAATCCTTCTCCTGAAGTATCAATGGTGACTACAAAATGTCCCTCAAGATCGAGCACTTTTAGAATTGGTGCCGTAGTCATTTTCTCTTTCAGTATATCAAAAATCCCTTGACATTTCTCTGTCCATTTGAATCTCTTCCCCTTTCTCTAAAGAGAGGTAATAGGATGTTCAATTATGGAGAAATTGGCGATGAACCTCCTGTAATATCCTGCTAGACTCATGAAACTGTGAACTTTGTGCACATTTTTTGGCTCTGGCCTTCCAAAACTGCCTTTATTTTTTTCGGATCGACCATGATCCCTTCTACAGAGATGATGTTCCCTAGGTATTGTACTTCCTTCTGAAAAAGTGAGCACTTGGATAACTTTCCATATAATTTATTCTCTCTCAAATGTTGCAGTACAAATTGTAAGTGTTGGAGATGCTCTTCCTCGCTTTTCGAGTATATCAAGATATCATCAAGAAAAATGAGTACAAATTTGTCTAGGCAATCCCAAAACACACTATTCATTAGATTCATAAAATTTGTTGGTGCATTCATCAGACCAAAGGGTAACATTGTAAATTCATAGTTCCCATACCTTGTTCTAAAAGTGGTTTTATGAATGTCTTCATCATGTAGTCTCAACTGATGGTATTCTAATTGCATATTGATCTTAGAAAATACCATCTCCCCTCGTATTTGATCGAAGAGATCATCTATGTGTGGTAAGGGATATTTATTTTTTATTGTGGCCTTTTTGAGCATTCGGTAATCAATGCACAACCTTAGATTTCCATCCTTCTTCTTGACAAATATTACTGGTGCTCCCCTTGGTGAGCACTAGGTTGTATCAAACCTTTATCCAAAAGTTCCTGAAATTGTGCTTTCAATTCCATTAATTCAATAGTAGTCATCCAATACAGAGCTTTGGATATTGGCTCCAATCCATGTATGATATCAATGAAAATATCAAATACCCTTTTGGGAGATAGACTGGGAAATTCATCAGGGAAAATATCTGCAAAATACCGAAGGTAAGGATACTTGTCCAATTTTGAACCCTTCTTTTTCGAAACTCCCTCAGCCCCTTCTTCTGGTGTTTTCTGAGCTTCATAAAATATTAGTTCATCAAAGAAGATAAATTGTTGGTTCTCCTTTGGCTCCTCTAATTCTTCCATTTTAACTACAAACAATTGGCAACCCCTTCGTTTGGATCTCTTAAGTTGCATTGCAAAAATCTGCCTTAACTTGACCATACTTACAATTCCTTGAATGATCACTTTATGCTCTAGGTCATCTAGGAATTCAACTGTTTTAGTGAAACAATCCACTTTTTCTTTGTGTTTCCATAGCCAGTTGATTCCTAATATGACATCATAGGATCCTAGGGGAGCCACATAGAGGTTAACTTATGTCGAAAAACTCGACAAGTCTACCCTAGCCTCAAATAGACACTGCTCTACCTGAGCCCTTGACTAATTAGCATATTCGACTAGCCATGAGTTTTGCATAAATCCAACCTTTCTAGAAATTTTACTTAAGAATTTAGGCGATATGAAGCATTTTATTGCTCCAATATCTATTAAAATAGAAATAGGTGTGCCAAACAACATACTTGTGGTCTCGATAGGGGTTATCTGGTAATCCACTTGTCTATTATTTAGTGCGGCGTGGATCTGCTATTGAAATACGACTTGTTGAGGCAGTAGAGGATTTCCACGAGGTGGAGGACCTGATGTTTTGGTGGGGCACTGATTTACATAATGGTCCCTGCCACAATTAAAGCAACCCCTAGGTGGTCCTCACCTCTCAATAGGTTTTCCAGAAGCTTCTTGATTACTTTTAACATTGTTGTTTTGATTGCCTCCATTCCTCTTGTCCCTACAACCCTCACCTTTATTCTCACGGTGACTCTTGTCCCCCTTTCACTGAAAATATGATTTCTCTCCCGTCTTCTTGAAGGGTTGGGAGGACTGAGTCCAGTTGTACTTCTTTCAGTTTTTCTCCCTATAAGATGCTAGGGATTTAAGTCTCTATTCCTGCTTAACTTCTTTCTCGTAAACTTGGTCTATTATGGTGGGACCATGTATATATCTACCTCTCCACCTATCCATGAATTTAGCCCCATGATGAACTTCTTGATACGAAACCTCTCGTCTGCTTGATACTGGGGTACATACTTTAGGAGATGAGTAAAATTTTCCCAGTATTGATTAACTATTAGGTTCCCTTGTTTCAGGTTTTAGAAATCCATCATTTTTTGGTCATAAAACAATTGGGGTAACCACCTCTATCTGAAAATGGCAACAAATTCTCCCCATGTTAACCTTTTTGCATTTATACCCAATTTCGTTTTCTTATTCATCTACCAAGTGGATGCTTCCCTAGCCAATTGAAAGGCTCCCCACACTGCTTTTGTAACTTTGGAATAGTTGTGAATCTCAAATTATTTCAGCCAAGCCTCAACAACATCACCAGAGTTTGATCCATCAAACTTTGGCAGGGTTACTTTCTTCATATCCCTGGATAATTCTCGAGCCAACTGCTCTCTATCTATTTCATGTGATTTGAACCCTGAGTGTGTATCCTCCAAATCACCCAACCTTCTCTCATTGTAAAGGGTTTGTTGAATAAGGATTTTTTGTAATCAACATTTTGAAATCAATACAAGCAAGGCATTGAATTTGGGTGTTCTACTTGTTTTTTTTTTTTATCTATGTATGCATGGTTCCTTTCTTCAATTTTATTTCAAGTTCTATTATGATAATGGAGAAGTGTGAAGATATCTGATAGATCTTTGGTTCATAAAATTTGTACTTTTTTTTATTGTAAGTTACTTTGCATGGTTAGTTTGAGCCCTTAATTGTTATAAGTTCAATTATGAATGTTCATTTATATTGCGCCAAAATTGGGTATATGCGTGAATGTTTATGATCTGAAAATCTTTCAGTTTCCTTTGAAGATTGCATTATTTCATAGCTTAATCTCTCATGATCCTTTGTTTTTCATTTCATTTGAAACTAGTTGGTTTAGGAAAGAAGCATCATCTAAATTGTCATATCAGATGTTACAAATTATTTTTAGATTTCAAATCTAAAAATATAGCTAGGGTTTCATATCATTTTTCAGATTTAACAAACCCTTGTTTTTAAAAGTTCCAACTAAATATTCTTAAGGCCCCTTGTAAAACAAAAAACCATTCTCCACTAAGTCATTTTATGCAAATTCAAGACCTAACTATCGAAGCCTTGGGGTTGTCTTTTTGAAGTTTTGAGGTTAGATTTCCTTTCAAGAGAGATAAGATACTCTGTATTTTGTTATGTTGTGAGTGTGCAAAAACACTCATCAACAATATGCTCATGTTAGAACCTAACAAGACATATTAGAGTGCAAACTAAAATGATCCTCATGAATATTAGAGGGAATTGAGTTATAATCTCCAATTTTAGCATTCAAAAGATAGTAGATTGGTTAGATAGATAGATTAAAATCAAGAATATTTCAAATATGATTTAAAGTTTAATTTTTGTTATATGTTCAATTTTGGTCTTTTAGTATTTTCTTGGAATTACAAGCAATAATCTACCATCTCACTTTCTATAATAGAGGTGGAGTATAAATTTGTCACCTTCACAACTCACTAGGTGTATGGTTGAGAATATTGTTAAAGAATATACAACATATATAGAGTGGATCCACCTTATTGTATTATGATAACTGAAGTACTATATAAATTATTAAGAATCTAGTTTTTCATACTAAGGCTTAGTATATTGAGATTTGACATCACTACATTGGATAGCTAGTTTAACAAGAACTAATTGAGATTGTATATTTGTACTACAAAGGAGTAATTAATATGTATCCTCATGAAACCCCTAGCTCATGACAAGTTTCAAAATTTTCAATATTTCCATCAAGTTCTTATCAACCTAATTATAGGGGAGAATGAAATAAAAATGCCCCTTGTATAGTTTACATGAATTGGTAAGTTTATGATGCAATTGAGTCCTAAGTATTAGTCTAGATAGTATGGAATTGAGGTATAGAACTAGCTATTTAGAGGAAACCATGCACTTGTAGCCACTATAGTTTTCCACTTGCAACCTCTAGTGGGGGTCACCATAATGCAAAATCACTTGCAGTCTCTAGTGGGGGTCACCATAATGCAAAATCACTTGCAGCGTGTTCACATATTACATTCCTAATTATGTAGTTACACTATACAACATTTAAGTCACTTATATGAAGGACTATACCGAACTGTGCAATATATGGCACCGCTCTGTGGATAAATTTGGTGCACATTTCTTCAAGTTTGGAGTGTAGACTCAGTCCTATGGAGAGGAACTTTGTTTTGATTTTCTTTAAGAGTGTTGCTACACTAGTGACTTAGGCTAATTTTGGTAAGTGTCTAACTATATATGTTCACTAGTTCTACTCATGGTATGCACATTTTTTTTCCATTTATGAAATTAGAAGTTTTATAGCAAAGGTGTTATCAATAGTGGTTTTGATGATATATGGTCATCTTTCTTGAAGGTAAGATAATTTAGATGGACTTGAGTTTATGAGTAAGAAATTTTTTTCTAAGATATTATTTTATAGTTCCCTTTGGAAAAGTATCATTTGAAATTTTCAAGGGAATTGAAGGAAACCATATGTGAAGAAAACTAAAATGTGGTTAAAATAAAGTTCCATTAACTATTTGTATAGGTTATTCATGCTTTGAAATAAAGTAAGTTTGAAAGGGGGAAATATTTGAAAATATTATTTAAAAGGAATAAGGTTAATGTCATGCATATGATCAAGTACAACTATAAAATATTATTTAATGATTAAAGCATCACAAATATTCACATGGTCATTTGAAGTGATAGTTGAGGGACAATTAATCATTTACAACATATGAGATCATAGTTTCGGTTGCATCTACTTGAATGACTAGTTTATGGTTGTTATTCATTTTGTTAATGTTGATTAATGTTATATGATGGAGATTGTGAGTGATTGGTGATTTGTGGTTTAGAGATTCACATTGGTGAGTTAGTTATTGATCATGGCCACACATATTATTTTTTTTGATTGGTTTTTTGGAGAATGTCAACCTATGGTAGGTAAGGATATTGATAGCTCAACAATTACATGTCTCTAGTGGAAGCCTCCAAGTATGGGTTTATTGATGGAGTGATTGATCAAGAGTCTATTGTATTTGTTACTCCTCTATCAAAGGTTGCAGTACTTCCTCTGGTGCTATTTTTGGTGGACTAGTACTTTGAGCCATCACATTAGAGGCTGGTGGAATCATAAGATGGAGGAATTTCCATCATCTCAAGTTAGCTTCTCACTTTGAGATGATGCTTTGCAGGAGAAGTGATTTTGGCTTTGTTACCGCATCTTTGGTTGCCCCTTTTCAAAAATGCATCTACCCTCTTTAGCAAAGTTAAGTCACATCAAGTTGTCGCATTTAAGCCTTAGTTATTAAAATTGTTTTGGGACCCGACTAAGTTTCACAACCTTTCTCTCATTTGATAGTCTAATGGGTTTTTCCTAAGTCATCTTTATGTCGACCCTTGTTAAGTTTTTGAATAGTTTTCGGGTCCCAGAGCGGTTTTCAAAACCTGGGCATAAATTGATGGAATGAAAGAAGATTAAGCAAAAACAAGTTCTCTTCAAAAAAATTATTAGGTTTCCAAACCTTTGTCGTTTCCCAACAGGGTTTGGGAAACCTAACTCATTTTTGTGATTTTTTTTTTAAAGGCTAAGTGTTTCTCCTAAGGGTTCTTTCTGAAGGCCTTAACAAAAGGGGCCATAAAAGTATTTCTTAAGTGGGTGGTGAGTTTATTTATAGAACTAAAGAAAAATCTGAGAGAATTTTGGGAACCTTACCCAAAGTCTAAAATTTATGCATTTTAGTTGATTATGAGCTATTACTTAAAATCTATTCATGCAAGGAAGCAATGATACTAGACAAAAATGTGTTGTAGAAATGACATTTAAATGCATAATTATTGAGACATGTTACAAATATGAAAAATGAAGAATGACATTGCATGTGACATGAAAATACAGAACTGAAAATAGAAAATTATCACATTACACAAAGCTGATTCAAAAGCCAAAAAGATTATATATATTTATATGTATATATTGTATTACAAGCAAAAAATTGGAGCTTTCACCACATGAGTTTCAAACATAGAGTGAACATAAGGATCTTGATTCCCTCCATCACCTATTGGAGGTGTTCTACCTAAGTAGGGGAGAAGAGTTTCTTGTTGAATTCCACATAATTGGAAAAAGTCTCCATTATGTTGCGCTCCAGTCTAGCTCAAAGAAGGGAAACTGCCTATCTAGCTAGCTCATTCCTCAAAGTTGTGGCAATATAGATTGCATCACCCACCAAAATAGTGTGTGGATACTCTGATAGGCTCCCCATGACATCTTTGACACAAGATAGATAGATTGGCCCTACTAGGTATTCAACAACTCAGATTCCCCACTCGAACTTTCCAAAGGTGTGGATAATGTTATAAAGAAAATGCTCCAGTAGTTTTGAATTATGCACATGCACTTTGGAGAGGAAGTGTTCACCAATTATCTTTTTGATTACTCCCTCTTCCACATTTCTATGGATAAGGAACACTTCTTTGAGTTGGTCCACAACTAGCCTCCTCACGTTACTACATTGTACTCCCTCAATAATGAGGAAGTCACTCTTATTCTCAGAAGTTGTGTCACCGGTAGTGCTTGACACATGTCTGAAATTGTGATTATCATTGAAGAAATTGAAGGCATTACAACTAACTTATAAAAAATGGGAGTAAATGAGTGGAGTTCACCTGAGAAGCAGTTAATGAATCAAGGACATTCAATTTGCTTCAAATTTAATGAACTTGGCAAGTGATGTGATGTAAATCTAGAAAATGTTCCTTGGTGTCGGGAAATCTCCTATATTTAAACTGCCCACATGAATATGCTCCTAGTTGGCATGTCATACATTGGTAGATTGAGAAGATACAAACTATTCACATGAAGTAAAGGACATGGGGCACGTTTGCAAGGTTGGCGATTCATTCCCCTATCATAATCAATCGGAGAGTGTGAAACAATCATAACCATTTCTAAGAATGGTCATTTGTGTGTATATGTCTTAATCAGGCAGAGCTCAAATAACCTCTCGTGAAATGCTTATTTGATGAGGTGGCAATTACACTTCCCCAAGAATTGGTTTTCAAGAAATGGTTGACCGTTATGATTTGAAATTTTTTAATATGGTAGAATCAAATATCAGGAGGGCCTGAATTTTGATCCCCCTTGCGCTATGATGCATGAGTGAGAATTGATCTGAATAAGGATCATTTTTTGTGGTTTTGATTATTTTCTAGAAGTGTTTATTGTCTATGAGCAGTAAATTTGAATGAAGTACTTAACATTTATGAGTAAGTTTGTGAGCTTTGATAAGTGTTAGGATATTCCTTTTCTTTGTGGATGTGGTATTTGTTGTGTTTCAAATTTCATATATCTTCAATGGATGTCAAGTTTGCTTTGAGTTGAGTCAGCTAGCTATTAGTAATCTAATCCTTTGAGTCATAATATTAGTAGCTTGCAAATCTACTTTGAATTCAGTTAGTAATTTAGAAGTTGATTTCAATTGCATTTGTTCCATGGTTATGGGCTGGTGTTAGTTTTTCTTTCCTGCTTTTTGGTTAGAAGCATACCCCCATTTTATTTTAAGTAAAAGTAAAAATTCATATCATACAAGGGAGTTGTACCTCTTCAAATTCATAGGAATATCACCAATGAAATGGTGACCGCTCCAACTGTTGGTGATTGATTTAGTCTTTGTTTTGGGAAGAATGGAGTCAACTTGAGTTAAATGTTTTGAAGACAAATCTGTCAACAAATAAATTTTTGGTGACTCTACTAGGGAAATCAAAATTAGAAGCTTAAAAGTTGTCTTGACATGTATAACAATGGTTTTATCCCACGATTGTTTTTTCTTGTATTACAACCTGACTTAGATTGGGTCAATTATGAGAAAGAAGATATTATCTCTAAGATAAATACACTCACTTGGAGGTACTGAAGGAGTGTTGCGGAGTACATATGAATAAATTTTCTTCTTGAAGAGGAAGAAGAACGAGTGCACCAACCAACTAGAAGGGTGGTCGAAAGGTCTCCAAAGATAGAAATTGTGTAGTATCCTTGTCCCCAATGTTCCCCAAACCAAATTTAGGATCTCTTTTCGGATAACATATATTGATAAGTCAACACATGGAAGAGGATTTAGTAAAAGATTACCTCCTTGCACAGAGAGGTTGGCGATTTTGTGATTGAATACTTCCTCTACTTTCATAAGCAACCTTGAGCATTCAAGATGGTGTCAATCTATCCATGACCATGGAGAACTCATGTTTTGGTCCACTGGCTTTATCCAAGTACTCACCTCTACCTCTGAGATCAAGAGAGCACTTTTCAAAGCTCACTAGGGAGGGCATCTAGAACTCAAAAGTTCACATTCAAGCCTTCATCATTGCTTGTGGGACTCTAGGTGTTACCAAGGAAAATGTGGCTACATGACCCTTCATGGAATCTCTGGTTGACAAAGCAGCAAATTGGTTCTAGTGACTAGAAGATGGATTATCACTGGTTGGGTATATTGGAGAAAAAAATTACTGCAAGATTCAAATCAGTCATTGATACTAGAACATTGCTAGGTCACCTCTTGTGAATTCAAAAAGGAGAACATGAGAATATGAGGGATTTCGTTGATAGATTCTCTCAAATCATGAAATGGATCCTTTTCCAAACATGCCTACTCAATCTAATCTATTGACTATCTTCACGACAGCTCTGCACCCCGAGGTGCAATTTCATTTAAAGCGGAAAAGGATATATGACTTTGAAGCCGCTAAACTAGAAGCCATCAAGATAGAAAATGATCTATTATTGTCGAGACACTTCAGTTGAAGCTAGATGGAGATATTTTCAGATAGAAGACTTGCTTTAGGAGTTGATCCCAGAGCATCAAGTGAATGGTGGTTATCACCCCATACAGACGTAGGCCTGGGTCTAGTCTTATGCCAAGGTCATTCAAATGGACCCAGTATTGATGGAAGAAGTGAGATGTACATTGGTCATTATGGTGAAGAAGAAGAGGACTCTGGAAACTCTAACGATGAAGATGATGATTCCCCTCATGTTCCACTAAAGTCTCCTGTCATACTCTCCATCTTGATAAGTGGAGAGGTAAAAAAACTAATTGGTTCTACAACAAAATTTATCCCCACTCCCCCAAAATTTGAAGCATTCACCTTTAAGGTCAAGGAGTCGATCGGTCAACTCATGAAGATTATTGGAGATTGTGAGCAATTGAAAAGGCATAGAGATAATCGCTATAAAAAGGTATTGGGTATTTTCAACATCTTGTATGTACCTGATGGTCTAGGTAAGAGTTTCAAAATTATTGATAATCCTCTATTCGAGTTAGATGGATCTAAAATGGATAGATTGAAGTTCCTAACCTGTGTTCTTCTTGATGTTGTGAAAGGTGATAGTAGCAGAGAGCCTGAAGTGTGTGTTGAATTGGAACAAGGCAGGAATGTCGAGTGGGTACTTACCAAGATTGCGGGAATCATGTTGAACGTGAGTGTTTTGGTCGAGTACTATAGTACAATATATGCTTCACAGTTGTGTACCGCTTTGGGCCTAAACCTACATTAGCCGCATAAGTCTTCCACCCCTATTAGTGAAGTGAAGATGTTGGAGGCCAATTTTTTCAGAGTAATGGGTGGAGAATCAATTGACAATTCTCTCATGCAAGGGATGGTGGAGGTATATGATGAAAAATGGATTCTTGAAGGGAATGTAGAAAAAAATATCATTTATCACGAAATCCCACCCTATTGCAGCTTGTTGCTGCTAAAAATATGAATGTAACCCATGTACATATCCCTAATCCACATCAGATTATAATTTTCTTTGCTCGTCAATGGTTTCGCTTGAGTAACCTTGAACTCTTATTGCTGGTAGGTGGTCCCCCCTACCTTGTACATAGTCCTTTTGTTTGTGTAGTTTTTTTTGGTGTGTTTTTCTTTTAGGCTTGTATCATTTTTGGTTTTTGTTGATCCTTATTTTTGTGGTTATGAATTTGTGCCCAATGGATAAGAAATTGGTCAGTTGCTATGATTCTAGGTTCATATCTCCATCCTTTGCAGTTCTCATCCCCAATTAGAGCCAATTGTTACCACAACTTTGGTTGACCCTTTTCAAAAACACGTCTACCCCCTTTAGCAAAGTTAAGTCACATCAATTTGTCACATTTAAGCCTTAGTTTTTTAAGTTGTGTCAAGCCTCAACTAAGTTTTCACAAACTCTCTCTCGTTCGATGGTCTAATGGGTTTTTCCTAAGTCATCTATGTTAGCCCTTGTTAAGTTTTTGAATAGTTATCAAGTCCCAGAGAAGTTTTCAAAACTTGGGCATATGTCTATGAAATTAAAGAAGACTAAGCAAAAACAAGTTCTCTTTGAAATGTTTGTTAGGTCTCCAAACCTTTGTTGGACGTTCTCAGTAGGGTTTGGGAAACCTAACTAATCTCCACAGTGGATTTACTTAGAGGCTAAGTGTTTCTCCTAATGGTTCTTTTTGAAAGCCTTAACAAAAAGGGACTCTAAAAGTATTTCTAAAGTGGGTTGCACATGAAATCAATAAGGCGGGTGATGAGTTTATTTATAGAACTAAAGAAAACTACAAGAGAATTTTGGGAACCTTACCCAGAGTCCAACATTTATGCATTTCAACTAATTATGAGCTATTATTTAAAATCTATTCACACAAGGAAGCAATTATACCAAACAGAAATGTGTTGTAGAAATGACATTTCAATGCATAATTATTGAGAAACATTACATATATGAAAAATGAAGAATGGCATTGCATGCGACATGAAAATATAGAACTGAAAGTATAGAATTATCACATTACATAAAGTTGAGTCAAAAGCCAAAAATATTATATATATTTATATGTATTACAAACCAAAAATTGGAGCTTTCAACACACAAGTTTCAAACACAAAGAGTGAACATAAGGACCCTGATGCCCTCGATCAGCTCCTAGAGGAATTCTATTTGAGTAGGGGAGAAGAGATTCTCATTGAATTCCACATAATGGGAAAAATTCTCCATTATGTTGCACTCCATTCTAGCTTGGAGAAGGGAAACTGCCTATCTGGCTGGCTCATTCCTCAAAGTTGTGGCAATGCAAATTGCGTCACCCACTAGACTAGTGCATGGATACTCTTATAGCTCCCCATGAAATCTTCGACACAGGGATAGACTGGCCTTACCCAGTGTTCAATAGCCTATATTCGCCACTCTAACTTCTCAGAGATGTGGATAATGTTATAAGAAAATTCTCTAGTAGTTCTGATTTATGCACATACACTTGGGAGAAGAAATGTTCACCAATTATCTTCTTGATTACTCCCTCTTCCATGCCACTACAGATGAGGAACACTTCTTTTAGCTGGTTCACAACCATCCTCCTCATGACACTACATTTTACTCCCTCAATAGTGAGGAAATCACTCTTATTCTCAGAAGATGTGTCACTAGCAGTGCTCAAATGTTTGAAATTGTAATTATCATTGAAGAAAATGCACTATAGCTAACTTATAGAAAAACATGAGTAAATGGGTGGAATTTTCTTGAGAAGTAGTTAACAAATTAAGGACATTCAAGTTGCTTCAAATTTAATGAACTCAACAAATGATGTGATGTAAATCTAGAAAAATGTGCCTTGGAGTCAGGAAATCTCTTGTATTTAAACTACCCACATGAATATGCTCCTAGTTGTTATATCATTAATTAGCAGAATGAGAAGATACAAACTATTCACATGAGCTGAAGGAAATGGGGCTCATCTATAAGGTTGGTCGTTCATTCCCTTGTCCTAATCAATTGGAGAATGTGACACAATCATAACATTTCTCAAAAAGGCCATTAATGTGTATGTCTTAATAAGACATAACTCAACTAACCTCCTGTTGGTATGTGGTGACTGATCATGCTATACTGTATAGCCCATGGTATACTGTACACCCCGACATGTATCCTTTGGAGGTTTGGGGGTGGCAGTCCTCGAGAAAAAAAATTCCTCCTACTTTTTTGCGTCATCATCGAAAAAGGGAAAAATCAACGAAAAAAGAAAAATCCGATTTTGTAGAACACAAAATCTGGGAGCTTCTAAGCTTGATAAAAAAGGGGTTTGGATGGGTGTTATAGGAGAATAAAAAAACGCGATTATTTGCAAGATTGTAATAGGTTTTACATTGGATAATAAAATCATTGGATGGCTGCGGTTTGGCGGATGTAGCCTGGATTGGGTGAACCACGTTAAATTCTCTATGTTATAATTTATTCTGTGTGTTTTTAGTTTCTCTGTTTATTACTTAAATCTGCATTTAATTGTTAGATATCTGCCTTTCTAACCCTAACACCTCCTGCAAAATGCTTATTTGCTAAGGTGGTGGTTACACTTCCCCAAGAATCAGTTTTCAAGAAATGGATGACCCTTTATGATTTGAAATTTTTAAATATGTTGGAATTGGGTATTAGGAGGGTCTGAGTTTTGATCCCCCTTGCACTATGATGCATGAGTGAGAATTAATCTGAATAAGGATCAATTTTTGAAGTTTTGATTATTTTTTGAAGGTGTTTATTGTCTGTGAGCAGTAAATTTGAATGAAGTACTTAGAATTTATGAGTAAGTCGTGAGCTTTGACAAGTGTTAGGACATTCCTTCTCTTTGTGGATGTGTTATTTGTGGTGTTTCATTCATATATCTTCAGTGGATGTTAAGATTGCTTTGAGTCAAGTCAGCTAGTTGTTAGTAATTTGATCTTTGATTCATGATATTAGTAGCTTGCAAATCTACTTTCAGTTCAATTAGTAACTTAGAAGTTGATTTCAATCACATATGTTCCATGGTTATGGGTTGGTGTTAGTTTTCCTTTCCTTCTTTCGATGGTTAAGAGCATACCCCCATTTTCTTTTAAGTAAAAATACAAATTTATATCATACGAGGGAGCTATACCTCTTAAAATTCAGAGATATACTGGAATCGGATATTATGAGGGTCTGAGTTTTGATCCCTCTTTCACTGTGATGCATGAGTGAGAATCAATCTGAATAAGGATCAATTTTTGAAGTTTTGATTATTTTCTAAAGGAATTTATTGTTTGTGAGCAGTAAATTTGAATGAAGTACTTAACATTTATGAGTAAATCATGAGCTTTGATAATTGTTAGGACATTCCTTCTCTTTGTGGATGTGTTATTTGTGGTGTTTCATTCATATATCTTTAGTGGATGTTAAGATTTCTTTGAGTTGAGTCAGCTAGTTGTTAGTAATTTGATCTTTGATTCATGATATTAGTAGCTTGCAAATCTACTTTCAGTTCAGTTAGTAATTTAGAAGTTGATTTCAATCACATATGTTCCACAGTTATGGGTTGGTGTTAGTTTTCCTTTCCTGCTTTCTAGTTAAAATCATACCACCATTTTCTTTTAAGTAAAAATCCAAATTCATATCATACGAGGGAGCTATACCTCTTAAAATTCAGAGATATGCTGGAATCGGATATTAGGAGGGTCTGAGTTTTGATCCCCCTTGCACTACGATGCATGAGTGAGAATCAATCTGAATAAGGATCAATTTTTGAAGTTTTGATTATTTTCTAAAGGTGTTTATTGTTTGTGAGCAGTAAATTTGAATGAAGTACTTAACATTTATGAGTAAGTCGTGAGCTTTGATAAGTGTTAAGACATTCCTTCTCTTTGTGGATGTGTTATTTGTGGTGTTTCATTCATATATCTTTAGTGGATGTTAAGATTTCTTTGAGTCAAGTCAGCTAGTTGTTAGTAATTTGATCTTTGATTCATGATATTAGTAGCTTGCAAATCTACTTTTAGTTCAGTTAATAATTTAGAAGTTGATTTCAATCACATCTATTCCATGGTTATGGGTTGGTGTTAGTTTTCCTTTCCCGCTTTCTGGTTAAAAGCATACCCCCATTTTTTAAAAGTAAAAATCCAAATTCATATCATACAAGGGAGCTATACCTCTTAAAATTTAGAGATATGTTGGAATCGGATATTAGGAGGGTCTAAGTTTTGATCCCCCTTGCACTGTGATGCATGAGTGAGAATCAATTTGAATAAGGATCAATTTTTGAAGTTTTGATTATTTTCTGAAGGTGTTTATTGTCTGTGAGCAATAAATTTGAATGAAGTACTTAGCATTTATGAGTAAGTTGCGAGCTTTGAAAAGTGTTAGGACATTCCTTCTCTTTGTGGATGTGTTATTTGTGGTGTTTCATTGATATATCTTCAATGGATGTTAAGATTGTTTTGAGTCGATTCATCTAGTTGTTAGTAATTTGATCTTTGATTCATGATATTAGTAGCTTTCAAATCTATTTTCAGTTCAGTTAGTAATTTAGAAGTTTATTTCAATCACATCTGTTCCATGGTTATGGGTTGGTGTTAGTTTTCCTTTCCTGCTTT
>VDFB02256737.1:0-72991 GCA_007258455.2 Sequoia sempervirens | reverse complement strand
GACACCATTCTAATAGATTTCATTCCCTCATTCTAGCATTTGGATTGAGATCTCTAGGGTTTCCTTGAGTGAAACTTGATGGAAATAGGTTGAGGTCCTAGAAACCCTAGTTTGTGCCCTAAGGAGGATTATGGCACCCTATTTTTGCCATTTCATTTTGGTGAACCCGACATGAATACCTCTTTTCTAATTTAGAGTCCATCATAGTCCTAGATCTAGCTCACGTTAACTTTGCAGTAGGGTTTGCATTAGTTAATTTGCATCTAGGGTGTCTAAATTTTGCATTAGTGAAAGTGCATATAGGTTGCATTTTTGTATCTTGCATCATTTAATTTCATCTAAAAATTGTAATTTCACTTAGCCTAGACATCATCCAAACTAGAAAGCATATCACTCATTCAAATTTTTCTAAAATTAAAGTAAAAACCCTAGACTAGGATTCATACACCCCTCTAGGTGATTTAATCCCAGTACAGATTTTGAACTACATGTTCCAGCATTTAAATTCTCTATTTTTGTGTCTCCTTTTTCTATTGATAGCTTTTTGTTTTAGTTTACAAATTTTTTGTCTCATTCAATTCATTGCATTTAGCTTAAATTGATTCATTTTGTGCATTTTTTAAATTCAAAATTGCATTTAAAACATTTCATTTCAGATTGTTGCATAGTGTAATCAATAAATTACCTTATTTAGAATCTTAAACTTTCATTCACACTTCATTTTAGGTCCTTTAATTTCCCTTTACCCTCTTTCCATTTTTGGTTTGTCCACTAAGTTTGTAAAATCTTATATGAGCTTTACAACTTGGTGTCCTATCAGCAATACTATTGTGATATGTAGTTTGAGACTCGTGTCATCTAGCAATACACCATTCATCATGGATCTTGGGTTCTCTATCTCTCTTCTTGATAGTGTTGATAATCAACCCTCTTTGGATTCTAGTTTTCATACTTCATTTCCCATTACTACCATGCCTTTAGTTACTATGTTTCTCATTACCAACACTATCCCTACCATCCCTAGTCCTACTCAAGCTTTGGGATGCACTCAAATCCAAGGTGGAAATTCCATTCCTACCTCTACGATACCTATTTCCATCCCTACCTAAACTAGTACTCAACCTACCGTAACAATTCAACCTACTAGCAGTGTGAACACTTCCTTAGGTATTTCCATAGGGAATTCCTTTAGTTTTGTGCCTTTGATCACAATATCTCCTCAAACCTCCTCCATCCTAAGTTTACAGTTCACTATTCCTCTACATACCTACCCTACACCACCTTATACCCCTCCACCTTATAACAATAATGATTCTCTCATTAACACACTTTTACAAATTATGGCATTCCTTCAACAAGTCACAACCTTAAATCAAAACAACAATGGTCAACCCTTGCAATACATCAAAACCAATCCCTTATCCTCAGAGATATTGACAGAAAAAATGCCACAAGGAGTAGAAGTTACCAGATTTGAGAAATATGGTGGGAAGGGAGATCCTATTAACCATGTTTCCATTTTTACTAACCAGTGATTTCATCTTTGAGGACAAACTTTTGGCTAAACTATTCCCTAGATTCTTGAAAGATACTTCCCTGGAATGATTTTCTTCATTACCAAATAACTTAATTCTATATTTCAATGATCTTGTTGAAGGCTTTATTAACCATTTCCAAGTACACATGACCCCTAAGAAAACCTTGGCCGATTTCATAAGATGTAAGAAAAAATAAGATAAAAAGGTGATTGACTTCATTTCATGCTATCAATTGCTTTATTCCTAAATCGATGTGCAAATTATTGATCCTCACATTCAAAGAATGTTCATTGAAAATTTGAAAACTAAGATACAAGATAAGCTAACCATGATGAAATTTCCTTCCTCCATTCACTTGTGTACTACCCTTCATGATTATCTAAACTTGGTTAGTGGTTGTGAAACAAAATCCACCTCTAGTCATCTTGAGAATTCTGAATCTACAAACCAAAATAATTACCAATCCTTTAGAAAATAGAATAAATGATTTCTTCAACTTAATCCCCCTCAACCAACTCAACATGTTGATGCCAAGTGGCTGCTATAAAGAATACAACTCCTTTCACATTTGAGGATCCCGCTAGGCAGTTTACTCCCTTACCTGATACCCTTCATAACACCATGTCACAACTTTTAGAACATAAAATGATCATCTTGCCTCCCATTAGAGCACATGATCTTAGTAAAAATTTACCTTTGAGATTTAGATCAAATGCTTATTTCCATTATCACCGACAAAATGGACATGACACGGAACATTGTAACCGTCTTAAACATCTTGTGCAATACCTCATTGATTCTAGTCTACTTTCAATTGGAGGTGTTAATGATCAAGGAAATAATTTTTTTGTATCTCCTAACTAAAAATTGTAAATATTTACCAACCCTATGCCAAAACACAATGTTTCATTTTTCAAAGAAACTATAAAGAATGATGTAATGAATATTGACACGAATGATGACAACATGGATATTGTTGAACAAGATCCTATGGATACTAATGAAAAAAATCCTTGGGAGGGATGATATGGTTGGATTGATCAAAATTCTATTTAATAAGGGTCTAACAAAAAATCCTCTTGACATTGTTTTCTCCTCACAAGATATACTTAAACATGCATCTGATGGTCCTCTTTACATAGTCTATTGAACCTATGATAAGCCCACTAATGGGATGTTAATTGATCTAGTCTGTGGAGAGAATGTGATCACTATTCCTACTTGTGCATGAACTCTATCAAGAAATATATGACAAACCAAAAGCATGGATCAAAATGCATAATGGTTTCACTTGCCCTATGATAGGATCAATCACCCTACCCCTAAAAGCTAGACCAAAACAATTAGATGTATCATTCTCTATCATCCCACAGTTGGACCAATTTCGTGTGAAGCTGGGTTACCCATGGATTTTCTCCATGAATGTCATCCCTTCAGTTGTGCATAAATACTTAAATTTTCCCTTTGAAAATGGAATCTTTACTGTGCATCATAGTGGCTTTAATCCTTTGTCTTCATGAATATTCATTAGATTTCTTTTGGCTTGAGCCTATGGAACCTATTAAACCTCATGAGGACTTCTTTTTCAAATTCTATCAAAAATTCAAGGCAAATAAAATAGAAGAATTATCCCTTAGAAACATGTCTCACCCTGTGACTGACCCTACCATCCTTTATGAAACCATGATCGAACCTAAATGTGTTCCAAACAAACAAGACCAACCTAAGATAGAAACTTTGCCTACCTCCTATAAAAGGCCAAGAGATTGAAAAAATAACTTTGTTATGCCTCTTAAAATAAAACAAGTTTACAAAGCTAAAGATAAATTTTTTGAACAAAATACTTTGGTTCCTTCCATTCTTACCCTTAGGGAAGAAAATAAATCTATGGTTGATAGACCTGCTCCTACACAAACACAACTCAAAAATAATACAAAAAGAAACAGAAATGCTAGAGAGCATAGGCATAGACATCGTGCTATTGCTTGAAAGATTAATGAAGAAACAAACAAAGAAAACCAAAATCCAAACTTGAATAAAGAAATACACGATGAGTCTTCCCCTTCGCCACAACAAGGTCCTATACCACAAAAGGAGTTAAATCCTTCTTTAGCTATTATCATTTGACCTCCTGTTGTGATTAACTTAGATGACGATGATGAAGTTGCTAAGATCAACAAGGAAGTGCATAATGAATTGGATACATTGTTTTCCTCTTCTATGAGCTTAATTGAAAATTTCACTCAGAGGAGTGTTGAACTTGGTGATGATCCTAGTTCAACACTTGTTGTTATCCCTTTGGCTAGTTGTCTACCTTCCATTTATACCAACCAAGATTGGGATGCAGACAACCTGCTAATAGGTTGAATTGCATGTGCCTTACTAGTCTTTCTTTTGTTCTTTGTGTGATTTCACGTGCATAATGTGGTCCCCATGTACTAATCTAGGGTTTTATTAATTAATTGGGATTTCTTTATTCCTTAATTGGCCTCATTTTGCATCCACAAGCCTTAATTAATGCATCTTTTCGAGGATAATCCTAACATAAACCAATATTCAATCATAATTTAGGTGTTTTTGGATTGTATGGCCCAGATTTAGTGATCTAGGACTAATACGCCACCTTGTGCATATGGTTCCCACCTAAGTTTTTAGGGGCTTGATTTTGATTTCACGTCATTCTACTTCGGTAATGTGTCCTGGGCTCTAGCCTCATCGGGACTCATATGCACTTCAACGATGTCTCAGGTGGCTCCAAAATCAAATTTTAGTTCAATTTTTGGTGGTATTTTTATTCTCTTTAGATTTGATGTCTGGCTTGTAGTGTTCTAATTTTGAGGAATTAAGTATAAACAAGTATGTAAATGGCTGTTGTTATTTCAAATCATTTTCACTCCAAGCAAGTCTTTGTCACCTGCTTCCTCTCTGCTAAGTGTTCTTGGCGCATTATAGAAAATTTAAGGATCTTAGAGAGCATTCAAGAGCTTATAAGATCATTTAAGAGCCTTCAAGGGCTAATTATCAGTATTTTGGAGCATTATTCAAGTATCTGCCATCATGTCGGCTTTGAGCTGGGCATTTATGATGCGCTTTGTATTTCCAAGCAAGTACCAAGTCAAGATCCATATCATCCAAGCAAGAGTCAATATCTACATCCATTGGAGCCATTTCATACATTTTTTCAACATTTTATTCCTAGGGTTTGGTGAGTTTCAACATTACATTTTTCTTATTCATCATTCCTTTATTTCATTTCATTCTATTTCAAGGTTTGATTACCAAAACGGGGTTTGACCAAGGCAAACCCTTTCTACTAACAAATCATCATTTTTCCCTCTCTTTAGTGTGTGATTTTTTGACATAGGTTGAAGACACATTGAAGAGAAAGATTGAAGAAAAGTTGTCAAGTTTTCAAAGTTTTCCAAGTTGTCACCTTATTTTGAAGATCACAAAAAGACATCTACAGGTTGCAAATCAGAATTTCAAACCCAAAAATTAGGTGTATAAGACAAAGAAAAGGTTGAAGAACATGTTCAAACTTTGACTCTTTGAAAAAAATAAACTAGATTGATACACCACTACTAGTGTATGAGTCCCAGTATAGTGAAATTTATAGTTTTCAAGAGTTCCAAACATATATTTGCCAGATTTTTATTCCTTCCCAGAAACCCTAATCTGGGACTGAATCACCCAACCTACCATATGATTCATATTCTGCATAAAATTCAGTATTTTTAGCATTTCAAATCTCCATTCAAGCTTCAACAAGTTTCTAAGTGCCCCTCTCTACTTCTCCAATTTGCTATTCTATTTTACATTCATTTTTAAGTCTTTCATTTAAGTCTTGCATATCATTAAGTTTCATAATTCGGTCTTGCATATCATTAGTGTTTTCAATCCCTATCTTGGTGGTGAACCCTCCTTTAGTCATTAATCATACCCTAGGACACCCTTCTAGCAGATCTCTTTCCCTCATTCTAGCATTTGGATTGAGATTTCTAGGGTTTTCTTGAGTGAAACATGAGGGAAATAGGTCTAGGTCCTAGAAACCCTAGCTCATTCCCTAAGGAGAATTAGGGCACCCTATTTTCATCATTTCACTAATTTTAGGACATTATGATTCAATATCATAGAGGAAACCATTCTAAAATTCCATTTTTTTATTTGTTTACATTACATATATTGATACCTTGTAGGTTGTTAATTAGGCATCATTTATTGGTCATTGACAATTGGGAATATTTGCGGACCTAAGATAAACTATTACCATCCTGCCCATAAAATATCATTTTTATGTCTACTCCCTAAACATGGAAACCCCCTAGACATTACCTTCCTAATGGTTGTTAGGACTAGATGTTATAATCCTAGAGGCCTTTTTTATTAGTTGTAGTCGTGTACTTTTCTTAGATCACTCCCAATTTCATATATTGGTGTAGAATAAAATTTCCAACAAGTTTCATAAAGACCACCTTTCAATCCAAGTATATCTAAGTCCTTATTTTTATTTTTATTTGCTAGTCATTTCAAATTTCCTAGTCCTATTGACATCCAAGTAGCATAGTTTCATCTAACATATTATCAAATTATCAATCCTATCTCTAGACCGAAACAATTAGATGTATCATTCTCTATCATCCCACAGTTGGACCAATTTCGTGTGAAGCTAGGTTACCCATGGATTTTCTCCATGAATGTCATCCCTTTAGTTGTGCATAAATACTTAAATTTTCCCTTTGAAAATGGAATCTTTACTATCCATCATAGTGGCTTTAATCCTTTGTCTTCATGAATATTCATTAGATTTCTTTTGGCTTTATCCTATGGAACCTATTAAACCTCATGAGGACTTCTTTTTCAAATTCTATCAAAAATTCAAGGCAAATAAAATAGAAGAATTATCCCTTAGAAACATGTCTCACCCTACGACTGAGCCTACCATCCTTTATGAAACCATGATCAAACCTAAATGTGTTCCAAACAAACAAGACCAACCTAAGATAGAAACTTTGCCTACCTCCTATAAAAGGCCAAGAGAATGAAAAAACAACTTTGTTACGCCTCTTAAAATAAAACAAGTTTACAAAGCTAAAGATAAACTTTTTGAACAAAATATTTTGGTTCCTTCCATTCTTACCCTTAGGGAAGAAAAGAAATCTATGGTTGATAGACCTGCTCCTACACAAACACAACTCAAAAATAATACAAAAAGAAACAGAAATGCTAGAGAGTGTAGGCATAGACGTTTTGCTATTGCTTGAAAGATTAATGAAGAAACAAACAAAGAAAACCAAAATCCAAACTTGAATAAAGAAATACATGATGAGTCTCCCCCTTTGCCACAACAAGGTCCTATACCACAAAAGGAGTTAAATCCTTCTTTAGATATTATCATTTGACCTCTTGTTGTGATTAACTTAGATGACAATGATGAAGTTGCTAAGATCGACAAGGAAGTGCATAATGAATTGGATACATTGTTTTCCTCTTCTATGAGCTTAATTGAAAATTTTACTCAGAGGAGTGTTGAACTTGGTGATGATCCTAGTTCAACACTTGTTGTTATCCCTTTGGCTAGTTGTCTACCTTACATTTATACCAACCAAGATTGGGATGTAGACAACCTCCTAATAGGTTGAATTGCATGTGCCTTACTAGTCTTTCTTTTGTTCTTTGTGTGATTTCACGTACATAATGTGGTCCCCCATACTATTATTTTTTATGTATCTATCTCTTTGTGCATTCCTCTATTTGTACCTATATTCTTCTCTATGTCGTAAATATTTTACCTTTATCTTTTCTATTTATCTTTTTTTTTCCTTTTGGGGATGATGCAAGGTGTCAACACATTTAGGTTTCTTCCATGTTGACCTAAAACGCTTTTCTTTTTTTTCACTCTCTTTGTGTCATTCTTCCTATTCCATGATTATTTTGGAAATGATGATAGTTCTGAGCTCTATAAAAAAATTGTAGTAAGAGCATACTAACCCCAAATCCATAGATCCCTTCTGTGATTTTGTGGGGACACCCCTTTTTCATTTCATGTTTCATTGTGTAGTCTTCTTACTTCATACGATGTGTCTTTCACTTTGTGGTGGCATTGGGTGTGTTTTCATTCAAGAGTGTGATCTCTCCTAGCATATTATATTTCTCTTAGTGGCTTGATGCAACATACCGCATCCCCTAAGTTGTGAATCTTCTATTCTTCTATTGGTCCTCTCTTGGAGACATTAGGCATGATGTTCCCTAAGTTGAGGCCTTACATGAACTAATAAAAAATCCTTTGAATGTTCCTTACACTATTTGGTGTTTACAGTAACTATTATATGGCCACCTTGCATAACACACTT
Source organism: Sequoia sempervirens (assembly GCA_007258455.2). NCBI lineage: Eukaryota > Viridiplantae > Streptophyta > Pinopsida > Cupressales > Cupressaceae > Sequoia > Sequoia sempervirens. Next base: position 65,103 of record VDFB02256737.1, on the reverse strand, counting down.
TGCATGCTTGTGGTACCATCTTGTTTGTTCAAGGGTGTCAAGCATATGAAGATTTCTTGCCTCATGTAGCTCAAAGTTCATTTATTATGTGGCATCTTATCAAATTTATCATGAAGCATAACTTTGGTATGGTTAGTGTATGGGAGTCGAACTTAGGCATGACTTTCCCATAGCCACTTGCCTATTTGTGTGAGCACATACTACCACATGTTGTGTCTCAATGCAGGCTCATTTACTAGATACTACATTCCACTAGCCGTTGTGAGCGTGTGTTGGTTTGTATAGTGGACATCATGTTCCACTTGTAATCATTTCTTGGATAAATATCCTAGATCTGATCCACATCGTGTTGGATAAACGATTGAAGCTTGATCCACCCCCTTTTGTTGTTCTTTTTTTTGTTTTCTTTGTCTTTTGCAGTATATGATTGTGATTTAATGTTTATTCTACATCATTTTCATGTGTTTCCTCTTGCACCTATGTTGGTCCACTATAGGATCTTGATCCTGGGGGCTTGACCATCTCCTTTGATCCTTGTCATCTTATATCGTCTGTATCGATACACTTGGACCCCTTTTGATGCGATTTTGTCTACTTTAGTGTGAGTTTGAAGAAAGTTCCTCCTCTCACTAAATTGGGGGCTAAATGTAATGAAAAAAAATGTGTACCCTTACATTTTGCATTTGTTTGGGCCCTCGTTAAATTGACCTAATTTTTCCTTAATTTAGTGTTGTAAAGTGTATTCATTTACACCTCCACATTAAGTTTTGGGCCCTTGTAAATTAAATGAACTTAATGGTGCCTTATTTAGGGTGTTGTAAAGTGTTGTATTACACTTTCACACTAATCTAGGGTTTTATTAATTAATTAGGATTCTTTATTATTTAATTGGCCTTATTTTGCATCCACAAGCCTTAATTAATGCATATTTTGGAGGATAATCCTAACATAAACCAATATCCAATCAGAATTCATGTGTTTTTGGATTGTATGGACCATATTTAGTGATCTAGGACTCATAAACCACCTTGGTCATATGATTCCCACCTAATTTTTAGGGCCTTGATTTGGATTTCACATCATTCTAAGCATTTCTTGAAAAATGTGTCCCAAGCCTAGCCTAATGGGACTCATATGCCACTTCTAACGTATGAGTCCTGTGAGGTGCAAAATAAAATTTAGTTCAAGTTTTTTGGTGGTATTTTATTCTCTTAGATTTGATGTCGGCTTTTAGTGTTGTAATTTTGAGGAATTAGGTATAAACAAGTATAAATACAAGGTTTTTTCACTCATTTTCACCTAGCAAGTTTACAAGTCACCTAAGCCTTCAAGTGTTCATGCATTATAGAAAATTTATGATCTAGAGAGCATTCAAGAGTTTATAAGATCATTCAAGAGCCTTCAAGGGCTAATTATCAAGTATTTTGGATCATTATTCAAGTATCAAGCATCATGTCAAAGATTCCATGCATCATGTTTGTTTTTGAGCTAGCATTTATGATGTACGGTTTTGTATTTCAAGCAAGTACTCAAGTCAAGATCCATATCATCCAAGCAAGAGTCAATATCTACATCCATTGGAGCCATTTCATACATTTTTTCAACATTTTATTCCTAGGGTTTGGTGAGTTTCAACATTACATTTTGCTTATTCATCATTCCTTTATTTCATTTCATTCTATTTCAAGGTTTGATTACCAAAACGGGGTTTGAACAAGGCAAACCCTTTCTACTAACAAATCATCATTTTTCCCTCTCTTTAGTGTGTGATTTTTAGACATAGGTTGAAGACACATTGAAGAGAAAGATTGAAGAAAAGTTGTCAAGTTTTCAAAGTTTTCCAAGTTGTCACCTTATTTTGAAGATCACAAAAAGACATCTACAGGTTGCAAATCAGAATTTCAAACCCAAAAATTAGGTGTATAAGACAAAGAAAAGGTTGAAGAACATGTTCAAACTTTGAATCTTTGAAAAAACTAAACTAGATTGATACACCACTACTAGTGTATGAGTCCCAGTATAGTGAAATTTATAGTTTTCAAGAGTTCCAAACATATCTTTGCCAGATTTTTATTCCTTCCCAGAAACCCTAATCTAGGACTGAATCACCCAACCTACCATATGATTCATATTCTGCATTAAATTCAGTATTTTTAGCATTTCAAATCTCCATTCAAGCTTCAACAAGTTTCTAAGTGCCCCTCTCTACTCCAATTTGCTATTCTATTTTACATTCATTTTTAAGTCTTGCATATCATTAAGTTTCATAATTCGGTCTCGCATATCATTAGTGTTTTCAATCCCTATCTTGGTGGTGAACCCTCCTTTAGTCATTAATCATACCCTAGGACACCCTTCTAGCAGATCTCTTTCCCTCATTCTAGCATTTGGATTGAGATTTCTAGGGTTTTCTTGAGTGAAACATGAGGGAAATAGGTCTAGGTCCTAGAAACCCTAGCTCATTCCCTAAGGAGAATTAGGGCACCCTATTTTCATCATTTCACTAATTTTAGGACATTATGATTCAATATCATAGAGGAAACCATTCTAAAATTCCATTTTTTTATTTGTTTCCATTACATATATTGATACCTTGCAGGTTGTTAATTAGGCATCATTTATTGGTCATTGACAACTGGGAATATTTGAGGACCTAAGATAAACTATTACCATCCTCCCCATAAAATATCATTTTTATGTCTACTCCCTAAACATGGAAACCCCCTAGACATTACCTTCCTAATGGTTGTTAGGACTAGATGTTATAATCCTAGAGGCCTTTTTGATTAGTGGTAGTCATGTACTTTTCTTAGATCACTCCCAATTTCATATATTGGTGTAGAATAAAATTTCCAACAAGTTTCATAAAGACCACCTTTCAATCCAAGTATATCTAAGTCCTTATTTTTATTTTTATTTGCTAGTCATTTCAAATTTCCTAGTCCTATTGACATCCAAGTTGCATAGTTTCATCTAACATATTATCAAATTATCAATCCTATCTCATTATTAGTTGTTAAATAATATTTGGTTGATTAGAGATCGCATTAGGTTACTTAAATTTGTATTATTTTACCCTGACAAAACCTCAATTTGCACCATAGTTACTTCATCAAGTGTACACAAACACACTTAGAAAAACAACATTCCAAAAATATTTTATATTCTTTCAACTATGAAATGAGTGACATGCTAGTGGCTAATGGAATGATGGTACATCAAATATTTATTGGTGTTTCATCCCTTTTCCATTATTTTTAATGAACAAAAAAACACCCAACTCCTCTAAATGCTACTCAAAACCCAATAAGAGTAGCAAAATACCCATAAGCTAGCATGAGAATGATGGTGTATCACCTATTGTTAGTGGTCACTTTTTTAGGGGGTTAAATCAAACTTATAAAATATAAATTATTGAAAAGTTTTAAGGTAGCCTCTTGTGACTATTTATTATAAAGGAGTTCCCATTAGACTCCCTTCCAATAAAATTCATTACCACTTCCATTGACATGGCATTAAACAAGGTTTGAACTAGAATGTCTTTGATCAAATGTTCACTTTGGTTATATTGTAGGTTTCATATCTTGTGCAATTCACACAAATTAAGTCATAGTATCTCTAACTAAGACACCATTATACTTCCACCTATAGTTTTGAGAAATCTCTCTTTCCACTAAATTAGTCACTATGCCATAGTAGACCTAATGATTTCCATGTGGGGTATTTTTTATGGTTGAATTATCTTCCAAAGCTTCAAAATATTTAATTATATAGCATTAACAACATATTGCCCCTACTTGTAGTCACATATTTACAAAAAATATCATTTTTCGCTTTCTAAACATCAATATTTCATGTATACCCACCTTATATTAGCCCTTGGCTATGATATTGATGTCCAATCGAAATGTCAAGATACTTAATATTAAAAAGATGTCAATAAAAAATCTAAATTTCTCCTTAATTAATGGGAATTTCTATAGCTTAATTTTCTCTTTAAATGTATACCTATCATTGGGATAAGGAATAACCACATGGCTAACACATCAATACTTTTGTTGGAAAATCAAGGTTTAACTTGCAACAATATGAACTTATTAAGGTGGTTGTGAATCTGAAATTATATATTCAAGATTATTATAGAAATATTATGTGATTGACAATTGCAACAATGAAAGAAAATATACAATACAACAAGTCATCAAACACAAGTGACACAATATATATTTGGAGAAGCCCTTGTAGGAAAAAAAACTCCACACCTAAAGAGATCCAATTTTTGTATTAATCTTCAAGGAAGTACATCAATACAACAATCCTCTATGTAATCTAGTAACACTCTATCCCTCTGACAAATTTCAAACAAATTCTTACAAACCACCATCTGATGGCTCCAATATATAGAAGTTTGTGGGAAAGAGTACCACAAATGGTATTCTAAAACAACAAGAAAAACCACTTGGAAAAACCCACACCCCCCTTAGTGGACAACCCTTAAACATTGCATAAATTATTAAATAATCACATGACTTCACATGGGCACCTAACCCATAGCCAATCATTTTTTTCAAACTGGAGTGCTCCATAACTCACCAACAGCTCTAGTGGCTACATACAAAAGCATGAACCAAAATGAAAAGTTGGATGCTCAATCAGGAAAGAGCATGCAAATAACATGCAAGGAAATGCACACCAAAGCCATCCCCACTCACAAAGTTGGACATCTTCCCAAGAGGAATATCCTCCCAAAATGCTTTGTAATTGCCACTGTAAAGGATCCGCTTCTTTGAATGCAATTATAATTTATCATAGGAAAATAAATAATAAATATGTTGTCCCTCATGTCCCTTAGAACATTTTCCAAAGAAAGTGGAGACATATAAAATAACTTAAGATAGCAATTATAATGTCACCTATCCTAACATTCTTTGACTTAATATTATACATTGCAATTGCATCCATGAGATACAAATAAAATATATAATCAAGTACAATGATCAAGGCCCATGGTCTTCTTGCATCAAGAGAACTTATCCATGGTCACTGGCTTTGTGAGAGAATCTGCAACATTATCCAAAGTGTCAACTTTCTCAATCAAGACCCTACCGTTCTCTACCATTTCTCACACAAAGTGATATTGAACATCAACATGATTAGTATGAGTATGATAAATAGTATTTTTTGCTAAAAATATGGCACTCTAACGGTCACATCCAATCCTTATTGTCCTACAATCAAAACCAATACTATTACCAAGTCTTTGTAACAAATTTTCTCCTTAGAGGCATGTGTAGCAGCCATACACTCTTCTTCGGTGGTGGAAAATGCAACTATAGGCTACCTCTTACTCATCCAACTCACTACACCTCCAAACAAAGTAAAAATATAGCCACTAGTGGACCTTCAACTATCCAAGTCACCTACCCAATCTGCATCAACAAAACCATGTATGTCCAATGACTTATCCACGTCATCAATACCATGATAAACCAAATAGTGATCTAAAGTACCATGCAAATATCTAAACACCCTCTTAACAAAAGTCCAATGCTCTCTACCAAGGTTATACATAAACCTGTTCAAAAATCCCATTGCTTGGGCTCTATCTGGTCTAGTGCAAACCATTACATACATCAAACTATCAATGACACTAGTATAAGGAACATTAGACATCTCTTCAATATCATCATCAAAATTAGGAAAATTTTCTAAACTCAACTTAGTACCAATCAGAAATAGAATATTTATTGGTTTATAGTCATGCATATTAAACCTTTGCAAAATGTTAGCAACATGCTTACCCTAACTTAACCAAAACTTTTTGTGAACCTGATCTCTACTAATCTCCATCTCAAGGATATATTTTGCAGCCACCAAATCCTTCATATCAAATGTGCTAGAAAGTTGAGTCTTAAGCTCCCTAATCATCACCTTGTTGTTACCCATAAACATGTCATGAATGTACAAGACAATGATTAGTATTTGATCATCAATAACCTTAAAGTAAACATAATGATCCTCCTTGCTCCTAACAAAACAAAAATTCCATGAAAAGGCATCAAACTTCTTATACCACATCCTGGGTGACTATTTCAAACCATATAAAGACCCCTTTAACCTGCAAACCAAGTGTTTTTTCCTTTCACAACAAAACCATTGGGTTGTCACATATAAATTTCTTCCTCAAGATCCTCATGCAAGAAAGCAGTTTTAACATCCATTTGCTCTATTTTAAAATCATAAGTAGTAGCAATAGATAATAGGAATATAATTGAAGTTAACTTTGCAATAGGAGATAATTTTTTATTGAAATCAGCTCCCTCTCTTTGGGAGTAGCCCTTAGCCATGAATATGGCCTTGTACCGCTTGTATTGACCATCTACTCCAAATTTATTTTTATATACTTGCATCCAATGGGCTTCATTCCTTTGGGATAACTCAAAAGATATCTTGTATCACAACTATCCAAAGCCATTGTCTCCTCCTACATCCAAGACTCACTCTCTTTTGAAGAAAGAGCCTCTCTATAGGATCTAGGTTCATCATCAATACTCAACAAAGCAAATACACAATGAAAATTGAATGGGCTATGGCTATCAATTGGATTTTGTTTTCTTATAGATCTTCTCAAGGTAGGAGTAAGGGGTTCTTGTTGCTCTTCTTCTCCTACATGCTCATCCTACACAACATTTAAACTCTCTTAACCCTCTTCTTCTTATCCATCCTCTAATCCATCTGGTTTTTCTTCCACATGTGCATCTTCCTTCTTTTCAATTTGTCTCGAAGTGTACTATTTTTGTCTTATCTGTTTCCTTTGGTTGTTCTTCACTCGAGTAAGCTCTAAACTCCCTAAAAATCACATCTCTAGAGAAAAGCATTTTACGGGTTAGTGGATTCCAAAGCTTATAACCTTTTACATTCTCATTGTAACCAACAATTATTCATTTTTGTGCTTTTGGATCCAACTTAGAACGCTTCTCTCAAGGCACATGAACAAAATCCTCACAACCAAAGACCCTTAAATGTGAAACAAAGGGATTTCTACCTATCCACACTTCATAAGGAGTTTTATCATCAAGAGCTAAACAAGGAGATCTATTAACCAAATAACATGCAGTACTTACAGCTTCTACCCAAAAGCATCTATCAAGCTTAGGACCACTCAACATTCTCCTAGCTCTTTCCATCAAGGTTTGGTTCATTCTTTCTACTATCCCATTTTGTTGACTTGTATAAGGAGTAGTCTTTTTCCGAACAATACCTACATGCTTACAAAACTAATCAAATTCCTCAAAATAATATTCACCCCTATTATCAAATCTCAACACCCTTATCTTATAATTCATTTTCTTCTCAACTAAGGCTTTAAATTCCTTAAACTTAGTGAAAACCCTAGATTTTGTATGCATAAAATAAATCTAGGTGTATCTTGACACATCATCAATGAAATTGACATAATAACAAGATTTTTGAAAAGAGTCAGTATCCACTGGTCCAAACACATCTAAATCAATGATCTCTAATAATCTCTTAGCTTTATTAGTTCCAATACAAAATGATTATTTGTTTTGTTTTCCAAACACACAAATCTCACAAAAATCATTTTTACCAACAAAATAATCAAAAAGACCATCAACCAAATTTTTATTCAAAATGGTCTTAAGACCCTTTTCACTTATGTGACCCAATCTATGGTGCCACCGCATACATGCATTTTTAGTGCCAGTTACATTAGGAGAGTTATCAAAATTGGAGGTATTAAGCCTAAAAAAGGTTGTAATCCAAGATCTCTTAGCAATCACCAAACACCCTCTTACCAACTTGCAACCATACTTGTCAAATGTCACATGCATTCCAAAATCATTCAACTTGGATACTAAAAGTAAATTTCTCACAAGTCCTGGAATATGTAAAACATGATCAAGGGTTTTAACCCTTCCATCACTAAAACACAACTTTACCTTTCCCTTACCAACAATCTTCTTTATGTTGTTATCACCAAAGAAAACTTTTCCCCCATCATAGGCTGAATATTAAGTAAACCACTCATTGTGAGGAGTCATATGGTAGGATCAACCTAAATCAATAATACAAGCATCATTACTCATGGTGTTAGAAAAAATAAAAAAAGCATTAGAATCATTGTCTTTTGAGGACTTTTCCATAAAAGTATCTAAACTCTTTTTCTTGTTTCTACACTCATTCACATGCCCTATCTTACCACAATTCCAATGCTTTACTTGCTCTTCCCAATGGTTTTAAGACATTCTTAATACTTGTCTCTCTTTTTGTCCCCTTTATGCCCTCCTTTCATTTGTACCTTCCTCACACATGCAAGACATCTTGGGATCCCACATTCATGGACTTTCTCCTCATCTCATCTGAAAGAAGTATAGCAATAAGACTATCCATCTTTGGTTCTATAACACCACCACTTATGGCAACAATTAGATTTTCCCAAAATTTAGGTAAAGAACAAAGAACCAAAATACATTTATCTTCATCTTATATCTTAACATCTACTGATACAAGCTGACTTATAATCATATTAAAATAATTTATATGGTATTCAATAGAATCACCATCCTTCATTTTTAAAGTATACAAAAACATCTTTTGAGATACAACTTATTAGTTAGACTTTTAGTTTTGTAGATTTCACCTATCCTCCTCCACAACTTGAATACAATAGATTCTTTTGAAACATTAGGAGGACATAATCTGCAAGATACAACTGAATGGTTCCTGATACCTTCTTGTCCATTTTCTTCCAATCTTCATCAAATGTTGATTCTGGTTTCTTTTCATTTGAAACTGCCAACCACTAATCTCTCTCTTCAAGGAGATCCTCCATCTTCAACTTCCACATCTCGTAGCTAATTCCATTAAACTTATCAATATCTAAACAAGAGGTAGAAGCCATGGTTTACAATCTTCTTCACAAATCCACAAAACCCACAATACACAAGCTCCCATTGCAACCAAAAAACCTTCAACACTCAAGCAAAAGGTGTCCTCTCTTCACAGAACTGTTAGCTTTGATACCAAATGTTGAAAAATCAAGGAATAACTTGAAACAATATGAACTTATTAAAGTGGTCACAAATATGAAATTATATATTCAAGATTATAATAGAAATATTATGTTATTGGCAATTGCAACAATGAAAGAAAAACAACAATACCACAAGTCATCAAACACAAGTGACACAAGATATATGTGGAGAAAGAAAAAACTCCACACCCAAAGAGATCCAATGTCTATATTAATCTTCATGGAAGTAAATCAATACAACAATCCTTTCTATAATTCGACAACACTTGTCTCTCTAACAACTTGCAAACAAACTCTTACAAACCACCATCTGAAAGCTCCAATATATAGAAGTTTGTGGGAGAGAATAACACAAATGGTATTCCAAAAAAAAAAGTAAAACCACTTGGAAAAACACACACCCCCTGAGTGGACAACCCTTAAATATAGCATAAAAAATTAAATAATCACATGGCCTTCACATGGGAACCTAACCCACATTCAATCAGAATTAGTCAAACCCAAGTGCTCCTTAACTCATTGATGGCTCCAACAACTACATGCAAGAGCATGCAAACCTGGGCGCCCAACCATGCAAGAGCATGCAAAACATGCAAATAACATGCAAGGACATGCACACCAAAATGGTCCCCACTCACAAAGTTAGATGTCAAGAGGAATATCCTCCCAACATGCTCTATAACCACCACTATAAAGGGTCCACCTCTTTGAATGCAATTACAATTTGTCATAGGAAAATAAATAATAAATATTTTGTCCCTGATCATGTCCTATAGAACACTTTCCAAAGAATGTGGAGACACATAAATCAACTTAGGATAGAAATTATATTGTCACCTATCTTAACAACTTTTATAGAATATATTTTTTACATTTAAAATTCACTTTACCATGCATGTTAGTAAGACCAATACGGGTATGTGCAGGATCATGATGGGCAAAAAAGTGGCAATATGATGGGTTTTTGTAGGGTATGTGGCTGATGACTTTTTTTTTGCCCAAAATTGATGAAATGAAAAGGGTTTTTAAAGGATATTCTCATCTTTCCACAAATACAAATTGTGCTCTAATTTGAATTTAATAAATAATTATTATTTATTTTCTATTTGAATTACAACTAAAGTCCTGATTGATAGGCTAATTGAAAGACATCTATAGCTTTCAAATAGTATCACATTTTTTTAATCTGAAACATGTGTTACATTCTATGCTTTGCATTCTATAAGATTTTAAAAAAAAATCATGAATTTTTACCGTTAAAGGTGGTTAGATACTTTTTTTATTTTTAAAAGTTGTAATAAAAATTCATAATTAATTATTTACTTGGAAAAAAATACAAAATTATATGAATCAGAGGGATATGAGTCCTCTACTTATATCTAAAATATTAAAAAAATATTATTTTTTTTAGCGTGGTTAGATAAACACCTACTTATTTTTTCCCTAAAATTTAAGTATACTGCATTGAAATTTAAAATTTTCAACAAATAAATTTTAAAAAATAAAAATAAACCTAGTAGTTTAGAAATTACATTCAATTTTCTACAAATTCTATTCTTACATATTTTTGAAATGATACAGACAACTTATTCAAATTTTTACGTCAAGTTGCCTAACTCTGATTTTTCTGAATTTTTTGCCACTTAAGGACCTGTTTTTTCCATGATGATCCTGCGCATATGCATACAATTCCTTTATATTCTTCTAATTTCTTTTCTAGATGATTAAATACTTAAATAATTGGGCCATCATATCAATTTCTTTTTTTTTAATATTTATTTTCATTAAAAAACTTAACCATCAAAATTATTTTAAAGTCTATATCTTCATAATTTAATTATAATAATATATGAATAAAAGTTTCGCCTATTTTCTTAGCAATTTTCCTAGCAAAATTATTTGAAGTACATGCAAAACACCCTTCCAATTGAAATTCAATTCACTATACAATACTTATTTTTGTAAGAAAAAAAGTTGATTGTCTTCTAATGTCATCTTGTTAGTGGTTTTGCTCTTCCAAACCATCTCCCAAATTTTCAATGTACTACCAAAAGAAGCAACAAAATTTATTTCTTAGCCTTATTGGTTTATTAAAAGGTAAAAGTTTGAATTTTAACAAGAGACAAAATTTTTTGTTAGAAAACTAACATCTATTCAAGGTGCTTCTCCTTTGGAAGCTTTAGTAGAGCCCCATTGATCTAGTTTACTTGCAATTGTTTTGGCCTGCAAATGAGAAAAAGAGGTGAGATGAAAGGGTTTCCATTTCCTACAAATTAACTTAAACTTTTAAAAACCCAATAAAATTCTTATATCCTAGCTAGAAATAGAATAAAATAGCAAAAAATGCTAGTCAAGTGGCTTACCTCCATATCCCAATTTGTTCGCCATACAATAAATGTCAATGCAAGGGTTTGGACTCCAGTTCCACATATCATCCCCAACCAAATACCCTATAAATAAATGAAATTCATAATTAAAAATTAAAAATAAGTGGGCTTAATAATTTATATATGTGAAAGCATTTTACTTCAAAATTTCTACTCACCTTAACATCTAAATCAAATTTATAGCCAAGAAGAGCTCCAAATGGAGCACCAATTACATAATAGCATATAACATTTATGTAAGCTACAGTAACTTGCCACCCTAATCCGACAGTGACACCTAAATAAGATTTAAAAGAAGAAGAATTAGTTACAACAAAAATATACCTTGAAAATCATTTAATTAAAGATTATTGGAAAAAATAGAAATTTGAATTTGAAGTACTTTAAATGATCATTCTCCTTTTTTAGGAGATAGTTAAATATGATTGTATCGATAGCTTAGTTTGTTAGTCATAACTTAGGAATACGATACTTCTAATATAAGTGAACCCTTACTAGATATGTTATGGCCTATTACTTAAGGACATGGATGTCAATATTAATGTAATTTATTTATAATAAAATAAAAATAAAAATAAATAAATGAATAAAAATTCACATAAAAAATGAAAAGTGTTTACCTATAAGGACTGGTTGAACGCTATTTAACAAAATTGTAAATGATAGTAATATGGCCAAGTTATATACTGCATTTTGTATATCAACACTGCTTGTAAAAAGCTTAGCAAACTCGCTACGCAAGGCCAAAATTATAGTTAGGAGTACAAGTCCTATAGCTGTTGAGGTAATGACTGCAACAATGACTGAAAATCTAGCTCCAATAGGCCTCCCTCCTCCAAGCTCATTTGCAACCCTCACACTACAATTGCAATTCTATGTTAGAATTAAACAATAAAATTTAGTATAAAATTTTGATTTAAGTTGAATGTATACCTTATTGAAGCAAGGAAAGCAAGAGGTATAGACATCTCCCATGTATTGATGTTTAAACTACACAAAAAATAAACATAAGTCAAATTTCACAAGATCACAAAGGCATAGATAATTACAAACACAATCACCCACAAGGGGATGCACTTTTGTATTTATTTAAATTGAGCTTCAAATTTATTATTTAAAATTACACTAGAAGAATCACAAGATAAGTGCATTAATAGAGCATAATAATAGTTTTATGCATAAGTTTTTCATAGTCCATGAAGATAATATATGAATTCTTCTGGATTCAACTCTATACAATTTTCTTAACATCCACATTTCAAATCAAACTTGGTGATCCATCATGAAGATGAGGAAAGAAGTGATGGATCACTAAGTGTAAACCAAAACATGAATGCAAAAAAGAAAATTATATAGTCGAATCCTAAAGCATTCATAGCTCATAATAATAATAAAGTTATAACTTAACCTAAATAACTATAAATAAATAAATTAAGAATAAATTGCATGAATTGAATGATGTAAGATGTGGATTTAACAACTCAAAAAATATGTAAGAACTAAAATGTTGGGTATCTAATTTCAATTGAGAACAAATAACATTGATAATATTAATTTTATGAAAATCTTCAATTTATAATTATATTATAAATTACATGTCAAAGGTGTATGGCTATTGATTTAACATTTTAATTGATATATCAATTGGACAATAAGACAAAATGGTGAAGGTTGTAAATATAATTTTAAAAATATATATGTAGAGCTATACTTTTTATTATAAAACTACCTTTATATAATTAAAATATATTAAATAATAGATGCTACAAATCTATTTAAATTTAAAGAGATCAAAATAAAGATAGAGAAGAGGGAGTGGTGCATTAGTACCTTTTTTATGTAAGATAGTAGTGTTTAATTTAATTTTATAGAAGAGAAGTAAAAGAAGCAGTCTTTTTAGATGATTACATTGATCGATCATTAATATATATTTTTTGAATAAAAATTTTAATTATTTTTGTATGTAAATAAGATAATAGATAGATTTACAAACATTCTTTACTATACTAAACAAAAGAATTAATATATTAAAATGTAGAATTCATTTAATATACTTAAAAAAAAGTGACTTCAACTTAAAAATATATGAAATTTCTATTTCCACCACAATTTATTGGTTTAGTGTCATCTTAGAAATGTTCTAACATAAAATTGTTTGGAATTTTTTATTCTTAACATAATTTATTGTGTAGGTGCATAGAAATAAGATGATGTGGAGAAAGAAAAGAAATGTGAAGATTTTGTTTCATTATAATAAAATAGATTTATGTGGAAGGTACATTCACTAATTTAGATTATTATTTAAATATGAATATTTGTGAGGATAAAATTTATAAAAAAAGGGGTAATTTCTTACCAAATAGAGAGAGAATCGACCGCAATTTCAACATTTTTTAGATTTCCCGTCAGGAGAACCAATACTCTGTAATACCAAAACTCCAAGCTGTTGAGAAAAGAAAAGAATCTATAATCAATTTTAATTTTTATGTAATGAAATTATTTGAATTGATTTAGCTCCTACACTAACAATTGTGCATGTTAAATTAATGAAGTTTTTTGGAAAAGTAAAATCTAACCATAACATAACACCAGATGCTACCGTTAGCTTAAGAAAGGGCCAAATATCTGCAAGTGCTTCCATTGAATATCCTTTCCATACATCTTGACACCACCCACATGTAACATACACATATTGAATAACACAAGGTATCCAATATCCTATATTTAGGGAAATAAGTGCACCACTAAGGCCCATACTCCATTTTGAGACGAACAACCAACATAGAAAAATGTTGAAAATTACCCCAAGTACTGATGTCCATGCAGTTATGAGATTCTTGGATTGTGACTATAAAAACCTATTAAGAGTGTAATAAAACACAAAAGAGAAATGCATTGGAATACACCACAAAGATACTGTGCCTGACAGATCTGCAATATCATCTGGTTGGCCAAGGAGTTTTAGTAGAGGTGTGGTAAAGATATAGATGGGTAAAAGTGCCACTGCAAAACCAATGAGCACAATCCAAGAGCGTTGCATGTATATTCCTAGCATGTATTCTCTCTTAGCTCCATAGGCTTGTCCACATAGTGTTCCCAAAGCAGTCCCCATTCCTATCTACACAAAATAAGTTAGTCAAACCTAATGGTTAAGGGATTTGCATATACATATAATTTTCCAACAATATGATATAACAAACTTGAGAAAGAGATTGTGGAATAATATGAGAGATAAAATTCTAACATAACATGTAATAGGAACTTGCATCTTGGTAAAGATTTGAGACTAGGCATTATAAATTATAAGTGTATCACTCTTTAATAGTGTTATTTGTAGAATTATTAACCATTTGGCTACATATAAGTCAAATAGAAAACATCTAGGCTATAGATGCAAATATTTATAAATCATTAACTCCTTTGACTCAAAATAATCCATTTACAATTGATAAAACTTTTTACCTAGACACGATGCTTCCATTCACAATAAAGATGCTACTAACTCGATTAGCATTAAAAATTATTTATCAAAAAAGAGCATTCATCCTACATTATTTTATCTCACTCTATTTTTCCAACGTACATGTTATCACCATGAAATAAAGAAAATCTCTAGAAACACTCTTTTGGACCACTTGTAGGAGACCTAACCTCTTATTTAAATTTTTAGATCCCATTTTGGAAGGAGGCGAGTTATTTTTATGGGTGAGAGTGATAGAGGAGGATTATCATCTTCAAATCAATATTGTCAAAATGCAAAAAAAAATCAAATATATTGGATGAAGTGTGTTGGATGATAGAAAGGAGATACACTAATATTTAATAAGAATTTTAATAATCAAATGAAGCACTTCTAATAATAACCAAGTTGCATGTGCCAAGCTCAACCAATCTCTACCCCTTGAAACCTTCTAAGTAGCCATTAAAGATAAGAAGTTTTCTTTTATTTAACATTTCCTTGTGATTTTGCTTAGTAACATGTACCCAAGCATTACACCCAAACACTATCAAGATTATGAACCAAATATTTCCTCCCAATCCAATATTTCTTAGAAATTTTCATTTTATGCCAAGTGAGATGTGTAGTTTTGAATAGATCAAGTGCAATTGATGGATTTTTCACAAAGCTCTAAATCTAAGTTATTAATCATGCAGTTTGTTATTTCTTTTAAAAGTGTGATTTTTCCTTTCAATAACCCCATTATGTTCAAATATTGTATTACATTAATATGCTATGTTCAATACATCTCTAGGTCATCATTCACAATTGACATATTTTCAACTTTATGTATCCTAAGCACTCTTATGGACTTTGAAGATTGCTTTTCCAATAGAGATTTAAATTTCATAAATTATTGAAAAGCCTTATTGTTGTGCCTTAGGAAATAAATGTCATATTTAAGAAAATTCATCAATATAAGTATATACATATATAAAAAAAACTATCTTTAAAATATTTCATTGTATAATGTTGATTTAGGTCCTCAAATGTTACCATGAACAAATTGGAGAGCTAATTTAAATCATGTTTTCCCTATGCCATGTTTCATCCCTATATTCTTTTCAAGAACACAAACTTAGAAAACACTATATATGAAAGAGACATATAGGAGTTTAGCAATCATATTACACTTACTAACATATTCAAGATAGTGATGATGCCAATGGCCAAATTTCTCATGCCAAATTTTATTAAAATAGTTTTGAGTCAACTACAAGTACATTGATGGAAGTCTCAAGCTCAAAATATGAGAAATATACAAGTGAGCACTATAATAAATTAGACCTATTGTAATAATGATTGAATCATTGTCAAGGTCCTTAGACAACCAATAAATCAAGAATAAACTTAACTAATTTATTTGATCCAAAATGTGTGATTTGTAGATAGAAAGTAAGTCAGATAATAGTTTTGGAGTATACAATATATGGTCAAATTATCCATCATTTAGTTTAATGATGCCTTGCCCCATGACTTCCAACGATAAATCATCACCCACAAAAAAATTACCTAGCATTGCTTGCACTATAAAAGAGAATAATTCATCATTATTAGAAATATGGTAGGAAGCTCCTAAATTAATAGTCCATTATGTTTCATATGTTATTCCTCTCAACAAATAAACTCTAGCTCAGAGGACTTTACCTTTATTTTACTTAAAGAAGTGGATTATGGAGGAGGAACGATAACACTAAGTTTTTATTTTCTTAATATTCTTTATTAAGGCCTCTACCTTCTTAAAGAAATAGTCATATTCTAAGTATATTCCTATTTTCCATAAAAGTCACAATTTTCATAATGCTTCCTATCTATAAGAGTTGATTAAAGGTACACTTTTTATAACTCTTCCTATCTATAAGAGTGGATTTAGGATTAAAAGAGTCTAATGTCTTTGGAAACTTTTATCATTTTGGGTTATTGATAAAAAATGATGTACTCTTCCAAGATTTCTAGTGCCTACATGCTTATAAATTTGTCCTACTCATTCATGAGAAATTCTACCAATTATTATAAGTCTAGGCATTTTGAAAGTTTTATCTAATGAACATTTAATAGAAAGGAAGGTGGAGAAAAAGATAGAATAAGAATTTTCCATTTTGGATAAAACTAACACAAACCTATTGTTTCCAATATTCAAGTTAAGTCCTCATAAATTGAAACTAAAATGGGAAACTTTTTATCATGTCAACATTTTGTTAAGTCAATTTTAAAGACTCGTGATCAAGTTGGTCTCTTATGAAATCTATTTTGCTAGAGAATTTCTCAAACAATTCCCAAGATGTATGAGGGGTGTTCAATCCCTTAATGAGAAAAATAAGTTAAAATCATATATTCTAAATAGCAACACCAAAGGATTCATCTCACCTATTAAACCATGGGATTTTCTCAACTACATTGGTTGGTTATATTTTTGCACTAGTTATTCTTTTGTATAATTATTTGCTAGTAAGAAGCACAATCATGTTGCATCCTCTTATGTGAAATAAATGAGTGAAGGACAATGACTCTTGTAGGAATTGTAGTTGTCATCTTGCAATAGACAAATATGGAAAAAAATGAAAAAAAAGAAGCATAATATAAAAAGTAAAATTTTGATTAAGAGAGGAAAAAATAAAATTAGCTAAAAGGTACAACACCAAAAAAGTGTGTTTGAAGCCAATAGTGGCATATTGTGATGGTTAAGTTTATTAAAATATTAATGGTCATCTTAGCCTTTATTAGTCATTAGCTTTCTTTTAGTTAACTTAGTGTGTTTTTAGTATCTTTTGTTTGTTTTAGTACATTTTAGCATCTTTCAGTTTTTTAGCTTTAGTTTTCTTCAATTAATGAGTGTTTCATTTTAGAAACATTGTCTTGTAATTTCCTTTGTAAGGAATATTCCTCTCCTTTGTAATAACACACAATCATGAATATCAATAATCATTTCATAGTATCAGAGCATAGGCTCGATCCTCTTTGGCAATTTTTTTGGAAATAAAAAATGTGGCTTTTTATGCCAATTTTTTTAAAAATAAAAAATCGAAGACTTGTGAGCCGATTTTGTTAAAATTAAAGGACATTTTTCTTTGAAAATCATGTATGAGTGTTTCTTGAAGAATTGCAGGTTTTCTACAGATGCAAAATTGCATTTTGAGAAGTAGAGAATTCATGGGTTTTTTAAAAATAGAAAATCATAGATTTTTTTTGTGGCAAAAATTGCATCTCTTTTCTGGAAAAGCTCATGTTTATACCTAAGCGCCATTTTCCTAGGCGAATGGAAGTTAAAATCATGTGGTTTTCCTGTAACTCGACAAATTGACTCAATATATCATGGGTTTTTGAAATGTGGCCTACAAGAAATCACATTTTTTTGTGATTTTTTTTTGCCACAATCTCTTTCTTCCACATCTCGTCTACATTTCATGGTTTTTTCGGCCACGTGTCCTAGTTTCTCTCTGTGGTCTCTATTTTCATTGGCATCTGGGCGTGAATCTGTTGACGATTTTTTTTTTCTTTGTTGTGATGAAGAAATAACACCCTCTTTTGCACGTTTTTGCTAGGGTTTTTTTGAGGTTGAGGATTTCTGTGAATTTTTATGCCTATTTCAACAAGGTTTTTTGAATTTTTTTTTTCTAAATCATGCCAAGGATTTCTTGAAAATTTTCTAAGGAGTTATTTACCAATTTTTGTTTGGAAAAAATGGTGGTTTTGCTACTCATGGGTCTGTCGAGATTTTTCACTATTTTATGAAAAAAATTGTACCAGTTTTTGACAAGATTTTTTTCTGGTTGAAAAATTAAAACTCACATAAAGAGTTTCTCAAAAAAAATTTCTAAAAAAATTTACAAGAGTTTTTGAAAAAGAATCTATAAAAAATTTGCTATCTTTTAGAAGTTTTTTGGAGGATTTTTTTTCTTAAAAAAAATTACTTTTAAGAGTTTTGGAAGGTTTTTCTGAAAAACCTTACTATTACTGAGCCGCTTTTTAAGACAATTTTTGAAAAATTGTAAGTTGTGCCAACTGATTGCCCAAAGTTTTTCCAGCTAATCACAATATTACCTCATTTTTTATGCTTTGGAAAATGGGAGGGATGGCGCCTTTGTCCAATGTTATGTTGGAAAATATGCAGAGGTTTAATGGAAAGAATTACAACACATGGAAGCGAAGGATGCTTACCATCTTTTAGTACCGGTGTCTGGATGTGCTTGTCCTAGGTACATAAGCTCGTCCCACTCTTGTTGGGAAGGATCAAGACAATTATGATGGAGGTAATAGGGAGGCAGTTATGCTTCTTAAATTATTTATCACCAATGAGATGTTACCAGAAATGCCATCTAGTAAATATGTTGTGGAGATCTAGAAGCATTTGAAATATCTTCATGAGACCTCAGACAAGGGAAGGGATTTCTTTCTAAAGAATATGCTTTTCTCTATTATGATGGATGACCAAGTGTCTTTGTTGGAGCACTTGATGAAAATAAAAAATAATCACGATCAACTGGAAGCCGTTGGTCATAAGATGGAAGAGGAGGATATGGTGGTGATCACTTTAAAAAGTTTGCCACGTTCCTACAAGCACTTCATTGAAACACTCAACATTACATCCACCAATGTTGACTTGAAGTTTGATGAACTATGCAACAAGCTTTTGCAACAGGATAGGTGGAGGAAGTAGTTTGGAAACAGTAGTGTGTCTCCTAGTGTTGAACAAGCATTTACTACCAAGGATGTTGGCAAAGGAAAGTCCACTCAACAGAAAGGACGAGGCAATTTGGAGGAGGGCTCCAAGAAGTCTATTTATTGTCATTACTATGGGAAGATTGGTCATATATAGAGGTGATCCGATGGATATTTCAGTGAAAATTGAAGTGTCCCATTTCTCTCCAAAATCAGCACCATCAGAAAGAGCTTGATGTTTTGATTCCAACGCAACTCGAATGGAGCGAAAAGGTGTCTGTTTGTGCAAGTTATGGCCAGTCAAACCTCGGGTCAAACTAGGATTAGGGGCATCCAGAAGGCGAAAAAATAGCATTGTCAAAAATCAATGAAATTGGTGTCATCGCGAAGAGCTTGTCGAGTTTATTCTGACGGTGTTCGTTTCGTTGAAATCTGACATCGTATGCTCAACTTATCAGCGGTCAAAGTTTGCAGTTGACTTTTTGAGGTGGACTGTACGGATGCTGACATCAGCATTCCGTACTGTACGGACTGTGAAGTGGCTGAATCAAAATCTAACATGTGGCTTCCACGTCATCATTGTACGGACCATCGGGTCGTGACA
The DNA here is from genome assembly GCA_007258455.2 of Sequoia sempervirens. NCBI lineage: Eukaryota > Viridiplantae > Streptophyta > Pinopsida > Cupressales > Cupressaceae > Sequoia > Sequoia sempervirens. The sequence continues at coordinate 44,899 of VDFB02256737.1, read as the reverse complement.
CGTGTCGTCCATACACACGTCAGCAATACCGTTGGCGCCCCCAGTGTATCGCCTCCATGTTAGCGCTCAGTTGGCACACAGTCAGCAAGCCACATCATATGACACGTCACCGCCACGTCGGCACCTGTCGGCATGGTCAGCATACATGTCATCACACACGTCAGCGTTATTGGCGAATGATAGCTTGCCACATGGCACCCTCCTGGTGCGGCACGTGGCTTCTCCCTCCTCCGTCAGCGTTGGTTGTTTTGTTAGCAAAAATGTTGGGTCAGCTGCATGGGATTTGAAACCGCAACCTTCGACCAGTGAAGTTTCCGCCCGACCGTTCCACCAAAATACCGGCGCTTATCTATATATAGTGAGCGGTTTCTTTTACCGTTTGTTTGTTTCAAAATTTGTTTGCAAAAAGGCCGGCGGGGGGTTTGAACCCCGAACCGGCTGGGTAACAAAATCTCTTGCCACCGATACACCATGCGCGAAGTTTATAATTATAGTGGCATCGGTTTTATTTGGTCTGTGTTTGAAAACCGAATGCCTCAAAATAAACCAAATTACCCTAAATTGTTAAACAATAATCCTTTCTAAGGATTAAATGTAACTAATGGAGATAAGTTAAGCCCGGGAATGAATGTTTTAAAGGGATAATATAATCCTAAATGTAAATAATGGAAGATTTGAAGATTTTCCTATGTAAAATAGGGGATTTAATAGAGATTTCTATGTAAATTGGGGGATTTAGTTGTTTTTAGGGGGATTTGGAAAATATTGTAAAATCAATTGGTTAGTAACCAATTTGAGAAAAAAATTTGTATTTAAAGGGGTGTGAGGTGAGAGTTGATATCAAGTTTTTTTCAGGTGACGAAGTCTTGAAGCTGTGGTGACACGAAGAGAGGTCTTGTGGAGATTCTTTGAGTCATTCTTGCATGTCGAGCGTTGTTATGCTGCCGAAGTGCTTGGAGAATGATTGTGGTGCTTTGTAATTGATTTTTGGAGTTAATCGGATCGGTCTCTCTATTGGAGTGGACCCGGAGACGTAGTCACATTTGTGACGAACTCTGTAATCAAACACTGTTTGCACTTCTCTTCTTCTCTCTCACCTTCTCTCAGTTTGTTAATTCCTTCATTTTGTTATTTCCTTAAGTTAATTTTGTTTTAATTAACTTGGAATAATCATTGTAAAAGTTAAGCATTCACTTCTGCAATTTAGTCTAGATCCTATACAGATCAAGAGGTATTGCAGAAAATGGTTGGCTGATGGGAAGTCCAACCAAGAAGTGTCTCAACAAAGTGCTCACGTGGTGGAGCATACTGAGTAGGAGTCTGCATACTATGCATTTTGATGACCAACACACCATTTGAATATCTAGGTAGACTTAGTTTTTGTTTATATGATCACCATTAAGGGAGGGTATTAAAATATTAAATATAATATTAATGGTCATCTTAGCTTTTAATAGTCATTATCTTTCTTTTAGTTAACTTAGTGTGTTTTTAGTATCTTTTGTTTGCTTTAGTACGTTTTATCATCTTTCATTTTTTTAGCTTTAGTTTTCTTCAGTTAATGATTGTTTCATTTTAGAAACATCGTCTTGTAATTTCCTTTATAAGGAGTATTCCTCTCCTTTGTAATAACACACAATCATGAATATCAATAATCATTTCAAAGTTGTGGTGTTGTTGTTCTTATCATAAAGGTTCAAACCCCACTAGGGTGTTGTTGTTGAATGTTTATATTGGAGATGAGCTCCCCCATTTGTGACCTCACCAGTTCATAGCTCTGAGTCAAAAGAATTTACCCATTTAAAAAAAATGTGCTTGAAGTTGCAACACTAGAAATAAGAGGGTGGCAAAATCTTTTAAAGGCACTAAATTAACATCTTCTCTAGAAATGACCTGAATAACTAAATGGAAATACATATACCTTGATTTATTAATCTCAACGTAATCACAAATTTTGTTTCTTACTAAACACACTTAGGGAGAAATGCCTCAATAGTCACAAGGGCTAACTTGTGCATTTTAAATGGTAAGTAGAACTTTTGAACAAAAATTTTCCAAACCTTTGTTGGTGAGTTATGTGCTTAAATAAATTGTTTGGGGTTCAAGTCATCAATTGTGTAGCCACATCAATTACATCTTCATTGAGTTGTCCAGAAATACAAAAAAAAGGTTGGCCCAAAACTTGTGCATTACCAGATGTCTTACATGTCACTACATGATTAGTTATTTCTTTAATGTAACTTGCAAAAATAGATATTTTTTATTTATTTATTAAGTAAAAACATAACAATTTTTTTAAGCAAAACACAAAAGTGTATATATTATATTTAGAAATCTAATAGTTACATATTTGAGAACAAATAATATAGAAAATATTAGAGAGCAATGCTTAACCAAACAAAATAGGAATCAAGTCAACCTTAGGAAACACAAAATCTGAAAACATGTTTTACTTGCAAACAAATGACCTATCTAAGACTTTACTACTCTTGCCTCATATTTATGGTGCCTCATAACAACTATTGCAACAACTGTTTGAGAGGTTGATTCTCTTGTAGATGTGTGGAGTTTGTGCATGGTTAAAAGATGTGTGGCCAAATTTTTCATACCCTTGTTACAACCCCATAGATGTTGAACATTAAAAAGGGGTGACATCATAAAGGAGGGTCATGTGGGTTTGTTGCCTAGACCAAGAAAGGAGTATTCACCAAAGACGTGCACCACCAAGTTGAGGAAAAATTGCATTTGCTGGTGTGGGAAAGACACGATAGAAGGTGTTTTCATGTCCCTATAATCAAGGCACTAAAGATAACAAAATACATACTAATAAGGTTAGCCATTCAATATAATTATAATGATCAAAGACAATATTATAATTATAATAAAATATAAGTACTAACGATTTAAATATTATATTATGATGGATATTAAGATTCATTGGAGGTGGGTTGATAACATAAGATATTAAATTGATGTATGTACATCTTAATATCCATTCAAACTACATATTGGAAGTCGAAATCCACCTCGGCATTGGTCAACGAATAGAAAGGCAACATAAACATTTCTATTAGAATTACGCTACTAATGAAGTGGACGATTTCATTAATATCATGGAACTTTTGAGGGTGGACGTTGGCGGGATGAAGGAGCGACACTCCATTCTAATGGCCATCGTTGTCCATTGTCATGACCGATAGCTTGCAAGAGAATGTGGTATTGAGTTCATTGCAATCATATCATCGACCTTGATTTGCCAGTGTGGACTCATCGTGTCATAATAATCATCCAAAACAAATCGGGCCACTTTAGAATATTCAAATGCAGACGTTCCCTTTATCCTTTGCCTCATCATTGAAGACTATGAAATTGTGGGCGAATTTCCTCATTTATCAATCCATGGACAGTCCATCGTGGAGAGCACAAATATAAATTAAGGGAGTTAAAATAAATTAAACTTACTAATGATTGTCGACCTCCTCCATGAAGCAATACACCCCTTTGTGATGAATTATGTAAATATATATATACGGGGTTGTTGAAGGATTGAGGGGGGAATAAGGTAGAATGAAATATATTATATATATAGCAGAAATAGTAATCTTTTAGAGCATGAATGAGAAGGTAGATAGATACATTACTATGTAGACTTTAAGTGTTCTTAAGGAGCCTATCTCCATCAATCAGTAGAATAAGATACAACATCCACCATATATCGCATGAATTCAAGGTTCAATAAGGAACCTGGGCAGATATTAAAAAGCATAAATAAATATAGATCTACATTTAGAATGACAACAGAGTTAAGATATGAGGATCAAAGAGAGATAAAAAGATCATTAAGGAGGGACACAACATAGATATAAGTAGAGATGAATTATACTAGGAGTGGTGATAATGGAGCGAAGAGCAGCCACGGTGATAAACATGTACTATATATATATATATATTGAATATTTGGGTGAGGTGAATAATGAAGAAGTAACTACTGTAGGCATAAAATAATATGGACATCAATGGGACTAATCAGATCAGACAACAAGGCAATTGGAGCATATCAAACAGAAGTACTTGCACTTAAGGGCAGAATTAGAAGTTAGTACAATTACTATTATGAATATAGCCATCTGATGTGTTAATAGGACAAGATTTAGGGCAATCCCAGAAAGGGGACTATATAAGTGTGGTTCCAGCTATTTGTTATCCTTGAGCTATGTGGATTGAAAATCCCTTGAGCTCCCTTCAGGTTGATAGCACTATTTTGCTTAGCCTTGGCCCATTCCTTATATGCTTATACATCTCTGGCCCCTTCTTGAAGATTCATATCTGCCTTCTCCACGTGTCTATTATGTGCTTCTTGCAAGGATCTCCTCCTATGCTTCTCCATCAAACCTCGTCGTGCCTCCACGTGTCAGCAGTGTGAGCCTTAATGAGCTTGCTCCCCTTTGCTTCTCTACCAAGCTCTACTCGCGTGCAACGTAGCATCATTCCGTGGGAACCTTTTGGCAGACCCCATAATCAACGCCCAGGATGGAGACTTCTCCACGTATCTTCTCCATGGGGAGTTTCATTACATGGAACGGAGGAATGAACGATGAGCCCCGCCTTGTTGCCATGTGTCCTAATCTGGTTCGAAGGTGACTGCATTTCATTCTTTGGAATTTTTTTTGTTGCAACGGCCATGGCGAATCATCACAATGGACATCATTGCAAATATAGGGAATCTTTCTATTACTGGCTCCTAGGCAATGGGAAGCTTCTCTATATAATTGCTTCACCTCTCCAAAAATGGTTTCACTTCCAAGGTTTAGAGAATACACAGAAAATTCTAAAAAGAAACCAGGCCTTTTGTATTATTTTTAAATTATTGTTTTAAGATTCACAGACTGTGCCATTGTTGTTTGGCCTTTTTATTTCGTAGCTATTTGACAAAACATTGCACTATGTTGTTAATGTATTGAGTAGCTTATTTGTAGAACTTTTATAATTTCAATATAAGTTTGTTGATTCAGACCATGTCTTGAACTCTTCATTTTAGTAAATATGTATGGAGATTATTTTATGTTATTTAATGAACTTATTAGGCTTTTCATCTATGCTCTCTATTATTTCTGGACATGTAGACTACTGAACAAACCCTTAAATCCTATCTGAAAGGTGGATTTACCATGCCCACACCTATATCTTGGCATATTGCTTTAGTTGGATCTTTATTTTATATATTTGCTTCCTTTTTCCATTCCTAAACCCTAAATACAAAAAAAGCCAACTTTTTTAAAAACCTAAAGGTCACTCATTTTAGCACAATTGGTTCCCCCATTAACGAAGTTTCCCATAAGGTTGTTGCTTGACATTTTTAGGCATCAATAGTTTTTTTTTTTCGGCACGCCTAGTGGGAGCTGTTTAAATGTACCTAAATTGAAAGTGGATGTATGAGCCATCTGTCTGTTACTAGATCCCAAACAATGAAAAACCCTAGCCTGCTAGTGCCACCATTAGTAACAGTAAGAACAAGAACCTATCCAGTGAACGTTCTAATCCCTCCACCAACCATGTTGTCGATTGCTAATAGAAATTATGTGGGATGGGATTCTGAAAGCCCCCTTATAGCACCAGTAACACCCATCATTTGGGCCCCTATCCCGGCCTTTGTTTTAAAAGTTGTACTAAAATTCATCAAGGAAGGCTCGAAAATGCCATCTGAACACCTCCAAGATGTGGCAAACATGTGTTTGGTGCATGGTGTTACCGACCAAAATGTTGCGCTAAGGTTGCTTGCAGCCTCTTTCAAAGGCAAAGCACTAGATTAGTACCTCACTTTGGGAGCCAATACTATTGGTACCTGGGATCAACTTGGAGATCCTTTCTATGAGATATTTTCAAATAATGGAGATTAGTCTTCACTATATCATCAGCTGGTGACCATAAAGCGAGCCCCTTAGGAGGCCATGACTGACTTTAGTGCCAAGTTTCACACAACTTGGCAAAGGATTCAGCTTGCAATCCACTGACCTGCAAATTTGGCATTCATGTTCTACTTGAAGTCTCTCAACATTGACATTTTAGTGATGATCCAATCCCTTGGTGGGAACACCTTGCTAGGTGCATATAGCATTGCTATTCAGGTGGAGAATAATTTGATCAATGCTAGAAAGCTATCACCTCAGCCCGCTATGCCTATATTTCCAAAGTTGTTGATTCTCACCCAAGAGAGCATCTACCAGTGCATTCGTTCTTCCCCAATCTATGTGTGCATATTTGAGCACACTGCAAAGTGTTGCTTCTACATTTAATTCTTTAAAATATGAGATGAGCAACATCAAAGAGTTGTTGTGGAGCATCTCAAATGAAATAACTACAATCAAGCAAAACTAGTCCATGCCTCTGAAACCAACTTATCAAAATTATCAAGGCGGAAAATCTTCATACCAGCAAAATCAGTTCCAAGGAGGCTTGCGCACAAATCCACAAACTCAAACAAGTAATCAGATGGTGTTAGTGCCTACTCCACTGCAAAAGGCTCACCCAAGCTCAAGTAGAGAGTTGACAGCGAGGAAAAATAATCTCCCTAATGACATCAATCCCTAATGCTTCCCCTGCAATGAAGCACATATGCCCTAAAATTGTTTGCACAACAATCTACAACAAAGAGTGGTAGAATAGTGCATTCAAGGTGTGGCATTGGATTCAAGAGGTTGTGTATATTTCTCTTCACAAATGGAAAATGCAGTACTCACTGTGCAAATGCAAGGAATGTCCCTAGAGCAAGAAACAGATATAGCTCTAGACCACGCACTCTTCTCATGGATGGAAGAGGAAGAGGCGGTGTTTGCAAATGATGCATCCACATTCAAAACTCTACAAGTGCAATTGGATTATAACATTCACTCTAAGAGGAGATTCACAAGTGAACCAGTCGTCCCACAACCCAAAAATGTTTCTAACCAAACTCCTAGTACCTCCATAGTTGCACAACAATTTCAGTTGTGAAAAGAAATTGTTATAACAAGAGCTAAGGAACAAAAGTTTTAAAACCCACCACCATTCAATGCAGTGGAACAATTAAAAATATCCTCTACTAATGTGTCTCTTTGGGATATCTTAGCTATTTTGAAGCAAAAGTCATTGTTGCAAAAGGCCTTACTTGAAGATGCAAGCACTAAGCCAAAAAAGAAATCACTCAAGGGAAAGTTCGTTGACCTGTCACCTCTAGAAAAAGCCCTCACAAATAGTGCAAAGGAAGCCTCTACCAAAGTTAAAGGTAAGCCAAAACTGAAACCCTTTTTCCTAACTCTTATTGTGGGTAACTTGTCACACAATTCTATGATTGACTATGGTTCTAGTACCACAGTCATGCCTAAGTAGATAGTTGGATTCTTATGGATTAGCTATGAACCTTTAAAAAGAGGGGTTATGCAGCTTGATGGGAACAAGGTTGAAACTGTAGGTGTCATTAAGGAACTCCATTTGACTCTATTCTCTTGCCCTAGTATAACTGTTCCATAAGATATCATGATCATAGATGTTCCCCTTATGTTCGGTCTTTGCTTATCCCGAGAGTTCACTTCCAAGATAGGTGGATATATTTCCTTAGATTGGTCACATTTCATCCTTGAGACTAAACACAAATCTAAAATGAAATTAGTGTTTGAACCTCGACATTCAAAACACATGGCCAATGAAGCTATGATCAACTTTGAGACCGCTCATACCTCTTTCACCAAAGAGGAAATGTATTATACTGAGCTATTAGAGGATGAGAAGGTGACTAGAGACCAGACTAATTCAAAAGAGGTCCTCTTGAGTGAATATATAGACACTAATCCTTTCAGCAACTATCATGCTACCAGATTGGGAACCTATGTCATCTATGATGAAGATCAAGTGATTCTGAAGGTCATGAAGGAACCTGAGAGTACCCAAGCCACATATCTATGGATGTTGCATTTTGATGGAGTGAGATGTATGGTTGGTGCAAGAATCAAGATATGTTTGATGTACCCATCCAATGAAAAGATCCTCGGGTCTTTTTGCTTTTAGTTCACCTATTCAAACAATGAAGTTGAACATGAAGGCCTAGTCCAAGGTCTGAGTCTTATGGAATGGATGGGCGTTAAGCAAATAATGGTGTTCAAAGACTCTAAGCTAGTGGTCAATCAAGTTTGGGGGCTTTCTACAGCCAAGAATGTCTGCATGAGATCCTATAGACATAGAGTCTAGGACCTGATTGAAAGCTTTGAAGCCTTCAATATCTAGATAGTGCCCAAAGAGAAAAATATAGATGCAAACCGCATGGCATCAATTGGATCCCAATTTGACCCTGTTCCCAACCTAATTCATAACGTGCACTCTGTCAGAGTGACTGTCCAACCGATAATTCCAAATAATGATCAGAGCTGACAAGTGTTTGAAAGTGATGAAGACATCGCCTCCTTCATTCAGAAGTCAAGAGAATTCACTAAACAACTCCAATTGAAAATTGTTGAGGCCTATGAAGGGAAAATTATTCAATTGAGGACTAACAAGCTTCCAAAAGGACTAGTCACTCTCAACAACCTATTCAATCGTGATGATGCAAGGAATGACAAAAAGAAGTTTGTAGCGGAAAAAAATGACTATGGATCTTCAGGTTGGAGATGGAAGGAAGCTAACATTGGAAATGTAGCACGATAAAGGAAGGCTCATTTAGTTTTGTAGAAAATATGGAGTGGTGGCCTGGTCATATGATGACCAAGTTAAAGGATATGATCCTAAAATCATTCAGCATACTATAGAGCTAACGGAAGGAGCAAAACTTGTCCGCCAGAAGCAAAGGCCAGTAAATTCAAAGATTGAGGCATTGATGTCCCAGGAGTTGACAAAGCTAATTTAGTCCTGGATCCTCTTCTCAATCAAGAACAACACATGGGTGTCCAACTTGGTTCCTATCTGAAAGAAGAATAGAGACACCTACTTGTGTGTGGATTTTTGAGACCTAAAATGTTTTCTCTATTGGATGGCTTCTATGGTTACAACCAAATCTGAGTAAAAGAGGAAGACCGACACAAGATAACGTTCACTACCAAGTGGGGAATGTTTGCTTATGCGAAAATGCCTTTCAATCTCTAGAATGCGAGAGCTACCTTCTAGCGGGTAATAGATATTGCTTTTAGAGAATTGATCAACAAGATTATCTTAATATACTTGAATGATCTAATTGTATTATCTAAATCTAAGGATGATCATTTTAATCATCTAGAAATAGTTTTTAAAAAATGTCAGGAGTTCAGGGTATCCCTCAACACAAAAAAATGTGTTTTCAAAGTTTTGTAAGGAAAATTATTGGGGCATGTGGTGTCTAAAGATGGAATTGCAATTGACCCAGAGCAGGTGAAGGAAATCAAAGAGTTTCCCCTACCAATCAACAAGAAGGGAGTTTAGTCCTCTCTAGGAAAGGTAAATTTTGTGTGCCAATTCTTCACAGGGAGAAGGAAGAACTCGGCAATGCCCCTAAGGCCAATAGTTACTAAAGAGCCCTTTGCACAATGGGGTCTTGATTTTATCGAGATGATTAATCCCAGCTCTAGTGTTGGACACAAATGGATCCTCATAGCTACAGACTACTTTACTAGATGGACCAAGGCCATGCCCCTGAAGAATGCAACGGAGGTAGAGATTATGAACTTTCTCGAGGAATTGGTAACAAGATTCGGCCCACCAAAGACTATCATCTAAGACAACACTAAGGCTTTCTTGGGCTCAAAAGTATGTCAATTTGCACTAAATCATGGCATATTCTTAAAAACATCTTCAAACTACTACCCGCAAGGAAACAACCTAGCCAAGTCGACAAATTTTTTTTAGTCCAACTCATTAAGAGAATTGGGTTGGAGCACCCAAAAGAGTTGCATAAGAACCTCTGGGAAGTGCTCTAGGAAAACCGAATAACTCCTAAGCTAGTCCTTAAGACATTGTCGTACAAGCTGGTATACGAGAAGGAAGCGATATTACTCATCTCCATGGAAATTCCCACGTTACAACTGCTTAAGTATTTGGAGGTGGAACAAGATAGAGACTTGAAGGTTTCGTTGGCCGAGTTGTTGGAGGTACAAGAAAAAAGAGAAAAGGCCCTGGCAGCCATGAATAATCGCCAACAGGTGGTTTGATAAGAAGACCTCAAACCAAGGTCTCAAATGCGAGGACCTAGTGCTAAAATTCAACGAAAGGGCCATAAAGCCTAACCTACACAGAAAGTTTGATAGCTTGTGAGAAGGCCCTTTTTGCATTATTCAATGCAAACAACACAACACATTTGAACTAGAAAAAATGGAAAAAAAAAACACACTGGAGATTCTAGTTAACGAAATCCACTTCAAATTGTTCAATTAAGCTTTATTATTCATTTTACTAGTGTAGATATGTAATTATGTAAAATTCCTTTGATTTTTTTGTTTTTGTTTGGCTGGTCTTTCAAAATTGAACCCACAATGCAAAAATTGAAGTGAACCCATATGCGGAATTTGAAAAGGAACTCAAAGAAGCAGAGAACGGAACCCATAATGCACAAAGAAAAAGAGACATAAATTGATTGAAAAGATGTATATTCATTGTATGGTATTATATACTTTGGTATTACAATTTCAAAATGGCTCTAAGGCCATGCTTTTTGAAGTATATATACTATGTAGTTTCTTGAAGCACATATTAAAATCCTTTTAAGGCATATATACAAAAAGCGGGAAGAGGGAGTTCATTCTTTAAACATGAGCACCAATGGCATCTAGAACAACTTCATTAGTAACAACATTAACATGAGCAGCAGGATCATTAACAGCAATAGGAGTGTCAACAACAACAATGGCTAGTGGTGGAGGATACACCGAGTCTCCGAAATCAGTACACCACTCAATGTCATAGAATAGCACCATGTTGTAGTAGCATAGCAGGAAGTGGTAGGCACAAGTAACCCTCTGATGATGCTCTTCATGCATCAGAATGCAGAATCCACTCAAAAACAACATCCACAACACCACTACATCTTCAATGTTCTTGCAGAGGTTGCTTGTTGTAGGAAGACCAAGGCCCGCCGCATTTGCCACTTCTCTGAGGCCGCCAAGGTAGCACTTTCAGAAGATTTCCAATGTGATTTGCAGGATCATTGGCTTAGGTGCCTATATATCAAGCAAGGAAGCCACAACATGGGAGAAAATGTCACTATTAACCCTATACTTGTCCTCATACTCTATGCAGTCCCTTCCTAGTATCCACTTCAGTGCTATAATCACCAAAGAATGCTTATTCTTTGTCATGTGTGTAAGATGCCTATTATATATTTTACCTAAAAAGGTTGTCTATGGCTTGTTGCTAGTAAGCCTAATTAGAGTATTCATTGCACCTATCTCTATCCAACTACCAAATGCTAATTCTTCCCAATTACCAAGTGTGATTTCGTTGTTGTCTTAGGGTCTATTTATAGAAATAGTTGAGGTACATGTGTGTGATAAGCATGGTGCCAATCAAATATTAATGTTAAAATCTCATCGAGATCTAACTCAAAATTCCCACCATAGAGCAAACTTGAGAATCCCACCCAATTGTGCCTATTGTGTACGAATTGATGCGTACGAAGTTAAGGAGTAATTAATTGCTAAAACTGATGGCAATCCCAAGTGATTAACCACAGGATCAAGTGTTGATGTGTCATGCTTTGGGAATTTTTTATTTCTCCAAGGATGAACTCAATATTTTGTGTACTTATTACACTTTGAGCCTAATTATTCTTTTAAGGATATTAATTGCAAAAGCATGCAAAAGATTGTGTGCCTTCAATCGCCAGCTCAATTTCCTAGGAAATTGCATTGTAGGACATAATGACTAATCACCATTATCAATGATTGTCTTTTCAAAGGGAAAGAAATTAATTTCGCATGAACAAGAAGAGTTGACAGCACATGTTAAATTTATTGCAAAAAGGCAACCGCTGTCTACAACTCCAAGTCGAGAAAAGACTAATTGTTGCATGAGAAGGAACAACATTGTGAAAATCTTTCTAAGTACGTTGTCCATCACTGGGAGCTTTGAGTGCAGAAATTGCCAAGGAACCCCAGTGAATCGCAAAGAGTTTGAATGTTGCTAAGGTCTACAAATTCCTTAAATATCCTAGAATCTTCAAATGGAAGTACAAGGAAAAGCAACTCAAAGCCTATCTAATGCCATGCATGTGACACCAATGGGAAACATTTTTTATGACACCTCTTACACTTCACCTGGGATACCAGAGAAGCCGAAGTGGGTTTGCATGTGGGCCATGGACAAGAAAGTTCACAGGGACCAGAGCATGATAACAAAGGAATAGGATAACATTCATGACCCCATCCTTAAAGCCAACCCTAAGAGTCTTAGGGAAGCATCCTGCGAGAGAATGAAATAGTCCACTAGCCAAAAGTCTTTGGCATACATGCTATGGTTCTACAGTCTCCTACAGTATATGGTTCCTTTTGTGCATTATTGCTTGGAACTAGTCCATGAATGCATGCAACATTTTAACCTAAATACTGATGCTTTCGAAGGTCAAGAACTAAGGGTCATAATTAGTGTGGAGGCTATAAGGGATATGTTATGCACCCCTCCAGGAAAGGGCTATAAAGCAGAAAAGATGGAGAAGTTCACTCCAAAAGGGGGAAAATAGTTTTGGCAGACTAGAGATCTTACTATGAGCTTTTATAACCAAGAAACCAAAAGGCCTAAAGAAGATTTTAAGAAGCCACCATAGATTTTGATCACGCACCTCGCTTTTAACACAGACTTATAGGAGACCTTTTCTATGATGGATTTCGTTTGTAGCATGGATGGCGAAAAGTACGTGCATGGGTTTCAACTGGGTCCAGGTTCTCAATTGAGGAGACAGCATTCTTTATTCTAGTATGACTTCACGGAAGTCATCATGCCGAAAATACTGAGCCAAATCAAAAAACATAGTATATAGTTTAAATTCAAGTTTTTCTTCTCTCCTCGCTCATATGTTTTTGCACCAGAACCCTAATTTCTTTAAAAAATGTATGCACTTGGCTATTTTTGATGAAAATGGAGTAGAAAGGCTAGTTTCTATATGTACTCACCTCCTCTCTACAACATATGATTACTATGCATTTTTGGAATACTTCTTGACTCTAATTTTGCAAGACTTTAGTGAAGATGGCATGCCTTATCGACTCTCCACCAAGCAAAAAAGGTGGATGTGGAGTTTCCTCCCTCCTTGTGATTGGTTTCTTGAGGAGAAATTCACATTTTTTAGGTTGCATGGCTTTATCGAGGAGGCATTCTGACTCTCGACATGCGTCACAGATAGGGCGTTGGCCCTCAAAGTGTTTTGACAACTATTGATTATTGATAAGAACTTTTGCAAAGGGAAAAATAAAAAATATTTTTCTTCTGACCTTTGAGCTTCAAAATAGTGGTAATGGTAAAGAAGTAAAAGTATGGTCTGCTAGAAGCAAAATTGGCTCATCTGGGGTTGGTGTTAATTTGTGATGAGTGGCAATACAACCCTGAAAATGACTTAGGGGACCTGAATGTCAAGGTGACTCACAACTCCTGACCTTTATTGGGAAACTTAATGGAACCCACAGTCAGAGTGGGACGACCTATTTATGGACATGACCCATATTCCTACTAATTATAGGAAGCCTCCATGGATCTCTTTCTATTTTCCTTTAGAGAGGCCTAATGAGAAGTGCTAAATGGGGGCCACCCTTCACAATAATTTTGCCAAGCATTGGATTGGAGCAAGGAGAAAATTACAGCCTTTTAGATTTATCGTTAAGAGATCCAATGGTCTGATGCCCCTTTCCAAGATGTCAACAAGGATGAAAGATTTGGTACTCTATGGAATAGAGGGCATGATGATAGTGATGTGAGTCATGATGAGGATGTAGATCTGGAAGAAGCTAGGAAATATATAGGGCAGGGAAAGGAGGTGAAACAATCCCAAGTATAGAGCAAAGAAAGGGCACATAAAAAAGATAAGGCGACATAGCAATCTGGCCAGACTTCATTGAAAGTGTTCCTGATTGCATCGTGGTCAAAGGATTCACTACCACACACATGGATTGCGAAGAGATCTAGAGTAACCCAGCCATCTTCACAGGTCATGAAGGTGGATGATTCTCCACTCGATAAGTGATAACACACAAATGCAACCTCAGGAGAGGGCTCACAGGAACCTACAACAAGCCAAGAATCGGAAGCCTCCACAACTCAGGTATCTTTCTCTCCCCCTCTTCTCACTACACAATCTTTGGTTTCTCTTGCTACCTCTGTCGTATTCACACCCCTAATTACTTCTAGTGTCGGCCTTTCTTTTTCTGCTTCTGCTTCCATGGTCGTGGGAGGTTTCTTCCAATTCTCCCAAATCACACATTTAGCTTTTACTCCCTCATGGTTTATCCCACCATTTGTTGCAACCTAGTCTGGATCTACCATTGCTACCCCTTTCACTCCCACTATATCGGCTCTGACTCAACTTTCCCTATAGATGGAATCCACTGTATCTCCACTACTGCCACCACTCGCCATGAGTCCTTCCTCCACTTCTCTGACTGGACCTTGGTATAACATTCCCTCATTCTACCCATTAACAGTCTCTTTGACGAAGAAGACATTAGTCAAGACCACAACTCTCTCTTTCCCTTTTACTCTTCCTCTTGGTGCACCCTTCATTAGGCGAGTTGATTAGATCACTATCAAAATTTATGTCAAAGGGTGATAAAAAAAGAGCAGCACAAGCTATCAAAGTACAAAAGAGGAAAGCAAAAGATGTTGCAAAGCCAACCAAACCTTGTGTGAAGACCCTTTTTAATAAAGTTCAATAGTCATAATTCACAACTATGCATCTGGACACCATCAAGCTGTAGGGAGAGATGCAACCTGAGGACTATACGATGCATGTTGTAGGGGTTCATCTATGTGTGGCCTAGCCACAAGACAAGGTTGAGTTGATGGAGGAAACCTAGAGAGTGATGACTACTGACTTCCTCAAGTGTAGTTGCCAATTACAAAAGGAGGATGAGCTAAAAAATTTCAATGAAAGGGTGGTCCTAATGAAGAAGGAAAAAGAAAGGGGGGCTGAAATTATGTGAATATCTCAGCGAGCATAGGTGGAAGGTGACAAAATCTAGGTGGAACTTGCAAAGTTCCAGTCCATGGATCCCAACCTGGTCACTGAACTATGATAGAAAAACTAGGAGTTACAAGACCAGTTGGCACAGGTAGAGGGAGAAATGCAACAAAAGACCAAAGAGCTCTAACAGCAGTGAGCTCAATTGGAACAAGAAATGGAGCAAAAAGATCAGGAGCTCTAGAGCAAGCAGACTCAATTCGAGAAGGAGATCCAGGAGGCTTTCCCTAGAAAAGGAATCCACAACTAGAGGCCAAGCTGAGGAATGATTGCTTGCCAAGTTGGGGACTCTAAAGGAATAACTCTCTGTTGTGGACAAAAGAATTGAGGAGCTAACACAAGATGTTGAGTTGGAGGAGATGGAAATTGGTGCTTTGCAGCATCCTCCCCAGCCTCTTGCTACTCAATCAAATCTCCTCTCGGTGGCCCAGTAGCTACACATTTCCTATTGGGAAATAGTCAAGACTTTTTGTTTAAATCTTCATCTAGTGCTACAATTCATGGCAGAAATGAAAAATTTGAGCAGAGAAGCTCATGGAACAATCGAATAGTTCCCACAATTCATAGCAAAGAAGGTACCCGAGGCAGAGAAGTTGCTAGAGAAGCTATACACAATGGAAAATGAGGACCTGGTGAATGCAAGGATTGAAGACCAAAGGTCAACTTGCAAGACACCAAAATAATTCATTTATTGCCACACAACCATCCTCCATGCTAGTCACTTCTTGAGAACTCTAAGTCAAACTATGAACAGTATACGGGAAAAATTATCTCAACTGACTCAGATGGGCTTGCCCTCCCCATTTCTTTTCAATGATTCAATGGCCATAGCAAAGCATATCCCAGCAAAAATCAGGGAGAATCAACAAGATTTATCTGCCATTCAGAAAAAAAAATTCAGTCAAGCCCCTACTACTGAGGACATGGAAGGGGTCACCCACCAAATAGTGTGATTGCTCTTTCAACTTGAGTCTAGGACTAAGATATCCATGAAGCTATCCTTCAAAAAAGTGATTGATCTACATGAGGCGCAAGAGAATCTATGTGTTATATCGATACCATCCTAGGCTAACTAGTTGCCTCTGCAAACCACACTCTCAAAACTCTAACTCCATTTCCCAACAGACAAGGCTCTGGTATTCGAACCAAAAAATTTGGGTTCCCATTATGCAGGCGAAATTCCCCTAATAGTCACCAAAAGTTGTGGATTGAAAATCCCTTGAGCTCCCTTTGAGTTGATAGCATTGTTTTGCTTAGCCTTAGTCTGTGCCTAATATGCTTATACATCTTCGATCCCTTTTTAAAGATTCATGCCCTCTTTCTCCACATGTTCATCGAGCGCTCCTTCCAAGGATTTCCTCCCATGCTTCTCTATCGAGCCTCGTCATGCTTACATGTGTCAGCAATGCAGGCCTTAATGAGCCCACTCCCCTTTGCTTCTCTAGACCAAGATCCACCTGTGTTCCACATAGCATCATTCTGCAGGAACCTTTTAGCAGACCCCACAGTCAACGCTCAGGATGGAGACTTCTCCACCTGTCTTCTCTACAAGGAATTTCATTGCATGGAAGGGAGGAAGGAACGACAAGCCCCACCTTATTGCCATGTGTCCTAACCAACACTGTGGGATGACGACACATGTCTGCAAAAGGATTTTACTACTTCCACACTAGGACCACCACCATCATTCAAAGGGGTTGCATCTAGTTCAAAGTCGACTACATTCCATGCTTTGGAATCTTTTCTGTTGCAACAGCCATGGGGAATCATCATAATGGACATCATTGCAAATACAAGGAATCTTTTTTATTACTGGCTCTTAGATGATGGGAAGCTTCTCTATATAAGTGCTTCACCTCTCCAAAAGTGATCTTGATTCCAAAGTTCAAAGAATACATAGAAAATTGTGAAAAGACACTAGGCCTTTTGTATTGTTTTTAGATTATTGTTTTAAGATTCATGGACTGTCCCATTGTTGTTTGGCCTTTCTGTTTCTTAGCTATTTGAAAAAACATTGCACTATGATGTTATTGTACTGAGTATTTTATTTGCAAAACTTCTATAATTTAAATATAAGTTTGTTGATTCAGACCATGTCTTGAACTCTTTTTTTAGTAAATGTGTATGGAGATTATTTTATGTTATTTAATGAACTTCTTAGGCTTTTCATATGTGCACTTTGTTATTTTTGAACATGTAGATTGTTGAACGAGCCCTTAAATCCCATTTGAAAGGTAGATTTACCATGCCCACACCTACATCTTAGTGTATTGCCTTAGTTAGATCTTTATTTTATATATCTACTTCATTTTCCCATTCCAAAACCCCAAATACAAAAGAAGCCAACTTCTTTAAAATCTTGGAGGTCACTCAATTTAGAGCAATTGGTCTCCCCATTAACTAAGTTTCCCATAAGGTTGTTGCCTGACATTTTTAGGCATCAACAAGCTATAGGAGTTGTAGAGGCAACTACCATAGAATTACCTGTCCCTTGTGATGCTTATAGACTTACACCTAATAACAATGTAGCATCCCCATTGTATTTGCTCCAACAAATGGAGAAAAGTAGGCATCTC
The DNA here is from genome assembly GCA_007258455.2 of Sequoia sempervirens. NCBI lineage: Eukaryota > Viridiplantae > Streptophyta > Pinopsida > Cupressales > Cupressaceae > Sequoia > Sequoia sempervirens. The sequence goes on along the minus strand of VDFB02256737.1, from coordinate 27,169 downwards.
CATCACCACTGGGTTTAAGACATGGATTATAAATGCTTGATGAAGGATCATACAATTGCACAAGGCTTAGTTGCACTAGCCAAAATTTCTTTTTCTTCTCTCTTTAAGGACTGCAATGTGCCTAAGTTGACCTTTTGAACAAACAAATCTAAAATAAATAAGATTTGAAGGCTTGCAAAAAGCAAAAAAAAACACATTAGGATAATTAAAACCTTGTCCACTCCCTTTGAACAATTTGTATAGCTTCTTGGGATTTAAGGAGATATTCATGAGTGAATGTAATTATGGATGCATTTTGATCACATCCCTTGTTAGCCAACCAGTCAACTAATTGGTTCCCCTCTTTGTAACAATGTGTTAACACATACCCTTTTAAATTGTCCATGAGATTTCATACTTGAAAAAGCATGTATATTGAATGCTCCAATTTTTAACTTCTCTTTTTGCATGCACTTATTGTGAGTAAAGAGTCACCTTCCATTTGGATGTTTGAAATCTTGTGGGAATTAGCTAGCATCAAACCTTGGAGCAAGGCATGAGCTTTAGCTAAGTAATTTGTCCCCCTCGAGAATCACATTGTAGTTGCAACAATTATTTTACCTGTGTAGTCTCGAATCACACAACCACCTCTAGATTTGCTCGATTTGCCTCTTGTAGCCCAGTCAAAGTTTAGTTTAAGCTTCCACTTAGGTGGAGGAATCCACTTCATCTTGCCTTTTTCTATTTTTGTTTTAACCTACTAGAGAAGACTACCTTGGAATGGTAGCTTTATATGATCCCATTGTTGAATAATCATTGAATCCTAGTTTAAGAAGAGTGAATTCATTGAATTTGTTTTAACAACACATGCATTGACAAATTTTGATATAAACTGTTCAATTTTATATGAAATCTTCTTAACATCTGAAGACTCTTTCTTGAAGATCCTCTTATTTCTCTCCCACTAGATATTTCATATTACCATTGGGGGAATAGCTCTCCAAATGCATGCATAAAGGTAATGCTTATGAAGAACAGGCCAACTTGTCAAAACATCCAAAATATTATTTGATAATGGTGTATGCCAATTCAGTTTGCTAATGATATTTAACCAACATGATTGTGCAAAGGGGCATAGGAGTAAATGATCAACCTTCTCTTATTCATGTCCACATAAAACACAATTAAAATGCTCTGTTATACCTGTTTTTACCAACCTTGTGCTTGTTAGTATCCACTTCTTAATGGCTAACCATGCAAAGCATCTTGCTTTGGGTAGGATCATTTTGTTCTAGCAAAAGAAGTAAGCTCTTTGGGATTTCGATTGGACACCATGACTAAGTAAAGATCTGTAACTTGATTTTACTGTGCATTTTCCTATTTTTGATGGAGCCCAAAATGATAGATCATCAAGGGTATTTGATTTGAATATTACTCTTTTGCTTAGAATTTCTTACAAAAAAAAAGTTTGTGCTATTGGGACTTGAGTATTGTTGATATCTTTCCAAGACCATATTAGTGTATTATCAACTAAAGGTTGTAGATAGTCTTTAACTTTAACACCCTAGGTTAAAGAGAGAATTTCTTTTGCTTAATTGATTTCTTGATTTTTGCTTATAGGTGGGTGACCGTTTCAAGAGTCATCCCAAAATAGTGCATTTACACCATTGTGGATCTACCATGAGAGATAAGGAGTTATTACTACTCAACATGCAACCAAAAAGTTCCACATAGTTGAGCCTAAGGGAGGATTAGATATTGTGAAAATTTTGTTGGGATTGAATGAGTCCAAGTATTTTTCTTTGCATTATCCTACACTAATTTGCTTTTGGATTTGCAAACATGTTCCATACCATTTTAACACCTAAAGAGAGATTGTGGGCTTCCAAGTTGTGAATCCTAGCTCCACCTTTGAGTTTATCAATGCTCATATTTTCTAAAGAAATTAAAGGTAACTTTTTTTCTTATCCAAGTTGACTCTCTATAGAAACTGTCTAATAATCTTCTCTATTTTAGATAAAACTGATTTTGGTGCTTGAAGAATAGCCATGCAATAATTTGGAATAGTTTAAGAACCAATTTCACCATTTGAAGCCTGCCTGCTAGGGATAACCACCAACCATTCCAGTATGTTATTTTGCTTTGCAGACTATGAATGAATTTCTTCCAATATGATGGTTTGTTGCTTCCCATAAAAAATGGGATCCCTAGGTATTAGCAAGGCAAATCTTCCATTTGGAAGCCCAACTTCTCACAATTCTTCCCTTCAATAAAGAAGAGGTGTTGAAAATATATATCTTAGATTTTCTTGCATTAATCTTCTGACCTAAGGCTGATAAGTATTTGTTAAGCAAGGACATTACTATTTGAGCCTCATTTAAAGATGCACTACCAAACATGATGGTATCATCTGTAAATAGTGAGTGAGTAGTGGTTATATTTGAAGCTAGAATGGTGATCCTTTCCATTTGTTTTGGGAGTGATAAAGCCTTATGGATCTACTGAGAGCCTCTACAAGAATGATGAATAGAAAAGGTGAAAGTGGGTCACCTTGTCTAACCACTTGTGTAGATTTAAAGAAACCAACTGGGGAACCATTGACTAAAACTGGAAATTTTGCACTTGAGAGGCATGAGAATATCCACTTGCACCATTTGGGAGTGAAGCCGAACTTGGATAATACTTGCATTAAGAAGTCCCAATCAACTTTGTCGCATGCTTTCAACATATCTAACTTGATGATGAAGGTTGGGATTTTATTGGATTGAACTAAGTGTAGAACTTCATGAGCTACCAAGGCTCCCTCTAGGTCTCTCGACCTAGAATGAAACCACCGTGTTCATCCGAAATGATTTTTCAAATAAGAGGATGTGTTCTCATATAAATTGCTTTGGTGAATATTTTGTATATTGCATTACATAGTGAGATCGGTTTGAAGTTAGCAAAAGAGCTTGGATTTTGAACTTTTGGGATAACAACTGTGTGTAACATTGAATTGCTTCAACAAATTCCTTGATTTCCTTAACTCTTCCAGAGCTTGAAGGATATCGATAGCAATAAAGTCCCAACACTTTTGAAAGAATATAGCTGTAAAACCATCTAGGCCTGGAGCCTTCTCTGGGAGTAAGAGAAAAATCAGTGGTTTTAGCTCCTCCAATGTGAACTAGCTATGCAAATGATTATTGTCCTCTTGGGAAATCAATAAAGGAATAACATCTGACATTTCTACTCTATGTTGATTTGAATGAGGAACTTGCTACAAGGGCTCGCTTAGAAGATTCAAGTAAAATTTAACTGCTTCACCTTGAATATCCTACTCTTTATTAAGAACTTGACCTATAACACTTTGCTTGATTGAAAAAAATGAGTTCATTTATTTTTTGATTTGGGTTCAGGCATAAAAAAATTTGGTGTTACGATCTCCATCCTTAAGCAACATTTTTCTTGATTTTTGACACCAATAAATTTCTTCCCTACTAAAGAGCTCTTGGAATTCCTCTTGAATACTTTTCTACTATTCATATGTGCCAAGGTCCAATCCATGTATTGCTAATATGATTATTAATTTTGTGTAACTTATTTTGCACAATTTCATTTTGATGAAAAATATTTTTAAAAGATTGTGTGTTCCTTTGATTTGGGTTTTGATATATTGGAACTTTTTGTAGAGTTGAAACATACAAAAACCGTGGACAAATGAAGCCTTTGTTCACCAAGCTCTAGGGAGTGGTAAAAATTGTGGGCTTATAAACCACATAGTCAAATTTAAAGGAGGATATTTTACATTGAACATTATTTTTGGTTGATACAGAAAATGAAATTGCATAGTGGTCTAAGCCTAAAAAAGGGAGTATATTTGAAGAAAGATCCAAGGCTTCTGCTAACCAATTCGAGGTGACCAAAAATCTGTCCAACCTTTCAACAATTTGGTGAAAATATTTACGTCTCTTTGTCCATGTATTTTCCATTTCAAGGAATCATGTCTACTAAGGCATTATCTTAGACAAAGGATGAGAAGTCTTCTATGACTGTAGGAGGAGGAATGATACCCCCTTTTTCCTCTTCCAACGATGTTATCGCATTAAAATCTCCTGCCACTAACACAAGCTCCTCTGTTAATTGTTCAAGCAGCTCAGATAGAGAATCTCACAAAATCTTTTTGTCTATCATTGAAGATGAGCCGTATACATTGAAAATCCAAAATGAAAGATTAAAGTGTGTTACTTTAATCAAGATCTAGTTCTGTTGTTGAGATATTACTTCTACCAAGACTGATTTTGGATTCCACAAAATAGCAAGCCTACTTGAAGCTCCTTGGGCAACTGAAAAGGTGAATTTCCATTTGCTCCATTTCTTTAGAATTGAAGAGTTTATGTCTTCAGACATCTTTGTCTCTTGCAGTAACACTGTATCTGCCCCACAAGCATCAAGTTGACTCAAGTGATAGGGTTCTTTTGTTAGAAGCATGTATGCCCCTAATGTTCCAAGAGAAAAGCCTCATTGTTGTCGAGGAGAGCAACATGCTCTCCTTGATCTGAAATTTGTGTCTAGAGATTTTTAATACTTTTTTCCAAGGTGGTTTGGAGACCTGCTGCTATTTCTTCCTGAGTTTTAACTACCAAAGGTTTTCTACCTCATCTTTTTGGTGTTTTGATCTGAGGCTCTGAGTACAGAGTTTGTGAGATTGAAAGATATTTCGAGTAGTCAAATTCTATGGTCTCTTTGCTTACGTCATTTGCAATTTCATTCATCAGCTGAGAACCTACATGCTTGGCTATGTTCTCTGCTAATTCATCAAGATTATCCTGCTCTAAAAACTGATTAAAATCAATTTTGTCTAAGTAATTGTGAGAACATGAAGTTTTTAATCCTCAGGAGGACTTTGGTACAACGCAGAAGATTTTGGGACAACAGGTAACAAGTCTTCCTACTCATACCTCTGGCAATTTAAAAGGGGCTCCAAGGATTGAAATTGCTTTGTAGGAGTGGCAAAATGTGGGTGCTCTGAAGAAAGTGTAGTTTGTAGCAATTTCAATGGAGTGGATTTCACCTGAGGGAAGATTAAATCTTGTGCTATAGAAGCCCAAAATTTCAATAGTTTAGACATATTTGTAATACCAAGATTAACAGGAAAGCAGCTTTGAATAGACGGAAGATTCCTTTTCCCAAGAGGACTAAGCTGAATGATGTAAAAGTTCCTATGATAAATTTGAATCGAAGATGAGGATTTATAACCGGAGACACCCTTATGAGTTAGATTCTGAGAAACTTTGTAAAGCAGGGCAGAATGGGATTATATCTAAAGCTGCACCATATTTGGATAGAGGCAGATTTACAATTTGATCCCTTGCCATTTTGCCTTGGGTTAATTTTACAACTACTCCATTTTGCAAACTGTTGACTTGCTTAGGCACAATTTTATGTGAAGGCTTGCAGCTGTTGCCAATCTCTGGGAATTAGATGAGGTCCCTGTGGTTTGAGAAAGTTGAGTCTAAGGAAGAGCTCTTAGGGAAAATAAATTTCGGATCCTCACAGACCTATTCGTTGGAAACTTTCATATCTAGACAATTTTTGTTTAAGTGACCAAATAAATAACAAGCTCCACATACTGACTCTGGCCCTTCAATCAATATTTTTTGTTCCCAAGCTCCATTTTGGGAATGGATTTGCAAATGTTTAGAGAAATCTTTTGTAGCATCTAGTAGAACACAGATTCTTACTGGGATTATCGAAGAAAACAAGATCATTTTTGAGAAAGATGCCCATTTGGTTTCCCAAGATTTCCACTATGTCAGGCTCTCTGTATTCCAGTGGTAATGTGTGAACTTGAATCCAAAAAGGTATGCAGTTTATTGCGACAAAGCAAGGGTTAAGATTTGGAACCCAAGGTTGAATGGTCAAACCTAAGCCATCTAGAAACCAAGATTTAATCTTGAATACAACATAAAACAGTGACAAAAAAAGCCCTTCCCTTGATCCATATAAAAAGAATCATTTACCCACGCCAAATGCTCTCCTACTCAATTAAATAAGATCTTTTAACCAAGATTGATGTTCTCCGACAAAGACCTTGAACCCGGGGGACCAAAGACTCTTGAGAGGTCACTTTTATCTCTCCCTGTGAGCTAATCTTTCCACTATTCGCTAACTTGGGTGAGTCTGCTTTGTTCTGATTATTTAGGGCTTTTGGGATCCATTTCCAATTCTTTGCAGCAACCCGTTGAAGCCTTCTTTTATCAGTATTTTTGTTTGATCTAAACTTTGATCTAGCTTGCCTTTTTGGAATAAATGGCTCGTCTCTCTGGATAGGGATGATGTTTGGAAAGTTAGCTGGATGGGTGTATCTAGTTACCGCCCTTTTAAAGAAAACTATGAGTCTCGCCATGGCTGAGCAATCCATGGAGAATATGGTTTATGCGGTGATCTTACTCCTTTGCCACCGTAGCCCTGCTGATGGGAGTGATTTCTGAGCATCCCAATGTGGGCCACGCCGGTACCTATTGCCTGAACGAGACACCCTCTTCTGGGCAGTAGTACGCCGTGGCCCGATAGAGCGAAACCGTTGCTGTGGAGAAGAGTCTCGTTCTGTAAATTTGAAGTTTGCAGTATGCCCGCTGGAGGCCACCCGCGAGTCGCCACCATTTTTTCTCTTAACGCCATTTTTTTGGTAAAAACATAACAATTGCTAATACCTACCTAATTTTTCAATTAATAAGAAAAAGTCAAAAAATGAATAACACTTAGTAGACAAGAATATGATAATTAGGGGAAGGGAATCATAGTTGAGCACTCTTAACTACACATTTCTCAAAAATCTATATAGAAATTTTCAAAAAATTTACCTTTTTATAATAGTTTGTTTGGCAACGCTCTTGCTTATAACTAAGGTTTTTGGGCCACATCATCAAATATGATGCCACATCAACATTTTGTGAGGTTTCTAAAAAGGTAAAAAAAAATGAGACCAATACTTGTGCACTGATGTGGCAACACATGATTTGTTTTTTTTTAGATCTAAGGAATATGTATTATTCAAGTATTGGTTCAATATTCAAGTTATCATCAATACTAACAACTTTAAAGTTACAACTATTGATTCAATATTGTTAAAAATATTGGGCATTAAATCAACACATGCTATAACTACTTTTGAAACATGCTCAACTACTGGTTACACAATTAAGTCCTCTCCCATAATTTATTATTTCACCTATAAATAATATTCCCCTCTTCATTTTAGCTGCATTCAAACACTCACTAATTATATTATTTTAAATATATTTTTATTTTCAAAATATTATAAAAGAAAGAACATAGGCAATATTCACTTCTTTAATATCATTTCTAGAATAGTAAAATATCTTAGATATTAAATAAATATTAAATGAATCACTAAATTTACATGATATTTTTTAATTTATTTATAAATTTATAAAATTAAAAAAAATTCTTTGTAATTTTATTAATATTTTTTATTAAAAATTAGACAGATTTTTGTATTAATATTTAAAATCACACTTCATGATTATTATCAAATAATAATTTAAATAATATTATTTAAAAATTATAGAAAATACTTATTACATCATTATTACATGCTAAAATTAATGCATGCTCACATATTATAATATTGAATATAAAAATCTATATATAAATATAAGATTAAAAATCACTAGTGGATTAGGTATTTTCAAAATTTTATTCAAAAAATATTTTAAGACTGTCATATCAACTTTGTAATCTGTTTCCATCTGCATTTCATCCTATTGGTGGATCATAGAATATGGTCAAACATTGATGTAGAAAACTTTACACAGTTTTAATCCAGAAAAATTCAGTATTCTACCTATTTCTATTTTAATACTTTTTTTTTATCTTTATATTAAAAATAAAAATATTAATTTATTGTGTGTGCCCTACCCTAGACAATTTTGTGTGGATTACATTTTCCCAAGGCCTGTTTTTATTTATTTTAGTGCGACTGGTCACCTATGTGCAAACAAGAAATGAACACAAGGACTCTGTTAATTCCTATTTCTGAGGCATTGGATTAACTGTAGGCTCTTGAGAGATTTTATTTGCCAGGGTGACTCTCAAAGTAGTTTACCTAAAGATCACACTTGCTAACAAAGTAGATGTTTTTAGCCATTTCTATTGTAATTATAAACTGGGTTCTCTAAAATATTTCATGTAATTTGCAGACACCCTTTGTTAACAGAGTAGATGTTTTCAGCCATTCTATTGTAACTGGGTTCTCTAAAATTCTATTGTAACTACAAACTGGATTCTCTAAAATATGTTAAACCATTCATAGATTTCATGTTATTTGCAGATATCCTTTGCTAACAGAGAAGATGTTTTCAGTCATTCTATTGTAACTACAAACTGTGTTCTCTAAAATATATTAAACCATTCATGGATTTCATGTAATTTGCAGATACCCTTTGCTAACAGAGTAGATGTTTTCAACCATTCTATTGTAACTACAAACTGGGTTCTCTAAAATATGTTAAAGATACCCTTTGCTAACAGAGTAGATGTTTTCAGTCATTCTATTGTAACTACAAACTGGGTTCTCTAAAATATGTTAAACCATTCTTCCCATCATATTAATTAATACATATTTCTTGTGGGTTTCCTTTTATTGTTTGAGTTTCTGCCACCCTTGGGGCTGATTTATGTTATTTACTGCTCTGTTTTTATTGTAATCTTACTCCTCTGCAGTCCCTCTTCTGTGGATTGTATTCATCTATTTCTGGACAAACACTGAATCTTCTAATAGTTAATCTACTAATTACATTAATGACTGACTGCAAGTAGACATACCTATTAAACAGAACCCAAAAACGAAAAGAAAACCAAAGTGAGTTGAGTTACAACTACTTACCAGGACGCCTGAAGTGAAACCCACGATAACGGTGATCACAAGGGAAAAGGCAGCCAACTCCAAATCACCAATATGTCCTACAAATGCCTGTGTAACGACGTTGAGACCATTTACTGCAAGCCGACTGACGATTGCAGCGCCGCAAATTTTCCAAAGCGATTTTGATTCAATCCAAAATCTTGTGGTAAAACTTTGGCTTCTTATAACCTCATTTTCATCTATGAGAGCTCTGCTAAGCGACTCTTCTGCCATGTTATTTTTTCTCCTGGATTTCAATTGCAAGCTTGCAGAGCGTTTAAAATAATGGTTTTTCTGCTGCCTCTGTTATATGCATTTGGAATAAACTGTTCTTTATATAGTGGAGGTCTAAGAGTTACTCGATCCTATCCTGTGCATTATTGTGGTGCAAATTAAACCGCGTGTAGAGGGTAGTTGCTGGTAAGCTGAGTACAGCTAATAAGAATTTGTTCCGTTTCCGTCTCTTGAAAGTTAGGTGGTCTCTATGCTGCAGTCAATGCTATGTTGACAGGCAGATGCTAATCAACATACTGCAAATCATATTCATTAATTTCATTTCTGTCTCTCAACGGCCAATCAAACATTCTTCAAATCATATACGCATTTTATTTCAGTCTCTCTGCTTTAGCATACTGTTTATCTATTTTTGTCGAAAATTGGTACTGGTGTACAACGTCACCAAAAGGTTTATAGTTTGTATGAACGATAAGTATTGCTGATGTACATCGTCATGCAACGTATAATTCACATTCAGACATTGAATGTACTTTTTGTCGAAAATTGTGAGTAGTGAATTTTTGCCTATAAAAATGCAAGGAAATCAACTAAAACCAAGCTAAAGCAAAATGGCAAACAAACACTAGATAAGGGCAAGATATAAGTTCAAACCCACAAGCAGCACATGAAATGGCGTCAATGGAGAGCTTGTTGATGTGATTGCCCCGTGGATTTGATGCTAAGTGTGCTCGTGATCAAATTTTAGGAGCATAATCTTTGTCTTTGCTCAATTTGATCACAAAATAGTTGGATTATTGGCTATGGATGCTTGGAGACGTGAGAACTTGAGTGTTGAATGCATGAATTGATTAAATGGAAACAATGACTAAGTATTAGTCATTTAGAAGAGGGGAGGTGAATGGACAGTGGAGGTGGAGGCCAGGGTGAGATCAAGGGTTGAGATGTCTTGTGAGGTGATGTCAAGTGTCATTACATGGGTGTATGAGAGAAGGGTAATTGGAGGTACCCTTGGAAATAGTCAAAAGAGGTTTTTTATCTCATCATGCCTCGAAGGATGTGACACAAGGGAATTTAAAATTCCCTTTATAATCCTCATGGGAATGGGAGAAGAATTAAAAAGAAAATGGAATTAAAAATTCCTCTAAAAAGTCTAGGAGAAATACAATGGAATTAAAAAATTCATTGGAGTATGGGTAGTATTTATTAAGGGTTTGACCAAAGGATTGGATTAGGCTAATTAACTAATGATTTAGGTTGTGTAAATTCCATTGGGGTATGGGTAGTATTTATTAAAAATAAAATGGAATTAAAAATTCCTCTAAAGGTCTAGGAGAAATAAAATGAAATTAAAAATGTCATTGGGGTATGGGTAGTATTTATTAGAGGATTGACCAAAGGATTGGATTAGGCTAATTAACCAATGATTTAGGTTGTGTAAGTGAGGGATTTAGGTGTTGATTAGGCTAATGGAGAAAAATTAGGGATAAGTTGCGAGAATTGGAGGATGTGTTGTTGGGGTACATCATCATGCAACATTTAATTCAACAAAAATTCGTAGTTTGTACGAATATTACTTTTATATGTATGTGTTTTAGTTTTGTATGCTAAATGTATGGAAAAACCACTTGTTTTAAGGATTGTGATCTCTATAAAGAGTTCCTCTTGGTGTTTAGTCTCAAGTTTGTTTTGTATTGAAGAAAAAACAAGATAGACATCATGATGTAATTCAATTTTTGAAGTTGAAAAAAAGAATTTAGAATATTGTTGTAGCATATATGTGTTTTTGCTTCTAGTGTTCCCACACTTTTGATCATATTAATTAATTAATTGAAAATCAGAATGTAATTTACTTTTTTATTTTTAATTCATTAGTAAATACAGTCAAATATGCATCCTGATGTTTGGATAGATATTGTTGTGTTGTAGATGAGAGGATATTTTCTTCTTCAATCAAAATCATAAACCATGTGTAGGTCATAGTCTATAGTTGAATGGCTACATCATCTCATGTTTAGTTAAAAATAAAATAAAACTAGCAGTTGCACCTTTGTATGCAATGGGTGCATTGAAGTAGTGTGGAAAGTCAATTAAAACAAATTTTAATCTATTTTGTACTATTTAAAACTATAATAATTATTAATTATAAATTTAATCATTTTTTGTAATTAATTTTATTTTAAAATATAATATATAATAATAAGTATAAAAAAATATTTATAGTTTATTTTTTATTATTAAAATATAATCCACATTTCATATAATAAACTTATAAATCAGATTTTACCTTAAACAAATTATAAATCAAATATTATATTAACTAAAATATAAAATAACTCTTTCAAATAAATGTCTAATCTAAATGTGTTCAATATTTTTTAACACATAATTAATGTGTAAATGTAGGGTATTTAGCACACAATTGATATAGGGTGGCATGAAATAGTTATTTCTCAAATCACTTCAAATTTCTACTCTAATTAATGAAACTCAACATATTAATTAATTTAAAATCTAAATAAAAACATTTAAATTTATTTCCTCTATTTTTAATTAAAAATGTTATAATATATTTATTCATTTATTTTTAATCAAACTCAACATATTAATTAATTTAAAATCTAAATAAAAAACATTTAAATTTGTTTCCTCTATTTTTAATTAAAAATGTTATAATTATATATTTATTAATTTATTTTTAATGAAACTCAGCATATTGATTAATTTAAAATCTAAATAAAAACATTTAAATTTATTTCCTCTATTTTTAATTGCTATACGAACTCCAACATGTTCAATATATTTTGGAAAGTACATGGGAGTTGGTATACATAAAGTAAGAATCCAATAAAGTGAGGTTAAGCTTGTCTCTTCAAAAGAGACGGGAGAGAATAAAATTCAACCCTGTATATTGTTAAAAATCTATGCATTTAATGTTACATCAATAACTCACCCAACTCTGTTGCATCGACATCACACAATATCTTGGCGTACAAAGAAATATTTTAATTCAAGAGATCACTTTTCGTCAGTTACGGGTAAACATACTCTAAAACCCTCGTTAAAACCTTATTTTCAGGCAACAGCAAAAAAGTGGCGTGGAAAGCAGCGGCGGCAAACAGCCGAAAAAATGGCGAAAAGTGATCAACGGTTGAGAATCGTTTAATGGTCGGTACAGTGATATCAGTTAATGATGGACAATTTTAGCTTTGTCTTCTTTAAATAGAATACGCCTTCAACATAAATAATAAAAGTAACTTTAAATAATATGTCAAAGTGATAATCATTGTGTGGGACTTTGGGGTTGAAAATATTTATTTTAATTGGGTTTTATTTTGATTAGTTATAATAAATTTTGTTTGAGAGGCGGAAATTTGTTTAAAAAATAGAGTGTTTTTTGTTAAGAATAAAAAGAGTGAGAATAAGATATTATTTTGCTATTTTATCATGATGATGGATCATGGGATGTGATCCCAAATGTTGATGAAGTAAAATGTTTACATAGTCTAACATAGAAATTTTCAAGCTAATTTTTGGATTGTGGAATGGCTTGAAAAGATATTATTTTGTGAGAAATAAAAAGAAAGATGTGTTTTTACATTAAAAACAAAAATTATTAGTGGCAATTTAATGTGAGATGGTACAAGGATGGCTAATGTCTATTCAATATAATGTATGCATTTATAGGATAGGAAATGTAAAATCTCGATTAAAAGGATCCTCCTAGTTTACACCTATTCCAATGGATGTTGCATGACTTTTCTTGGGTTTTACATCAAATTTAGCAATACCATAAATGTAGAGAATATATCTAAATCAAAATATAACATTTCCCACACTATGCTAGTCATAGTTGTGACTAGTATGAATCAAATTTGGGGTCAAGTTCAACCCTAACAACTATAATATTCATTAACCTATTAAAATCATGATACATGCGGCTTGGAAATATTTTTTAATGTCAAACTCTATCTAGCCTACCTTTAAATTATTGTCATGACTCATCTATCTGCTACATAAAAAATACTTTTAGTACAATATTACAAATGTAGGTACTTGCTACTACACAAGTGTGATACATATGGCTTACAAAAAACTATTATCCAGCTTCATATGTCATTACTCATATATTGACTAGCCAACAAACACTATTATCCAACTTGGTATGTCATAACTAAGCTATTAACTACCTAACAAATAGTATTACTTGGCTTGGTATGTTGGATATCTCAACTATTGACTAGATAACAAATGATATTATTGCAATACTAGAAAGGCAAGTACTTGCCACTATGTGGCACTTCTTTTTATATGGTTTTGTTTTGATTAATTATTATCAATATAGTTTGAAAGGAGGAAGTTTTTTTTAAAAGAAAGATATTATTTTTTCAAAAATAAAAAGAGTGAGAGTAAAGATATTATTTTTCTATTTTATCATGATGATGGATCATGGATTGTGATCCCAAATATTGATGAAGAATTTTTTTACATAATCTAATGTACAAAATTTTAAGCTAATATTATTGATTGTGGAAATTTTATGTCTTTAAAAGATATTATTAAAAAAATTGATATGTTTTTGAAATAAAAAGAGATATTTAGTAGTGGTAGTTTGATGTGAGATCCAGTATAAGGATGTTTAATGTCTATTCAATAAAATGTATGCAACTCCAAGTAGTTATCTATTGAATCAAGTATCAACTAATTAGTGCCAAAATGGAGCAAATCTATAAACCTCTAGATGAGTATAAATAAAAACCCATTGGATTTACTCTCCTTGTGTTTCCTAGTCCATCATGTTATTGTATTCCATCTCCTTGTAATGACCCATCCTCTTGTAAATTTTCAATGTTTTACAATGAGATAATTGTGGTTATTTAGATTGCACTCCTTCCATAGGTGAATATAAAGTTAATCTCATTGATTTTGCTATCCCTGCTTTGCATATTGAATGTCTTAATCATCATCTATCTCCTTAGTCTAATTCTTCCTCTTCTTCTATAATTAAAACTCTATATCATAAAGGATTCAATTTTTTTTAGTAAACTATGAATATATTTAGGTCTTGGTCCTTGTAAATATAATCTAATAAAAAATTAGTCAGTTTTTAACATTTATCTCTACAAAACTAGTCTTGTATACCATTCTCATACATGTTCATTTAAACTCATCCTCTTCACTCACTATCATATTGCCCTTTTCTTAGAGTCACTTAATGGTATTCCTTTATTCCACATACTATACCTTTCCTATCTAGAGAAATTATTTAGTTACATCTCATTATATCTCACACACTCCTCATCCTACCATAGGCTATGTGATCCCCTTGGATCTTCCTCCTAAATTCTCCTTTTCTAGTTAGCTACTTTGAAAATTAAAAATGTATGTGTTTAGTGTTTATTTTGATTAATTTTTGGACTATAAATTTACATACTCAAATTGATATAGTGTTTTAATTTCATAAATGTTAATAGCATTGCATATGTTTCTTCATATAATATAAATAATGTTTTTATGTGAAATGACAATGAAAGGATAATGAATCTCAACATACAAACTTCTAGATAGGTTTCTTCAACAGGTTCAAACCAAGATACCAATATATATTGTTGTGTTTCATTACATCAATTGGATTATTTATGATTTTTTCAATAAATGACTAATGGTTTCCACAATTACATAAAGGGATTACCAATCTAACATACACAAAATAGATAATAATAACTTAAAAATACATTTAGGACAAACAAACCAATGCACGCTTTATTATCGTTATGAAATTATACAATTCCAAGAACAACATTATGTACAAAGTGTGAATGCAAAATTCTTTTGCCAAGTTTCTCAAAAAGTCTCTCTTCTACAAGTTCTCCCTTGTAAGGGTCTCTCCCTACAATAGAAAAATCCTTACATATTTACAAGCTTCTCTAGATAACTGCTTTGTAACTGCCTCAACTACCTTTTTGAAATACAATGGTTTTGAGAATATTAAACCTTATTTGGTTATATTTAACATCACCTTTCTAGAAACAAGGCTTATTTTCTAAATTTACTTACAATAAATGACATAAGTTATTTTTACAAAATTTTCTCCATTTTCCCTTGTAACCACCTCAAGTCATGATCAATTTTGAGGTAAATTTTTTATCCAACCTTTAAAAGCATTTAGATTTCTAAGATGAGGTTGTTTCCTTTATGTTTTCATTCGATCTCTACCATTAAAAAGCACTAAATAGAGCTTGATATCATCTTCCTTGATCCCTATCTTGGCTAATATCGTGAGTTCAATATGTTGAAGACTATTATAATACAAGCCCAAGTGTACCTTATTTCACTCAGTATCACCAAATCTTCATGAAAACATAAACCATCTTTGAAATGATGATATCAACTAGCATCCCCAATAATAATATTCCTCAAAACAATATTAGAGATGAATTTGATGGAAAAGAGGTAATCACCACAAACTCTAAAGTTCCTGCTATCCCCAATGGTTGTGACTAAGCATTTTGAAAATCCTAAATGAATTACTAGTTTTTTATTATGTAGATAAATAATTTTTTATTTTTTTATCCTTCTCAACATAATTTTGTGCAAATTTTGTGCCAGCTACCACCCCATGGCCTTAATCCCCTTGGATGATCTCTTGAATTCTCCAAAGAATGCATCAACTTGAAAGTTTCTAAAACATTTTCAATGAATCTAATTTGTGTACAACCTGCTAGAGCATTCTAGTTCATGAGATATTTATTTGAGTAATTATTTTAAATGGTTCACACACATTGTCTATGTTTCTAAATTCTACATACATGCCTACCAAATCATATCCAACTATCATTTCTAACATAAATCTCATTCCAAACTTGTAAACATTTAATTTGTCTATCATATGCCCCAAATTTATACTCTGCACCTCTAGCATAACATATATTCTCATTCCTCTTGCTACTATGATTGATATGTGGTCATCTCCTGTCATTAACAATCTTGATGTAAATATGTGATATTGTATTTTGTTCCCAAAAAATTGAATAGATCTAATATCCATTTAAAATTCCTTTGTTCATTTCTTCAAAAAATATGAACTTCTCCAAAGATCCATTCAACATTTATTCATATAGGAGCGCTCTTCTAAAACCATAAAAATAATACCCCATAAGGTGAACTAGATGAACATGGTGGATCCTTCCAATAGTTGTAACTTTTTTCATAAATTGAGTTTCACTATGTCTTGACTAATCAATAATTTTTATGGCCACCAAAATATATTCAAGGACCTTTTCCTTTATAAACCATATTGAAACCTCCTTTCCCTAATGTATATTTGAAGTTGTTGGTGATCCTCTTCAATTGAGAAAAGGAATTTATCTATTGGGAATTTCACAAGCATTATCATCAAGGAATTGCTCCACTTTTGTAAGAGAAGGCTCCATGGTCATGAAAAGCTATAGATCCTTAAAGGATAATTATTTCTTGTGACAAATACCCAAGTAGTATCACAACTATAAATAAAACATCACCTCCAATGATTACACCTAGAATAACAATAATCCTAGAACTATAATGTTTAATTTCATTCTATGAGATCATATTTCATTTCAACACCATGGAAAACATTTCACATAGGTTGGAAAATGCTTTTAAATTTCCACATTTAGAACACATTCTAATGAGAATGTTTCCCATAAAGAAATCAAATTCAAACCCACTTGGACTAATCACAACAAGAAATTATTTTCCCTATTCAAAATTTGTTAGTCCATCACAAGCTAATAGAAAAACCTTCATAATTTTTACATTTGATTTCACAAACACTTGCTATTGTTGAAAAAAATTTAAAAACTCCTCATCATGACTTGAAGAATGTCAATGTCTTTATCTAGATCGACTTGTTAATTTCCTTGTCTTGGCATATATTTTCTCATTTGAATGATGATAATGATTTTTTTTGTAAATGCCAAACATATTTCCCACTTTAAATTTAAATTTTATTACCAAAAAAATCAAGTATAGTTACAATATAAGATCAAGATCATCACTCGGCTAGGCATAAAAAATAACCAAAGATATTATAAGATCACATATCCAATAATGTCAGGAGATATCCACTTAGTCAATTACAAAACATATAGATAACTATCAATAACATATAGGATTATCTTCAACCAACTATGACACAACCTCATTGTCATGCTCTTATGCCTTGTTATTAACTTGAATTTTTTTGGCTTTAAAAGAATCCACACTAGGAATAGTCCCTATTAGAGGAGAGATTCTTTCCCAGCCACTATTATCAAAAGTTTTGGAAAGTAATTTTCAAGTTTCTAATAACTACACCGCTTCTAATATCATATATTGACCTACAATTTATAGTACTAGTTCTAGAAATCAATGTATTCTTTATTAATTTTTCATCAACTTTCCTCAGATCCTCGAGCCAAAATTATACATTTTTGAGGCCTATCCTAAAAATAAGAGTGGACCCTTCTTCTAAAATATTCATAAATTTGTTAGCAGACATCTTAAAAGTCAATGTTACATGTTCAACAATGTTAAGGGAAGTGAGTCTAAGAGAAGACTCAGTAAGAGTTCTTCCTTGGTATAAGTCCTTGTTTCTCCTTTTCCAAATAAACCATAAAATTTTAATAAAAATATAAATCCAAAAAGCATTAAGATCAACATTCAGACCTCTAACATAACCACACAAAATCTCATTCCAAGTGACATTATTCCAACAATCCCATCCCAAAAATTACCCATAAAGATAAACCAAAGAACACTCACAAACTTACAATTAAAAAATATATACTCAAAATCTTCAAAATGCTTGTAAACAATACAAGAAATTTGAGGACCAATAACAAGTTTTTTAACAACAAAAGCCATCTAAAATAATAATTTTGGGGGTCAATATTCTTGAACCAACATGATTTAATAGTTACATACCAATATATTTTCTCAAGGTTCAAATTCTAAACTTGTTTAATATGGTTTAACAAATCTTGGGAGTCAATCAGTAGGTTATAAAGGCTATGTGACTTGAATTTTAGAAGGGGAGTACTCTCCTTCTACTTGCAATTGTAATAACATTCAAGGTTAAATTAATTGTGACCAAAAATTGTACCATCTTCAAATTTTTTTCAAAACAGAGTAAGATCTCTAATTAGACTCATAAATATTAAACTTCATTTTCATATGCATTCAAGTTTTTAGCTCATTATTACTAATAATATAATGAAATCTAGATATTCCCATACTTCCCCATTTTTAGTAGAGTAGCCTTGCAATAAGGAGAGGGTCTTATTCTTATGTGATAAACTCCACCAAATTGATCTAAAATTGAATAATTCATTATTGAAACTACCTATCACATCAAATTCATTAGTAAGGCCCCCTTTTGACTCTCAGGCCTTCCAAATGCTAGCAAATATAGCAAACCTTGAAGGCTTAATGTAAAATTTTCCAAACAAAATATCATATGGGTGAAAATTCTTCCATTTCCTTGTAGTCTTAGGGATTGCCTCTTGAATATTTATTCTGATTAGTATTTTCCAAGGCTCATTCCCATTTAAGTCTTTTGAAATCCGAATTGGCAACCAAAGATATCCCATGCATTTTCAAGTCCTTAAGCCCCAAACCACCTCTATACTTATTGTAACAACACTACTCCCACTTGACTACATGTTTTTGCTATTACCTTAACCATCATACCACTAAAAGTCTCCAATCAACTTTTAAACATTGTTGGTAGCTTGCAAAGAACCAAAAAAATGCATACTATATGGAGTATGAAGTAAGGACCTTTTTGGTAAATATAGACCTTGCCAACAAGAGACAAGTAATTCTTATTCCAATTCTTAAGCTTCTTCTCTATTTTTTAGAACATCTAGCTCCACATATATTTTGAATAAGGTTGTAGAGAAAAGGGAATCCCAATATATCTTACCATTTTATTTGTTGCACCTCATTGCCAGTTAAAATTTGAGAACCAATCCAAAGGCTCATTCAACCAACTCAACATTATAGATTTTATTTTTAAAATTTTTGAACTAGAGGCTTGACAAAAATTTCCTATTCTATTCATTAGGTTATCCATAATATTTTCTTTCATGACAAGAAAAAGAGTAGTATCATCAACAAATTGAACATTAAGAAGAGATTTGTTATTCAAAAGGATGATTCCTATCACTTTAGGATGAAGTAACTCAATTCTTAAAAAATAGTAAAGGGATTTAGAGGCAATAACAAATAGGGTAGGAGCCAAGGGGTACCCCCATCAAATAGATCTTTCTAACAAGAATGGTTTAGAAAGAGTCCTATTAACCTCAACTTGAGAAGTGACATCGTGGAAGAGTACTTTTACCATTTTACAAAAAATATTAAGAAATCCAAAGGCTTATATGATAGAAATAACAAAGGACCATTCAACCCTATCATAAGCTTTCTCAAAATTTAATAACATACCAACATTTTGAATACATTTTTTCCCAATCCAAGGACTCCCAACTTGTGATAAGGTTCTCTAAAAAATACCTACTTCTAATAAACCTTGTTTGGGTATCATTGTCTCATAGGAATAATTTTTGTGTGTCTCAATGCTAGATGTTTGGCTAGGATCTTGTAAGAAGCATTCAATAGGGTAATGCATCTCCAATTTCTTATACTTAAAATTTTTCACCTTCTTTGAGAAGAATTTTGATGATTCCCTTATTAATATTCTTTCCTAGAGATCCTTTCTCAATAGCTTCATTGTAAACATCATATAGATCATCAATAATCCAATCCATATTGGCCTTATAGAATTCAACTGGTAAGCCATCAGCTCCAAGGGATTTCCCATTTTTGAAAGATAGAATGGAAGAAGAAATTTCATCTTTATAAATTTCTTTCTCAAGAACTGTAGCCATTTCAAGACTATTCCTATTGGGGATTATTGTCTTGCAAATTTCTTGTGATTGAACAAAACTTATGGTATTATCATTTGGAAAAAATAGTTGTCTATAATTATCATAAAAGCCTTTGTAATTTCACTTGTGATATGTAACCACTTGTCATTATCCAAAATTGGGCCAATAGATTATAAAAACCTTTTTTTTTTATCTTAGCACATTAAAGAAAAATTTGGAACCTTTATCACCATATTTTATCTAGTATAGTTTGTCTCTAACCCTTGCCCCTTGAGCCCTCTTAACTTGAACAATGAAACCTATTATTGATGTCCCTAAGTTGTTGCACATACTTTTAATTATGTCTGCCAATTTGAATGCTTTCCTTTGCATTAAGGATCCTGCATTTTAAACTCCTACTTCCTACTCTTTATAACAATCATCTTTCCAATGGTTCTCAAAAGAGTTTTGAATTTCAAAACTAGATCATCCTAGGCCACGATGATCGATTCCTTAAGAAAAAATCTTGGGGAAGATAGTGAGCAAGATGGCTTGGTTGGAGAGGCAAGAAGGATAGACAAGTTTAACCTTCCATCTAAAAGAGATAAGTTTTCCCCTTTTTCCCATTCTTCTTGAATTTATTGTTGTAAGAAAATAGTATGTTTGTGTGGATATTAGTTGAGTATGGTGAGTGAAGTGACTTTATGAAAGCAATGAAATGTGTTATTTTAACTCTTTTGTAAAATCTTGAGAGGACTTCATTAATCATCTTGGAGTAATAAATTATTGCTCGGGGGTATGGCTAGAGTCCATGAGGCTCCATGATGCCATTATGGTAGGGTGGAGAGCAAGCCTTAATAAGTTTTGTGTCCTTAATTGTATTCCCTTAAATTTGTTTGTAATATGGAACTCTGGTGTTTGATGTAAGATGAAAAAGAATGGAAAGGAGCAAGCCTAAAAATTCCTTTGCATGTAGATTCATTGATTAGAAGGATGAAAAGGGAAAGTCCTAATGATATGTTTCTCCTTGTTGGCAAATTGTGTACTCAAAGTATGTATTGTTTTTTAAATGGTGAAAATAGAAGATATATATGATTGGGAAAAGTAATATTTTGTTTTAGCAACATGATTTGATCTTTATGGAATTATATTATGTTCATGAAAACAATATTAAGAATGAAAAAATTGTTCCCTTGAAGTTCCTTTCAAGGGAAAATAACAATAATCTTGGGTTATTGTATAAAAGGTTGTTGTCGTACAAAGATAGTATACTCATACATTAGGGGAGAGGGGCTAGTAGTTGTGTAGCATCCAATAGTCATGCAGTCAATTGTGATTATTCATATCAATACTAAAATGAATTAATATTATATTATATATATATTCATTTCACATATTAATCAAAATATTACCAAATATGTGACATTATGGGACCAATAGTTGTTCAAATAAAAAAAACATAAATACATTTATGAACAAGTGAAATAAATATTTTTTTGTCTCAAATAAAATATCTAAACTATCCACTATAAGTGTGTCATTTATCAAATTAAATGCTCATTTGATAAAATAAGGCACTCATTTAAACAAGTATCATTATTATAGTGAACAAATATTGTTCTTATGTGTACAATTATTGGGGTAGCAATGTACAAGCATTGGAGTATTTAATATTAATAGTTTGTCCTATCACAAATATAAAAGGTAAGCACAATAAATACCATGTATTTTTTCAATAAATGTGAAGGATTTTCAAAAAAATTAGTGTTGTCCATTTTTGTTTGATATAAGTTGTAATTTAAATAATTATGTGTTGTTTTTATAACAACAAATAGTTTTTATGTGTTCAAATATCGGTCCATTTGTGTTGAATATAAAATCTACAGATAAATATGTATGGTTACCAATAGGTATTTGGTCCATTTAAGTTGCATATAAGTTTTATTTTAAATAAAAATATGATATTCTACAAGCAACAAATGATATTTTTTGTTCCACTACTAGGGGTACCATAGTTAAGATTTGGTTGAATCTTTTAAAAGTCAAATTTTGGACGCTTCTCAATAGATGTGTTGATGTGGCAAGTTGCATGATGAGTCACACCTCATATCAATACTAAAATGAATTAATATTATATTATATTATATTATATTATATTATATTATATATATATATATGTATATATATATTCACTTCACATATTAATCAAAATATTACCAAATATGTGAAATTATGGGACCAATAGTTGTTCAAATAAGAAAAAAATAAATACATTCATGAATAAGTGAAATAATTTTTTTTTTGTCTCAAATAAAATATTTAAACTATCCACTATATAAGTGTGTCATTTATAAAATTAAATGCTCATTTGATAAAATAAGACACTCATTTAAACAAGTTTCAATATTATAGTGAACAAATATTGTTCTTATGTGTACAATTATTGGGGTAGCAATGTACAAGCATTGGAGTATTTAATATTAATAGTTTTCCCTATCACAAATATAAAAGGTAAGCACAATAAAAACCATGTATTTTTTCAATAAATGTGAAAGATTTTCAAAAAAAATAGTGTTGTCCATTTTTGTTTGATATCAGTTGTAATTTAAATAATTATGTGTTGTTTTTATAACACCAAATAGTTTTTATGTGTTCAACTATTGGTCCATTTGTGTTGAATATAAAATCTAAAGATAACAAAGATTTATGGTTACCAATAGGTATTTGGTCCATTTAAGTTGCATATAAGTTTTTATTGGAAAACTATCCAAAAATGAAGGGAACCTCCTTCCCCTTCCTCAAATTCTCATTCCCCTTGTTTAGAACCTCCTGCTCTAATTTCCACTAGGTTGTCGAAATCTCCTAGAAGATCTGTGTCTCCTCCCCCTAATTCTAGACAACATTCTAGATCTCCTCTTGGTGGTTCAATTGAGAAATCGATCAATGATCAATAAGTTCCTATTTCTAATCGCTTTGGAGTTTTTCCACAAGAGGAGGATGAATCTATTGATGTTTCTCCATGAAGATCAGAATTTTATCTTGGAATGTGAGATGGCTTTGCCACCCTCATTGAAAATTTAAAGTCAAGGACACTCTTGAGAAATGGAAACTAGATGTGTTTTTGTTAAAGAAGTTAAGATTGGCAATGAACGTTTAGATATGTCTCTTTTCAATCTTTGGAAGGATGCTCTTTTTGTCCATACTTTGCATAAAGAAGGCAGCGATGGGGTTGTTCTTGGTTTGTCCCCTTCAATTTCCAAATATGTCATTGATAAGGGTGAGGACCCATCCCATTACTATGTTTGGGCCCTCACCTTTATCAATGGATAGCCCCTTGGGTTCTATTCAATCTATGCTCCTAATAATCCAAGAGAAAGAGTTGCTTTTTGGGACTAGATGTCCAAGAACCTTCTTATTGTTGATTGGGTGTTGGGAGGAGATTTTAACATGGTTGAACATCATGAGGATCATAGTTGGTTCAGTCATTTTAAGCTCAGTCAGGAAGAATTTGAAAAATGGATTTATTGTAGAAATGTGCTTAGAGTGGCTGATCCTATATATAATAAATTCTCTTGTCATGCCAAAAATTAGTTCACCTGGTCTAATTGCAGACTAGGTAATGAGAGGAAGTTGAGCAGATTGGACTATTTTTACTTATCTCACAATTTACAGTTGGATAAGTTGCCACATGATTTTTGGGTGCTAGTGGACTATTCTACAACTTTATCTAATCATTTTCCAATTGTGTTCAATTTCTTCTTTTGAGAGTATTGATATTGAGTTTTCTCAACTCCCTTTCAAGCTGAATATTTGTCATCTTAAAAATAAAGAATGTGTTTTAGCCTTAGTTGGGATTTGGAACTCTATACCCAAACCTCATGAAGGAGAATCATGGGTGAGTTGGTGGATTTATGCTATAGAACAATGTGTTGAGTTTCTTCATTCATTTGGAAAAAGAATGGCTTGAAAACATAAACGTTGTGAGAAATCTCTCCAAGGATAGTTAGAACTTGCTAGAACTAATCTTAATCTCCATCCACATGATGAATTTCTTTAGAAACATATTGTTGTTGCAAAAGCTCAGTTGTGAAACTCAAGACCATTATAGAGGTCAGGGTGCCAAAATTAGAGCCAAAATTCAATGGATCAAGGAAGGAAACAAGGGGTCTAAGCATTTCTTCAATTATCTTAACTATAAGCATAAAAAAGAGAAAATTGAAGCTATAAAGGATGAAAATGGGTATCATACTTTCCAGGTTGAAATCATTAATTTGTTTCATAACTTTTATCAAAGGTTGTTTTGAGAATACACTGAGTGGACTGATATTCAACATGCATTGGAGGACATCATACGGGAATTTATTCCAATTATGATTGACCCTAGCTATAGCAAATATTTAGATCAAATCCTCTCTTTGGAAGAAATTGAACATGCTTTGTTTTCCATGAAACCATATAAAAGTCCTGGCTTTGATGGTCTTCCTACGAAATTTTACCAAACTATGTGGAAGCATATTAAGGATAATTTTTATATGTTATATTTGGAAGCTTTTAATAATGGCTCCTTAGGTCTTGTTAT
This sequence comes from Sequoia sempervirens, assembly GCA_007258455.2. Taxonomy (NCBI): domain Eukaryota; kingdom Viridiplantae; phylum Streptophyta; class Pinopsida; order Cupressales; family Cupressaceae; genus Sequoia; species Sequoia sempervirens. The sequence continues at coordinate 2,586 of VDFB02256737.1, read as the reverse complement.
TAAAAAAGGTATAATTAAACTTTTTCCTAAGGGTAAGAATGAGGATAGTATTGCTGGTTGGCGTCCAATCACACTTCTAAACACTTCATACAAAATTATTGCAAAAGCTTTAGCAATCAAAATTAAACCCATTGTGCAAATGATTGTGAGGGCTGAACAAACAAGGTTTCTCAAAGGGAGATATATTCTTGATAACCTTATCCTGGCTTGGGAGACTGTTGAATGGGCACAACAATCAAGACAAAATGCTTTGATAGTCAAGTTGGATTTTGACAAAGCTTACCATAGAATCTGTTGAAGTTTTATCCTTAAAATTCAAAAACATGTTCAAATGTTGTTTCAATATGCTAATGCTCACTTTATTATTAATAAGAATATGTCAGACTCCTTTGTTTTACAACGTTCCATAAGGCAAGGATGTCCCCTCTCTCCATTTTTGTATGTTCTTATAGCTGATGCCTTGGGTTACTTTCTGCATAAAGCTCATCAAATGAAACTCATCAAAGGGATTTATATTCCTCAAGATAAGGTGGTCATTAATTCACATGTTGCAATGACATCATGTTATTCTTGCATAATTATGAAGAAGAGGTGAACAATGCTTTGGAAATGATTTAGTTGTACTATGAGGTATTTGGTTCTCTTATTGCTCAAAATAAAACTAAATTTTTAATGACTCAACCCTATTCTAATTCTCAATGGATGTAATGCCCCATCTTATAACCTAAGGAATGTTGCAATTGTGTATAAAAGTGAAACAATTTTTTTTTAAAGTAATAATATTAACTTAATTAGTTGCATACATTCACTAAGTTATGCGACGTTACACTACCTGAGATTCCATAGATGACTTTAGTATTTAGCATTGCACATATTTAATTAACATAAACTTTAAAAGTAAACATTTCATAACATTGAATTCCATTCAAGAAAGTATAAAGTACAAATATATTCTTACATTGCATTTGAAATAATATTACAATACTCATTCTTCAGATGAGGTAGGTCAAATAATAGATTACAATTACATATTACAAGTGTTCACCTCATAAACAATTGAGGGATGTTTCAAATACAAGATTTACAATAATGCAATAAAGGAAGTACACATTTATCCAAGTACGAGCTCTCCATCCAAGAAGCTCTCGTTGCCATGATCATAAACTGGGGACCCAACGGAGTAAGGTGCATGTTCCACCCAACCATGTGGTACTCGTAGGTCCACCCCCTGTGCTAGGAGATGACAAGAAGGACCCCAATGATAACCATCATTCAAAACAAGGATACAAGACTTCACAACAAGAACCACAATAATATAAGGCAATCTCCAGCACAAGATATAACCAACACAAGTTGTGCCCAACATAAGGAATAACCAATAAAGCATCAACATACAAATGCCAACATGTGCTTCTAGAGGCCCAAGAATAACATAGAGGGAAACAAAGCATACATGGTTGTTAAAGTAAGAGTGTCATCGCAATGTTGCATGGGTTACCCTGGCGAATCTTCCTAGGCCCCGGCCCCCAACTTGGGTTACCCTGGTGACCTCTTATGAAACCTGGCCCCACATGCAATCCAATGCGAAATCGATTATCTTTCATAAAGACAAGATAACGATCTTGCCATTCCAGGCCTTCTCAACTCATCTCAAGCCCATACAAGCACTTGAGCCATGAGTGAGGCATTCTCTTATATCTTGTTAATGTGTGATTCTATCCAAAACCCCTAATTAAATATTAACGTTTTCACTTGATTAATAAACTTCCAATGAGTTGCCCTGGGACCTCTTCCGGGTCCCGACCCCCATTGAAAGCCACTCCCCCTATGAGCAACAAAACTCAAAAGACACTAACAGGGTAAGCCCCCATGCACAACATATAAAGCCACATGATGAATTGCATTAAGCAAGGCATACACCATCCTACACAAAATCTTCATAACGAAACTATTTTCAAGTGCAAGGCTAAACCCATTACATCAAATAGATCATACGAGCAATAGTTCACAAAGAACCAAAAGTGAAGGCCAATAATAAAGCAACACCTTTCTTTCCCTTTCTCTGGAAGACTAATAAATCACTAAAACAAGGGTTTCCCAACAAGGTGGCAACATAACTTGATCTCAAAATCAACATCAAACTCAAAGCCAAAAACAACCTCCATAAATAAATTCATCATAAACTCCAAATCGAAATTACATTCGAATTATTGAATGTTTCAAAATTCCATTATTCTTTATAATTCACAAAGGTTTTTTATGCACATTACATATTACTATGTTACATACAGCCACGACTATATATTGTCTACAGCCCTCCCCGTATGGGGAGGCGGCTGTGTGACAGCCGCGCGCTGCTTGTGAGGGTAGCGTCGGCTGCCTCCACAACTGTCGCCCCACATGGAGGCGGCTATGGGTTAGCCCCGCGGCCCCCTTACCATATACTTTTAACATTAAAATGCTATTATAAATAAACGAAAATGCAAATCAAAATTCTGCGTTATTCACTGGTAAAATCTCCATTAAAATAAGCTTCAAACCCTCAATTTCACCCGTATGGTGATGGCGTTTTAATATAAATATTCA